>JAXCLQ010000005.1:16991359-17005512 GCA_035584115.1 Cedrela odorata | reverse complement strand
GAAAGAAAGAAAGAAAGAAAGAGAAGGGGATCTCGTGATATAAAAGGAGGAAGCAAAGAATGAATGTGAGCAGAGAAAGAGAGAGTATTTTAGAAAGAGAAAGGAGGTTTTACAACACACTCACAGAGAAGGAAAGGACAAGAAAAGAAAAGAAAAGGGAGAGCTTTTATTTTTTTTTATTTTTCTTCTCCTCTCCTTTTCTCTCTCTATCTCTAGACTACTTACAGTCTCCATTTGCTTTTCTCTTCTATATTTATTTAGTAAAAATTATATTTGAATAATAACATCTAACTCTCTGTATTTTAACAAAATCACAAATAAAGGTAAACTTTTGTGATACCTAAATTATTTCCTTGAAATTTTGATAAGTAAATCAATGATTTGATTTTTATACTCTTAAATTTAAAATTTTCAAGAAATTATCTACATCAAAAGTTTTAGAGATACTATAACAGTTAAATCACTTATTCTATTAACAAATTCTTCACATAATAATTGATAGTTGAAATTTTTGCCAAGCAATATATAATAATACTCTTAATTATAATTTTATTTAAAATTAGGGATCTGAATGTTATTTTTTGGGTTGCTTTGCTCTCTATCTCCCCATGTTTGGCTTTATTTGTTGTTCTTAGTATACAATCCCACTCTCATTTTATGGGAAATGCCTACACTCTCTCTTAGTATACAAATACAATAGCCTTTGTTTTCCCTTCTTGTATTTCCCAAATTACAGCTTTTATGCCTCTCATTTCCCCATTAATATATATCTAGTTTTATTTTATATAAATTATACAGAGCATACAATTTAAAATGATTTTAATTTTCTTATAGTTAAAAATAATTATCTTACAATAAATTTATAATTTCTTTATTAGTAATAAATTCACTCTTAACTATAAGTGCACGCGCGATAATGGCGCGTGAAAGTAGCAAAGAAACAGTATTTTCAAGATGTGGGTGGGTGGGTGAGGCTGTGTCGTTCATGTTAGACTTTTCACCTCTGTGTAAATCAAAAAGTACAACGAAGTGAAAAAAGTCAGTCAAATTCAGACCGGATTGACTCTCCTCCTTCTCACTCCCACGTGGCAGTCAGATAACGGTTCATAACCTCCACGTCGGACGACATCAAGAAAACATCTCTTGCTTGCTATTTGTGAAAATGGTGTGAGCGGTTTCACAGTAAAGTTTCTTTATTTAATAAATTTTATTAGGAGGAGCTAGCTAACTAGCTATTATCCTAGATTCCTCTACTTTGTAGATTTTTTTACTTTCATAAGCAACACTTCCTTCTCTTTCTCCCAACTACCCTTCCATGACGCCGTTAATTACGAAAGAGAGTCTGTTCGAGAGCTTTTTCACGTTAATAACATCACTTTCTTTAGTTCATCATAGTAAATACAGTGTATATTAAGGGTATTTTAGTAAATTTAAATGATCTATCGACACAAGTAGCTGGCCATGTGCAAGTGAGAGTTGTCTGCCAGCTGGCCCATTCAGAGGAAGCCCCAAGCGTGACAGTGGCATCCAGCTAAGCGTTTAACCGCGATATCGAACGTCGTCAAAATAATCCGAATCCCCAGTATATTCCCATAAACGGCAACGATTTTCCATTTAACAGAACGTCATGGAGATTGTGACAGCAGAAGAGGAGAGGAGACCATCCCAGAGTAGGGAGAATGATGACCAGGCGATCTAATTTCATGCCAGGTAAGCAAGTAGTTTCATGACGTGGCATAAATGGACCCCAGTTATTTTTTACGGTATGTTTATCGTGAATATTTATGGAGCGAAAATGAAAGAAAGTGATGTTAGTCAAAATAGACCTTAGCCTACAATACAAATTTAATAACTTAAATTGATTGGATAAATAAATAATATCACTCTATAAATTAGTAATTTATTCTTTTTCATTTTGTTGCATAATATTTATAAATATTTTATTAATTAAAATATAAATTTTATATATAATATAATTTAAAGATTATAAAAAGTGACAATGTTAATATACTAGGTAGTTATGAATGTGACATTAATTAAAATATGAACATTTTATGTGTAGCATACTTGAAATAATTTAAATGTAAATGTTTTCACATCCAACTCACCCTAATGTATAAAAATTTTATTTTGAAATCTAAAAAGTAAAAGCAAGTTCAATTTTGTTGATGAATTGGAACGGCTAAGACTCGTCAATATTGTATAACTAGTAGTTGTCTTGACGGACAATGTAATTAGATATAATTAAAAATTATATTGTAACACAGTTAGAATATATTATAATATCTAAATGAGAGGAGGTGTATATGGTAAATATAAGGGATGATAATTTTATCTGCCTGTTAGTATTCGATACAAGTTTAATATTAAATTTTTATAACGAATAAGAATAATATAAATTTGAAAGTATTTGTTCATAAGATACCGTAACTAATAGACAGAGTACAAAATACAGAGGATGTACATTATTATAAAACTGAAAATACAATGATGAAATCCTCACCCCCTCATCCCCACAAAAACAAAAGTCACCAATTGATATCTAGCTTCTGATCTGATCTTGCGCATCACGTGCCCTTTCCTGCTCTTCGTTTCCCTCTCAATGGGATATATTGCTTCATGCTTCATCATGAGTGTGTAGTGTACTGATGCACTGACTGAAAAATCAATAAATGTTATAAGTCTCAAAATTAATTGAGCAATTAAAGTTTGTTGGGAATGGGAGGGAGGGAGGGATCTTCTATGGAGACAAACTGTGAGCAGGAGAGAAGAGAAGAGAAGAGGAAAAGCCATAATAATAATAATAATTCAAAAGAAGATAGACAACTACTCTAATCGATGAAAAGGAATCGGACAGGACTGTACTGTACTGGAATCATCTCTCAGGACAAACGAATTACTCGCTCTTCAGCCCCAGCCACCTTCTTTAATCAATCATTCTTCATCTCTTTCTAAGAGGAATCCAAGGTGCTACCTTTATCAGACACACAAAAGCTATGTGCCACTTTTCCCATCTTATATGCATATACCTACATGCATGCATGTTCCAATGTTCCAATGCTTCTCAGAACACTGGACCCCCAAAGAAACTTCTATTTATTTAACTACTTGTTTGTGGAAGGAAATTTTGGGACCAAAATGCAATGCAATACATGGAGGGGTCCAAATTATCAAAGTAGCTGTGTGTAATGGGACATGGGAATGCCTAAAAGAATGGTTTTATTTATTTCTTTGTGAGACATTGCAACCTATATATCATCAATTGACTATGACAACCCATGATTATTTCTGTCTCAAAACTTTTGTAATCCCTACTTTCCTTTCCATTTGAGGTTTCCTCACATTCAGACACTATATTCCTAGCTTTCTTTGGCTTCAATTCACATGGCGTTTTTCAATATTCTTCATTGTTATCGTTTTCAACTAATTTAGTTTTCATATAATGTTGTTAGTATTAATATTTATGATCAAGATGTTGGTATTAATCTATCTTTAATTGGGAGATGCATAAGAAATGAGGGGAATGATGAAAACATTTCAAGTGTTTGTATTAACAAGTACTGACTAACATGTGAGTGAGCTGGAGAGATGCTTCACTTTTTCATGGAAGCAAAAAACAGAATCCACCACCAATCATCTATGCATCACTTAACTTTTATGTATTTTTTCTTCTGTTTGCACACTGCACAGTTAAGGTTTGTATGTTTATGATTGAGACATCCAAGTTGTTATGAATGAGATCAAAAGAGAAGAGAAATGGTCTGTTAGATTGCTTTGAGAACTAAACATTATTGGATTATATAGGTAACAGAGATGAACTCCTTGTCTAATTTAGAATTCAAATATTTATGGAACATTACACAAACTGAGCATTATTACAATAGAAGGTGTAGTGTGGCAAGTGTTGGAAGTGCAACCTTTTCAAGGTAACATAAATTCTGGGTAATTTCAATGATCAATCATGGTCAAAAAGAAGACAAAGGGGGTCAGTGCTGGCAATCAATCACAGAAAGAAGAAGATGAAGTTGAAGATGATCACAGGTAAGAAAGAAATGAAACGAAATGGCTACCGTTACTAAAAGCATGGTGATGATGGAGATGTGATAAGGATAGATCATAGATAAATAGACAGATTATAAATTATGAATGAAATCAAAAGAGAAGAGAAATGTCTGTTTTATATATAATTTAGAGGAACACCCAATGCATGCTTTTTCAGAAAATGATATCACACTGCCAAAGTCTCCCCTTAAATCATGGCTTCTATTCCATATTCATGTGGCTATCACGCGCTCTCTTCCCTTTCTGCTCCATGACAAAATTCCCTTATCCACCAACACTACTGCACTGTGACGGAACTGACCCACACTACACCACACAACAATATACAGATAACAGATAAAAGAATTCAGAAATTGATGGTTACAGATTGTAGTACTGTGGATTTATGGACCCAACAGTTTTAAAAGCCATGCATGCATGAACCAATAGCCAAGTTTTAGCAATGATCATGATGATATGATATATGTGCTGTGCATACAGCAATTAGCTAGCAAGCATGGCATGACATGTCGCTGAGACTGACCTCCTTTTTGTCACAGCTAACTCTTATATAAGTTTCATCTTTTTCTCATTGAATGACTCAAAAAATTTGCATTAAAAACCTAAAACCTTCCGGATTGAATATCAGTGCAAATTGAAATGGCAGCAAGAAACAAAGAAACCAGAACAAACCCATAAAAAATCAAATCAAATGTTACAGGAAAATATTAACAATAATATATAATAGGTAAAAGCCATATAATGCATGAGGAAAATTCATCATCCTTTTAAAGTTTTACCTCGTTAATTAATTTCTTAATGTGAACTTTCTCTCTTGCGATGATCAAGATGATGGTACTGAAAACTGAACCCATGATTATTATTGGGTCATGCAATTCATATTCGTATTCATATTATGGAGTTTTATAATTTAGAGACCTTAAAAATTTTGTGTGTCCGTACTCTTACAGTCATCAGATCATCAGATTGTTGGCTGTAACTGAGGATTCAAAGTTCTAGACATTCTAGGTTGCAGCTGTCTTTCTTTGATCACGTCTCTCACATGGCAAAGTCAGGCTCACAAACAACCCCCATCAGAATTTTCAGAAAAAACCCTTGCGTATAACTCCAAATAAATATGCTAAAGCAAGGAAGTATTCATTATTCATTGTCATATTTTTCCTGTTTTGAGATGCTTTGCCCATAATATTTATAACATACACTTTCAAATTTGACATTAAATGCTTTATTATTCTAAGAAAATAAAAAACATATTTGCAATCAATATGGGTTGGTTTTTGTCGTGTGGTCATTGTTGATATGCTTTCTCTAATAAGTGCTCACATGGTTTGTAAGAATATATGAATAATTATAAACAAAAGCTGAAGAAATTATTAACTTATTATATTCTTGATGGATTGACGATTGCTCATTGGATGGATGAGTGAGTGGATGGTATTTTAATGGGGAAGTTGATCAAATCTTGGCAAACCAAATGCCACTTCGGCAAACCTTTTCATTTGCCACCTATATTATTGATGAGCAATAGAATGGAAGAGAATGATTACTCATTTATGGGCTAATCGAAAGGTCAATGATTCCATAGTCCCCTAATGAAATTAGCTACTACTCTCTCCTTTCCTCCTCCACTATTGTTTCAATCATTTTCACATCATAATTAATAATCTCCTAATTAATTGTAATTAACAAACTTCACTTCAACTTCACTCTTTTTCATTTTTAATTTAATTAAACGTTTAGTTATAATCAATGTGATCTAAGCTCAAACTTTTAGGTTGGAATACACTCATTCCACCTAATAATTTCTCATCACCGAATAATTCCAACCCCAGCTGCTCTATTTCTCTCACATTGTCACATTAGATTATACACGCTCCAGAGCTTTAATCATGTTGCAGTTATAATATTACAGCCTCTTTTAATGTACTGATCCAAGTATAAACTAGATTTTATTTTTATTAATTTGTTTGGGTTCATGTATTTTCATTGCACATTTATGGTGAATAGTTGACTTCATACTAATACATGAATGGGTACTTTGTAGTGCTTTATTATTATTTTTTTCTCTGTTTTCATTCTTGAATTTGAAGGAAGTGCTTGCTTTCAATTTTTTTACTTCCAATCTGTTGGGAGAAAAATGGACTTAAATGGCAGCATAAGGATAGTATGACACACAACACAATTGTATAATGCATTATTGAGCATTACTATGGATCTGAATCTAAGTGGCAAGACAGAGAAATTTAATTCAAAATCTTGAGTTACTTGAAATTGAAATCTAGTTTGGTTTGTGTTGGTGGAAACCAGCATGGCAACACAAGTCTATAATTATAAGTATGTAATGTCAACCACATGCAAATTGCAATTGCATTAATGCGTATCATGGCAAAATGACTTTATGTATGTCAACCACATGCATTTTCAAAACTCTAAATATGCTTAGTTAATGTGAATGAACTGACGGAATGGAAGAACATGGGCACCCATAACATAGAAATTCAATGAGAAAACAGAGAGATCTTACATGGGGCTTTGATGAGGAAACCAAATTCCTCCATGGGATTGGCTGTTGCATTTGTTGTTCAACACTGTGTTCTAATTGTCTGTCTCTATGTAGATCAATCTAGTGGAGAGTTATATAATCCGAGTTAGGATTTGAGTTGGGCAGAAGACAAAAAGTGCAGATATCAACTGAGCATCTCACATGTCTAATTTCTAAAGCTACTTTAAATTATTAGTTGGATAAGGTTTAAGAACATGGTATATAAATACAAGCCTAAGACATTATCAGAAAACTATTTAATGATCATGATCTGGGTGTTGTTATATTTATATATTAGCAAAATGTTTCAATTTTGAAGAACATATTTATAGTAAAACGTGAAAGTTCAGACAGCTAGATTTCTCTATCAATTACTCTGTATCTTGGGTGGCCCTTTTTAATTTGTTATAATAAACTAATTAACATGAAGGAGTTGGCTGGTCAGTTTGCTAGTAAGATGGGAGAAAACTCTGGCAAAATTCATACACATTCCATGGAGTTGTCTGAATATCAAGGCTGAAAATGTTAGCCAAATCTGTCTCTCTTAACAGGAATAGGTATCTGCTGAACCTAAAAGCTACAAAGACTTTATACTCTTCTGGTACCACTACTATCTTAGCCAATGTTCAAGAGTTACTGAGTTTGGACAAAGTCAAGTGGCTAGTCCTAGATTAGATTGCATGTGTAAGGTTCATTCATCTGGGATTGGGATTTCAGGCTACAATTACACTAGATTTTTTCGTATGCAAAATAAGTGTAAACGATAAGGCATTCACAAGTGCTTATTTTTTCTCCAAATTAAATCATCATGTAGTGAAGCCGAAACTGACAGATCCGTATAACTATTTTCTGGAATTTCACACGTTGTCAAGAACATGAAACTAAAGATTGTAACTTCTAAGCCCATGATCATAATGTTACAGGTTTTGGTTTAAATAACAAGGAGTTCATATATCTGAACTCGGGCTAAGCGAATGTATGCCCACACTCAATTCAGTCAGGGTTCGGCCCATTGCTCGTCTTTAGTCTGATGCAATCGAGGGAGCAGTCCTATAACCAAAAAAAACAAAAAAAAAAAAAAAAAAAAAAAAGGTCCCGTCTGATCTGATTGGTTTATAGATTTGAATTTTACCCTTGTATGATTAAGATTGTCGGTTAATATTGAAGAACAAACATAAGGAAACAAATCTTTACGACACAGTGTTAACTACATTCACATGTAATGAAATCCTTCAAAGCTCAGCATAGAACTCAAATCAACAATAGAATCCAACTTCCATCCATCTTTCAATCGTTATATTGTCAAAATTTAACTCCAGCAGATGATTAAATAAATTGATCGGCACTTGCAAGGGCTGTATGTTAATCAACGAAAAAGAAAATAGAAGCGCAGTTACAGGCCTTCACGAGTAAGAAAGACTGAACTTGCACAACCTTATTACCAAGTAACCATGCTACATTGTTTCTTGGTAAGCTAGTAGACAAAAAATTAACACCAATATTCGTAAAATCTACAATCCGATGAAATAAATTGTAATGTAATTAAATAATAACTTTCAAGATTATCTATTTGTTCGAAAGAATACAGATTACATGGGTATTCAAACTCAACCACAAGTATTTGTAAGATCTACAATCTGATGAAAGAAATGGTGACGTAAAAGCTCCCATTTGTTGAAATTATGATGAAAAAAATGGTATGTTACAAGAAATGAAATGAGGTGGAGGGTGGAGGGTGGGGTGTGGAAGTGGAAGTGGAAGGAGGGAATAAAAAAATATTGGGAATGGAATGGCTAAATAGATGTTTCTGATAGCAGCACAACTGCCTTAAAGAAGTGAGGCATTCGTATTAGTACCTTTTGAGTTTAACAACATTGGCAAAGATCAAGGAAAAATTGCTACTCATCGTCGGATGCCATAGTTGGGCTTTTTGAGCAGATCTCCCTTTGATGGAGTTCCAGTAACTTCTTTTCCGGATTGCAGAGCCCTGGACAATAGGAGTAATGTCAGAAGATCATGCAACATGTGAAATGAGTCTAACTATAGTCTCAATAGCATTTAAATGAAATCGAACAGGTAATGATGTAGACAATCATTTTTAAACATTGCAAAATGATGAACCTCTTTTAACTCACTTATTGGTTTCCCCAAATTATATTGCAACATATTTTGTTCTATATGATATGGACTTTTCATTGTAAAGATAAAATTTTACTCCAATGACTGGCAGATGCAACCTGCCACTTGCTATGCTTTCATCTTCAAATTAAACGTTCAAACACTTATTTAACTTTACATGCTCTTCACTCTGTTGCAATCACTAGAAAAGTTTTGAGGAATTTCATATTCCAGTACACAAGTCATGATAAAACTGAGCATCTGAAGTAATCCATGAGAAACTAAACCACCATAGAAAGTTTAGCACTTAATCCCATTAACCATTTCACCTTTATGTTTGTTTGGTTCAGTTAGGCACCTACCTGAACACTTTGGAATATCCCAGACAGCAATAGATGATGGTGTACAATCTGCTTCACACAGTGCTCTGTTATCTTCGTGGTTGACATTCATTGCAAGCATCCATGCCCCAATTGTAACATCCTCATTACTGAACATCCGAAAGCTGGAAATCAAACAAAATGGAAAACATTATATTCAAGGCAGAGATTTAAGAAGAAATACTTAATTTGAATCTAGAACCATCTTGAGTTAAGAAAGGAGCTCTTCAAATTACTTGGGACATTTATCATATACAGATGAAGAAGCATCCTGTTTATATTCCAACTTCAAAACTCCAATTTATGCTCATTCCTTGCTCCCAAAAAAAAAAAGACGACTCTTAAACATTATTAAGTCGATCCTATATATTTGACTTTTTAGCAGGAACAAGGACATGCAAGTTGGCCATGGGTTAACGGCTACATCCAGAAAGAGGAAACTAGCCATTATTTGGAGGAAGCAACAGATTTCAAATGGGGTGTTGTTTTTTATGATAATCAGATAGAAGTTCAATCCAAACACAACACCATCAGTAACTCACCAATTCAAAAGAATTTCTCCGAGAAGTTCAGCCATATAAAACAATTAATGATAAATAAAGCAACATAAAGAAAAAGAGGAAAAAGACTAGCCTGTTGTTCCTGAGAGCAACCAAACTTGCAACAACATCCGCTGAAAGTGCGTATATAGGTCCATAAGCATGAAGAAAGTACTCCTTCCCGATCAAATACGACAGTGGTTCATACCTGCATGGATTTAGTAGATTTGATTACTTCATAACTACTTCAGTTTGCCATCAACTTCAGAGATCATTAATCCTCAGGTTACTACAATATGGAGTCCTTGTGACAATACCACAGCTATAAACAGAGGTTCAGGAAAAATGTGTTTTGGGGTTTATGGTTTCCATCAAGATCATTTATATAATATATTTAGACTAAAGTTGGACTACACAGATTGTTGAATTAAAGCCATAGTTTGCAGGTCACAAATAGTTATCAAATTTAGATCTGCAACTGTTTCATCCTTGATCTGAGTTTCATTCATGTTTAAGTTATTTTTCTAATCACCAATTATTATTCAAGGCTCGTAGTAGCATATATAACAACAATACGAGAGCAATAGCCTAAGCTATGTCTAGCCATCTCTAGGTCCCAAAATGAAAGAACCTTCAATGCCCAAATTGAAATTAGTGCATTTGCAAAGAATCTCTCTAAAATGCTGTCTATTAATATACATTAAAATCATCCACAAATAGAAAACTCATGGTGATTCCTAAATTTGAGGAATAGCATTTCCACATGGTTAATAGCTTTTACACAGTATCAAATGCAGTCCCTTTTATCTTTAATTTGTGGTGACTACATCTATTTATTTATATTTGGAAAGCAGAGCCCCAATAAATTCCTTTTATAACTCAATTCTTTCTTCATTGCTTCAACATTTTTTATTAATTAACATAAACACCTAGAACTGACTCTTTCATCTCTTTTCTATTTATTAACAACCACTGCAAGGCGTTTGCAACAATGGAAGGAAGAATAAGCACTAGAAACAATAAGCAAGAAAGCAGCCATGAAAAGTCAAATAAATCATGTACTAGAATGAACAGAAAAGGACTAACCATTTGAGTTTTGGATCAGTAAAAACTGGACCCTTCTTCAAGCATCCAAGATAAGTTTGAGAGTGAGAACGTTCTTTTGCCAAGAGCAGTGACAATCGATCTGCGAATAGATAAAACAAGAAAGTAATGCGATGAGATGAAACTTGTCATAAAAGACAGACAAGAAATGAAATGAAGCATGATAATGTACCAAGTATAAATAACTTTTGTAAATCTAGTCACCTGGTCTCAAATATATGTCATCATCAGCTTTGACATAAAACTCAGAATCAAAGAGTGTATATGCGGCTTTGAAGAATGCTAACCTGTAATAAATACTCCATGTGAGAATAACTTTATCATTACTTCTTTCTTATTTAACAACGAGCAAAATTAATGTCAGCACTAACGTCTTGTAAGGGAGCTTACTGTACTCCTCCTCGATATCCAATAAAATGAAATCATCATATTCTGCAACCTCCTTTCTAAGCGCTGACATCTTCGACTTATCACTGGTTCTACCGATAACAAACCTAATAGCCAAACCAGTGGCTTCTTCCAATCTGCAAGGCATGTCCCGTTTAATAAAGTCTTTAAGACAAAAAGCTACATATAAGCCATGTGCTAAACAATAAGTGGACAATGGCTAATAGAAATTTTCAAATTTGCAAACAACTGGTAGATTAAGAGTAACGGAAACTATTGCAAGAACCTAAATCAAAATGCAAAGACCGATAGATGTATCTAGCCCATAAAATTACGAGAACATTCAGTACACAGCATATCAGTCAGATAATTTTGACAGTGTAAACGTTTTTGAACAACAAATTGACAAAGCTAAAAGAAGTTGGTTCTAACCAAGGAAAGATCAGAAACAAGAAAATTTTACTACAATTGCTTTCCCTCAGTGATACATGAAAAAGTATTCGGGCTAAAATCTCACTGATTCACTCATGCCTAAAATCCTTACAGCCAAAGAATAAACCTTTCAAACAAAAAAGTTAAAAATCAATATTTTGCTACTGATACCAATTTCCTCTTAAGAACTTCGAGCAGTTCAAATAGAGCAAGGATGCAAATACGAATTCAAGGACGCATAACTAGGAATGAAGCAACTAAAAAAAGAGAGATTTTTGTTTCCTTGGTTTAATTTGTAAAGAATCAAAATCCTAAATAGATGCAAAATAAGAAAATAATATGAACACAACACATAAATTAAGTTAATATTAGCTATTGAGCAGAAAGAAGATGCAAATTCAAGCAACAAACAATAAAAAGAAGTTAATTCACAAATAGTATCTATTAAATAAATAAAACTGCGAAGATCTGGCAGCACCTTTGAAGTCCTTGCCGATCGGAAGGCATCCACGTCTTCCTCAACGATCTACGCCGACCCGTGGATCCGAACCCGGTTTGAATCCCAACAAAGCCCATAACTTTATGCCTCTTCTTCCCTTGAGTCTCTGAACTACTAATACTCTCACTATTTACATTATTGCCAGTCGTGTCCCAGGCGACTTTGACCGATCTCGTCTGGGGGTTACTGCAGCTGTAGGCGAGGCGACTGGCGGAGATAGTCGCGAAGGTACCAAAGAGGAATCCGGCGAGGCCGATGATGAGGCAGGAGAAGATGAGGATCGTGGATTTGCGAGCTGACGGCGAGGAAGGCGGACGAGCGTGGAAAAATTTGGGCGAGGAAGGCATTGTTCGGTTGTTTTGTTGTTCAATTCAGTTGAGAGAAGGAGAAGAAGAGAATTGAGGTCATTGCTGAGTGTTGAGTGTAAGAGAAGCTAAAAGAACGTCGGTTTCACAGTGCTTCCAGCTTCAGCTTCCGTTGCTATTGACAATGCAGACAATTTTACCAGGATTGTCTAAAATTCAATTTTATTTTGAATTTATTTATATAATATTTAACCAAAAAAATAGATTTTTTTTATTTATTTTAACAAAAGAAAATAAATAATAATTCTTTGTTTAAACATTATTTATGGTTAAGATGAATCTATTGGAAGGTGGAAGGGAAAGAGACCTTATAACCTTCCAACCTCCCTCATCACAAACACCAACCAGACACATTATTTGTCTTTATTTCTTTAACTTGTAATTTTTCATTTTGGCTATTGGCTACTTTGTTGTTTCTTTTATCCACTTTCTTCCGGAGGTGGAGATCAAGTTAAATATGAGCACAAGACAGACAGTTTGTAATATATATACGTTTCATTTCTACTTCTCATTCAACAAACAGTTTTCCTCTGCCTGATTGTCTGAAGAAAGTTGTGTCTTAACAAGTTCTACATTACCAACCATTTCAACTAAGTTTTCCCAAGAACCAGAACCCGGCTCTGTGCAGGACATCCTTGAAAATTGTTCCTGCATAGGCATTTGTTGATTTCCACCATCTTGCAAGTTCTTGCTTTCTGTTAGATTGTTCGGCATTTCAGCTCCAACTTCAACATCACTTTCATCAGAATGAGATTGCTGTAAACCCTCCGCGGATTTTGTTTTAGCATTGGCCTCATTCACCGACTCAGAGATGGGCTCTTCTACAGAACAAGTACCTGCTTCAGTTGATTCGTTCATTCCTGAGGATGATGAATCACCGAAGAAGTTAAATTTGTATAACATTCAACAATAAAGAGCAACACATGGTTCAGTCAAAGACAAAAGAAAAGTTACCCAATTGTTCATCTGCTTTTTGATTTCCATACAATGTTTTTTTAAGGAGTACCGTTCCAGGAAACACCATCAAGTTGACCTTGTTTAGAGTTTTCTTTTCATCTTTCTCCATTGGCGTAAAGCCAAAACCCTCGGTCCATGTCTCGACTAAACTGGGAATAGCCGATATGATAAGCTTTTCCACTTTGAAGGATATTAGCACCTAGAGCCACCATCGAACCGAAGGAAAAAATGTAAGTCACAGATAGTCTTCTTACAAGAGCAAGTACAGAACTCAATGCGATCCGATAGTATGGAGCAACAATTTTACTTGTGACACTGCTTGAAAAAGATTCTAAGAACATTCAAATGAAGGGGAAAAAAACGATGTTATGTGCATGTTTGGATCCCAGTTTCTGAAACACTTCTATTTTCTCAATGAAAAAGTTATTAGGTCAGCTGTGTCAAACATAGTTTTGAAGCAAAATATTCTCAAAATAATAATGTTTTCTGAAACAAATGTTGCTTTATGGTGTTCTCAGAACTTGTTTTGCATGATTACACAGAAAAATGTTTTCTTATGTAAGAAGGAAAAAAGAAAACGAACATAAGAATGTTATAAGAGAAACCCTAATTTTAATATTAGGAAACCATTTTACAGTTCCAACTATCCAAATGGAACCTCTAAGCATAGTTATATATTAATACCTCTTCGATAGCAGCCATAAGGCGTCTGCACATTCCCTTCCGACGGTAGTTGCTGCAGGTAGCAATTAGGGGCATCTCTGCAAC
>JAXCLQ010000005.1:16973274-16991259 GCA_035584115.1 Cedrela odorata | reverse complement strand
AAAAAAAAAAAAAAAAAATGACTCTTAAACATTATTAAATTGATCCTATAAATTTGATTTTTTGGTAGGAACAAGGACATGGAAGTCAGCCGCAAGTTTGAGTTAAACTAGCCATTATTAGGAGGAAGCAACAGATTTCAAACAAGGTGTTGTTTTTTATGATGATCACATAGAAGTTCAAATCAAACACAACACCATCAGTAACTCACCAATTAAATGGTATTTCTCCGAGAAGTTTGGCTACATAAAACAGTTAATGATAAAGAAAGCAACATAAAGAAAAAGAGCAAAAAGACTAGCCTGTTGTTCTTGAGAGCAACCAAACTTGCAACAACATCTGCTGAAAGTGCATATATAGGTCCATAAGCATGAAGAAAGTACTCCTTCCCGATCAAATAGGACAGTGGTTCATACCTGCATGGATTTAGTAGATTTGATCACTTCAAAACCACTTCAGTTTGCCATCAACTTCAGAGATCATTAATCCTCTGGTTACTACAATATGGTGTCCTTGGTGACAACACAGCTATAAACAGAGGTTCAGGAAAAATGTTTTTGGGTTTATCATTTCCATCAAGATCACTTATATACTATATTTAGACTATAGTTCGGCAACAAGGATTCTTGAATTAAAGCCATTGTTTGCTGGTCACAAAATACTTAACCAATTTAGATATGCAACTTTTTCGCCCTTGGTCTAAGTTTCATTCATGTTAAGTTATTTTTCTAATCATCAATTCTTATTCTAGGCTCATAGCAGCTTATATAACAACAATATGAGAGAAATAGCCTAAGCATTGAGTCTAGCCATCGCTTGGTCCCAAAATGAAAGAACCTTCAATGCACGAGATAAAATTAGCTCATTTTACAGAATCTCTCTAAAATGCCATCTAACAAAATATATTAAAATCTTCCACAAATAGGAAACTCATGGTGATTCCTAAATTTGTGGAATAACCTTTCCACATGGTTAATAGCTTTTACACCAGTATCAAATGCTGTCCCTTTTTTCTTTAAATTTGACTACATCTATTTATTTATATTCATAAAGCAGAGCCCCAATAATTGCTTTAACCTCTTTGATTAATTGACATAAACACCTAGAACTGACTCTTTCATCTCTTTTCTCTTTATTATCAACTACAACAAGGCATTTGCAGCAATGGAAGGAAGAATAATCACTAGAAACACCAAGCAAGAAAGCAGCCAAGAAAGGTCAAATAAATCATGTACTAGAAGTGAACAGAAAACAACTAACCATTTGAGTTTTGGATCAGTAAAAACTGGACCCTTCTTCAAGCATCCGAGATAAGTCTGAGAGTGAGAACGTTCTTTTGCCAAGAGCAGTGACAAGCGATCTGGTGAATAGATAAAAACAAGAAAGTAATGCGATGAGATGAAGCTTCACATAAAAGAGAGACAAGAAATGAAATGAAGCATGATAATGTACCAAGTATAAATAACTTTAGTAAACCTAGTCACCTGGTCTCAAATATATGTCATCATCAGCTTTGACATAAAACTCAGAATCAAAGAGTGCATACGCAGCTTTGAAGAATGCTAACCTGTAATAAATACTCTATATGAGAATGAATTTATCATTACTTCTTTCTTAAATAACAACAAAAAAATTATTGTCAGCACTAACGTTTTGTAAGGGAGCTTACTGTACTCCTCCTCGATATCCAATAAAATGAAATCATCATATTCTGCAACCTCCTTTCTAAGCGCAGACATCTTCGACTTATCACTGGTTCTACCAATAACAAACCTGATAGCCAAACCAGTGGCTTCTTCCAATCTGCAAGGCATATTCTGTTTAATGAAGTCTTTAAAACAAAAGGCAACATATAAGCCATGTGCTAAACAACAAGCGAACAATGACTAATAGCAATTTGCAAATTTGCAAACAAATGGTTGATTTAGAGTAATGGAAAACTATTGCAAGAACCTAAATCAAAACTCAAAGACAGATTGATGAATCTAGCCCATAAAATTACTAGAACACCCAGTACATGTATATCAGTCAGATAATTTTGACAGTGTAAAAGTTTTTGGTCAATATCTTGACAAAACTAAAAGAAGTTGCTGCTAAACAAGGAAAGATCAGAAACAATAAATTTTTACTACAATTGCAATCCCTCAGTGACGCATGAAAAAGTATTAGGTGGTAAAATCATACTGATTCACTGATATCAAAAACCCCTTACGGCCAAAGAAAAAACATTTCAAACAAAAAAGTTAAAAATTTAATATTTTGCTAGACCAATTTCCTCTTAAGACTTACAGTAGTTCAAATAGAGCAAGGATGCAGACACCAATTCAAGGACACATAACTAGGAATGAGGCAACTAAAAGTAAACAGAGATTTTCGTTTTCTTAGTTCAATTTATAAAGAATCAAAATCTAAATGAGATGAAAAATAAGATAAATAAATTAAATGCCGACAATACATTAATTAAGTTAATATTTGCTATCGAGCTGAAATTCATGCAACAAACAATAAAAAAGAGTCAATTGATAAATATTGTCTATTAAATAAATAAAACGGAGAAGATCTGGCAGCACCTTTGAAGTCCTTGCCGATCGGAAGGCATCCACGTCTTCCTCAACGATCTACGCCGACCAGCGGATCCAAACCCGGTTTGAATCCCAACAAAGCCCATAACTTTAAGCCTCTTCTTCCCTGGAGTCTCTGAACTACCAATACTATCACTATTTACATTATTGGCAGTCGTGTCCCAGACGACTTTGACCGAGGTCGTTTGGGCGTTAGTGCAGCGGTAAGCACCGCGAGTGGCGGAGATAGTCGCGAAGGTACCGAAGAGGAATCCGGCGAGGCCGATGATGAGGCAGGAAAAGATTACGATCGTCGATTTGCGAACTAACGGTGAGGAAGCTGGACGCGCGTAGAAGAATTTGGGCGAGGAAGGCATTGTTTGGTTGTTTGGCTGTTCAGTTCAGTTAGTTAGTTTGATTAATTAAGTTGGTGAGCGAAGAGAAGGAGAAGTGAATTGACGTCATTGTTGCTGAGTATTGAGTGTAAGAGAAGCAAAAAGAATGTCGGCTTCCAAGTGCTTTCAGCTTCTGTTGTCACTGTTCTTTTCAGTTATAGAAGACAATTTTACGAGGATTGTCTGTTCATGTCCAAGTTATATTCATTTTTAAGTTAACCCTTAAGCATTAGGTAAATATTCAAACCACGAGGACGGAGGAGAAGGTAGAGAGGGCAAACCTGACCTATATGTCACGTTAGCCGACCTAGTCCTTGAATAATTAAATTATTTATAAATTTCAATAAATAAATAATAATTATTATGACGAGAAGACTGAGTTTTCCGTTCAATTCAATACTTATTGGCTTTTTAACGGTAATGACTTAATTTTTTAATTCAATTATATTTTTAATTTTAGTAAAAAAAAATTATATTTAAAATTAATTAATTATTTTTCAGATAAAAATATATATATTTTTAGTTGTCTATTAAATTTTAAATATTTCTTTAATTATAAATTTTTTTTTGTAAATTTTGAATAAAAGTTATTCAATTTTTTTTAAAAAAATTAAAAATTAGATTATAAATAATTCGATGTCAATTTATTTACTTTAATTATAATATTTTATTTAAATTTTGAAAATTTAAAAATTAATTCAGCAAAAATAAAATTCATAGAAAAATATAAAATTCATTAAAAAAAAAGTTAAATTCATGAGTGAAATAAATTTGAAAATGAAATTGATCGAAAAAAATGAAATTTTATCGAGAAAAAATAAAATTTATTTAAAAAAAATAAAATTCATAAAAAAAATAAAATTTATGATAAAATTCATTAAAAAATAACAAAATTTTTAATGAAATTTATTAAAAAAATACAAAATTATTTTAAAAAATAAATAATTAATTTTAAATATAATTTTTTTTTTTTTTTTTTACTAAAGTTAAAAGGACCAAAAAAAATTAGACCCTAGCCATTAAAAATCCATACTTTTGTTAATCACTTCAACTAACTATTAGTACTATCCTGTTGGAGTCGTAGGAAAAAGGGCTTATTAAGTGAAGCATTTGATTATATCTTTTAACTTGTAAATTTTTTTTTTTTTTTAATTCATTTTGGTTATTGGCTATTTTATTTTCTTTCTTGAGGAGCTGGGGATCAAACTAAATACGAGTACAAGACAGTTTCTAATATATACATTTCATTTCTACTTCTCATTCAACACACACCTTTCCTCTGCCTGATTGTCTGAAGAAAGCTGCGTTTCATCAAGTTCTACATTACTAATCGTTTCAACCAAGTTTTCCCCTGAGCAAGAACCCGGCTCTGGCTCTGGCGCTGTGCAGGACATCTTTGAAAATTGTTCCTGCCGGGGCCTTTCTTCGTCTGCACCATCTTCCAAGTTCTTGCATTCTGTTAGCTTGTTCTGCATTTCAGCTCCAGCTTCGACATCACTTCCATCAAGATGAGATTGCTGTAAACCCTCAGTGGTTTCTGTTTCTGCATCAACCTTATTCACTGACTCGGTGACAGGCTCTTCTTCTTCAGAACAAGTACCAACTTCAGTTAATTCGTTCATTCCTGAGGATGATGAATCACCGAAGTAATTAAATTTGTAGTTCAATAACATTCAACAATAAAGAGATACACATGGTCCAGTCTTGGTCCAGTCAAAGACGAAGAAATGTTACCCAATTGGTCATCTGCTTTTTGATCTCCATACAAAGTTTTTTTAAGGAGTACCGATCCAGGAAACACCATCAAGTTGACTTTGTTTAGAGTTTTCTTTTCATCTTTCACCAGTGGCGTAAAGCCAAAACCCTTTGTCCAAGTCTCAACTAAACTGGGAATAGCCGATATGATAAGCTTTTCCACTTTGAAGGATATTAGCATCTACACCACCAGCGAAGCAAAGGAAAAAGGTAAGTCACAGATTGGCTTCTTACAAGAACAATTAGAGAGCTCAAGGTGATTCAACAGTATGGAGCAACAATTTTAGTTGTGATGCTGCTTGAAAGAGATTCTAAGTACATTCAAATGAAGAAAAAAAAAAACAGATGTTACGTGCATGTTTGGATCCCAGTTTCTAAATCACTTTTCTGTCTTCTCAATGAAAAAGTTATAAGGTTAGCTGTTTCAGGAAATAGTTTTCAAGAAAAATATTCTCCAAAATAAATATGTTTTCTGAAGCAAACGTTGACTTCTGGTGTTCTTGGAACTTTTTTTGCATGATCACACTGAAAATTGTTTTCATTTGTTTTCTTATGTTAGAAGGAAAAAGAAAAAGAACATACGAATGTGTATGAGAAACCCTAATTTTAATATTAGAAAACCCATTTTACAGTTCCATCTATTCAAATGGAACCTCTAAGCATAGTTATATGTATTAATACCTCTTCTATAGCAGCCATAAGGCGTCTGCACATTCCCTTCCGACGGTAGTTGCTGCAGGTAGCAATTAGGGGCATCTCTGCAACTGCTTTTCCATGCACTCTACAAACAAATTTATATACTTTGTTTTTACAAAAAAGCGAAAACAGGAGAAAGAATAAAACTCACAGTAAATATAAAGAAAACTAAAAGTTTCTGATTTAAAATGTCAAAAAGTAGAAAATCTCTTAAGAAAGTTTCTTCACAGTAGATTTAGGAAGAAACATATACAACAGATGACAGCATCGAGTGATGTCCAAGTGGAGACAACTATCATGTTTATCTTTGCAGAGTAACGATTAATTCTATAATGTTGAAATATTACGTGCAAAGTATTACATCAAGGAAACAACAAGCATAAATTTTTTTAGACACATGCAATAAAATATCAAATGCCTACATGTACATATCAAGGTTACCTGATCGATGCCACAGATATCAAAACATCATCTTTTTCTAAGACTGCTGCATAAAATCCATGAAAGTTCAAGCGTGCAAAATCTGAACTGCAGAAAAAGAACAAAAGCAACTAATCACCACAAAACGTTACCATTTTCCTTTCGGACCGGATTGCATTAAAGCATAAAAGAAAGGTGATGTCTTACACTGAATACGATATGTTAAATTACACAAGCACTACTAATCTCACAACTATTATCACCAGTGGAACTCTAAAGTTTGCCTTTTCTAAGTAATCTCTTATCAGAAATGAAACCAAAACCTTGCCTTCTTCCACCTTCTTATGGATCAAGAAGGGTTTTAGACTCAGTCCGAGGGATCAATGCCAAACATCTGCAACTATATATGTCCTTTATCAAAGAGGTAAGAAATTTAAGACCATGCTAAGTCTAAAACCCATGCAATGTACTTGGTACTATGTGCAATAACACATTTGTCAAAAAATAATAGACAGCAACCAAAGTATCTAAAGCATGGCTTTCCCTGAGTCCAAGCCTCGGTAGTTAGTTTTCTGGCTATAATACGTAATAAATAAATTACGTTATACTTGTCATATTTTTTCAGTTATTGAGAGAAGAATGTGTAAACAGAGAAGGGTTAGCTAAGCTTCAGAAAATAAAAGATCCACAGCTCATAAAGGTTCAAAAAAAGAAAAGATGGACAACTGGCTTCTCATCCATGGAGAAATGGACCTAGGCAAATGCAACCCAATTATGTATCTCTATCATCTAAAGTAAGAAGAAATTGAACTTCTTTGCTTCTTCCCTTTTCCCCGATAATAAAACAAGAGGCATTGTCTTCAACAGAAGTATCTTTTAGGTCTCTCCCTTGACAAACCTAAGACCAAGAAAAAGAAGAAACCCAACCTAAAGTCTATAATTCTATACCCTAATACATCTCAAGAATTAATTGGAGAAAAAAAAAATACTAATCTGCATAGTCTAATACCAAATGGTCACATAATCTGGCCACTTGGCAGAACGGTTGGGAGGGGTCAAAAAAATGAACAGACAAGATATAAGAGAATCACAAAGTTAACAAGCAACCCTCCTGTCTCCCCCTCCCCCTAACCCCCCATCCCCAACCCCATCCCAGAAATAAATAAATATTAACAATAAAAATAAAAGAACCTACCTCCAGTTGTACAAGACATGGGGTATCATATCTACTCCTGTTCTTGGGTCCACCATGGACTGAAAGCATTCCTCCATAATAGTGAGCGCAACAGCTAATTTTGAGTTGCATTCGGCCTTCAGGGCAAACCGCTGAGCGGAGTGAACTTTTTGGTCTTCATGAATGCATCTAAGGAGTGTCCAAGAAAACCCATCGGCAATATGGTTAATAATCCCGATATGAGAATGAAGACCTGAATAAACCTGTAAATACCAGTAACACAAGTTTTTGAATCACAATTAAGAAGACTGATAAAATAACATAATTGACAATACTTCTGACACAAACAAATGAAGAAAAAACCACAGAGAAGGGATTGAAGTACATAAATTTTTCTTAAGGAGATGGATCATTTTTCTTTCTCTCTCCTTTTCTTTTCTCATTTTTTTGGGAGAAGAAACAAAGACGACTTTTATTACTGAAATAAGATTGAAAGCATTAACGCAATAATTCATTGTAAAAATCAGGCAAAATCAAGTGCTCGCCATGTGCAAATAGAATTTAGAGTTTGACCGAACAAAGTTTCTAAGTTTAACCTTCCGGATAAGTTTCTTCTTTTTTTATTTATCAAAAAAAAAAAAAACTGCTCCAAGCAGTCCTAATTGCCTCAGGTAAAGGAATTATCATTTTTCTCATCATGAGGTTGGGTAAGCAGCGAATCACCTAATCAATGCATGAGCAGATGCGCATTCAAAGAAGAAGTCTGAAGATAAAGCTAAAGTACCTCCTGACAGTTTCGATCACAAAACCAAGCATCAGAAACCACTCCTTCGCATATATCTTTCTCCTTCAGGCATGCCCCATGATCTGCTTACAAGCATTATTAATTTGCAATTATCGAGGAATTAGAAACACAAATTGTCAAGAACAAGCTTCATGGAAAAAACAAAAATGACAGGTAATCCATATGACTCAGTACGGTAACTTCATGAACAAATAAGACATGTTTTATTAAGAGTAAAAATATAAGGACGAATGATCATATAAAATAGCCTCCTGACAGGGAGAATGCATGCATGCTTATTTATTTTCAATCCCTGGACCGAATTGCATTCATTACAAGGGCAATGACAGAGGGAGGTGGAGCCAAAGGCATAGCACCCCCAATCTTCGGCATATGTCTAATTTCTTTCTTGAAACTATATTAAAAAGATAACCTTTTATAAAAGCTGGCTGCTATAAACACATTTAATGCCAAAAATAAGAATTCTAAGATAGAAATTATCAAATGATAATGCATAAAAAGGTCTAATGCATTTTTAAGCATGCAAATATAATTATTACATCTAGCTGGTTTCCTTCAGAAAATTCACCTGAACTGTTTTGCAACTATTACTTACTATCCCATCAAAATTTAAAGTCATAAGAAGGTAAACCAAATTTGGTTTCATAAGCCTTTTTTTTCTTTTAATTTCCTTTTTGGCTAACAAATGGCAGGACCTAAATATGCAAATTAAAGCTTTCATTTATTTTCTTTCTGAGGAATCTGAATTGCTAATATTTCTAAGATTTATGGCATTAGCCAAACCTTTTACAGTTTTTATTACCTAATTTCTATGATATCAATTAAATTCACTCTAGCATTTACAATCAACTATCTTTACTAAGATCTTACTTGGTCTTGCCAAGATCAAAATCCTGCTTTCGTCCTTGCTTCATTATAAATGCAAGCTTGCACATGGGTCATTGTAGTAGTTTTCCTATAGTAAATTTAAACTTGTGAAAACTCTGACTCCGCAAATTTTAATGACTGACATTAAATCAACATCAAAAGTTTTCCTAAAAAAAAAAACTGAAGTTAACAAAGATGAGAATAATCCATCATTGATATATTTTTCTTACCCTAACAAGCTGTGCAACATCACTTTCTACAACCTACTTGTTATGTTGATTGCAATTAAAATCCAAATCAAAGTTTATAAACATATTTCACCAAAAACAAAAATAGATGTAAACAGAACAGAGAGCAAAATATCTTCTGTACAAAAGGTAACTACATGCTAGCTTTACACTTAAAACCTAATATTCTAGTCAAATTTATAATTAGCTTATATCCTGCATGTCACAACAGGGATATTCAAGCTATCCATTGGATAAGGAAATGATTTTAGCCACAAGCAAAATAATTAAGCCACGCATAAGAACAGGAATATTACATTTGTGCTCGCATTGAGAACATTTTAATGCATCAAAAGTGCTTGAAGCCCCTTTATCATTAACCAAATCCCCACATATCCAACAGGTGCAGTTTGAGCAATACCAACTGCCTGCAGGAAGCTCCTGAAGTAAAATAATTAATAGAACAAGGAAAGAGAATAGTTTAGTTATGACATCCAAAGCATGTAAATTATCTAATGTTAATAGAATCATAGTCCGAATAGCTCTATGAAAAGCAACCAATAGTGAAAATAATTAAAGTACAAAAGATAATTATTTAACTATGTTTTATGAAAGAAATGAAAAAACATAATGTGAAAAAAAATTAAATTTAATCATCCTCTACAAATTTGCAGAGGCAGCACAAACATAATGTGAATTTTACACATTGTGGAGAAAGAATAAATAATCATCATAGGTTAGTGAAAACAACTTAATCATCTCTGAGCACTTATTTAGACACATCAAGATGTAGGATAAGAAAAAAGTTTCAGCAATATGGAGTAGACAAGATGCGGTAGTAATGATCTGTGATAAAAATGAGCCAAGAACCGAAAAAAAAGTTTCAGCAATATGAAATAGACAAGGTATGGTAGTAAAGACCTGCCATAAAAAATGGGCTAAGAACAAACCTGCAAAGACAAGCAAGCCTGATGAAAAGCAGAGGGGCAGTTATCACAACATATCAACTCACCCCCGTCACCACAATGTCCACATGAATCATCGTTTTTATCCTCTTCATCAGTTTCCACTGTTCCAATTCCAATCCCACTCTTCCTGCTCTTATATTCATCTGACCATGCTTGCAGCTGGCACAAAGTGAAAGGCTTACCAGATTCCATTACAAGATTTAAACAGGGCCGGTTAGGATTGAACCCAGCATGAATCTTGAATTTGGAAACTGAAAACACTTGATTGCAGCACTTACAGATAATTCCGTCACTGCTTACACAACCATCTTTTATCACGGCATCATCCTTCGGGTTCCGATATTGGATCACATCATTCGGAGATATGACACCAGCAACAATCAACCAGGATAAGATTGTTCTTGTCCTTTCCATGAACCACATACCATTCTTAATTAGCTTACCACCTTTAACCATAGTTTGGGGAAGCAACCTGCAACCTCCCTTTCGGTTCTTGAGTTTCGTTCGTCCTCTTGATTTCCAAGCCTTCGTTTTAGAATTAGATCCAGTGATCTTTGGGCTGTAATCTTTGTTTTTTAAAATAGCTGAGATCAGCAAGTCATCATCTTCACATGTAACTGGTTTCTTTCGTCCACTTTTAGAACCACCACAATCATAATGAATCTTTTTAAACTTTGAGCCTCTTTTTGCAATCTGATGCCGGCAAGAGATGGGAAAAGAGGATGTTTTGTGACTTCCTTGGATTCTTGCATTTGTAAGCAACTGCTTCTGAGCTTCTTTTGACGCTAACTGAATGATACTTGCGTCAATATCGTGCGATTCAGTCTTATTAGCTAAAGTCATACTCTGAATGTCACTTTGGTAGAGTGTGGCCAATTTAATTTCAGATATCTTTCTGGACTTCCTGCGTGTCTTCTTTTTCACTCGAACATCTGCAGCAGAACAATTATCCTCTGTTTTAAGCTTTGAAGCTTTAATGCACTTCACACCCTCACCTTCACTTTGTTCAGACAGCTGTCTGACCCCATGTATAGGGAGATCGCACTGAAGGAAAGTTTCATTTGAATCATTGTAATCGACCACAACGTCATATCTGCAGTTTGCACGGTCATCCAGCAAACGATTTTTGTCATTTTCAGTATTTTGGCCTTCAGATATTTTTCCATTTTCATCGCAAGAATGCATTGGTATATCTCCCACTGCTTCCTTAGGTGCTTCCACGTCATGCTCAGAAATCTTCTTATCACAGCTTGGGGAATTCAGGTTACTGTCTTGATGAGGGGAAGCAGATTCAGACCCCTGATGCAAATTGTTAAAATCTCTCGGAGCAGCAGGAACACCATACAGGCAATCACCTATCTCGACACAAGTACTATTTGACCCACATGGAGGTAAAGAAGTCATACCATTGCTTCCGTTTTTCCCAGACATTCCAAAACACTGACTTCTTGTTGCATTGGTGGTATCTACCCCATACATACCAACTTTATCAGCTGTAAAAATAGATAGACCTGTTAGACATTTCATTGTGTTGTCATTTGTCTGTTTACTACTCTTTGAGAAACTTCGATTGCCAGATTGCACATCACAGGAATGGTAACTTCCCTCAGAAACAGTCAGTGCACTTTTTGTTGCCACTGTAGCATCATGAGACCGAACTGGCACTCTAAAACCATCTACATTTTCCAAGGCCAAAATAGGATCATTTTTCTCCCTCTTGTCAACTAATAAACTTCGCACTCCTTTAACTACATCTCCCTTTCTCAGTGAACCAATCTTTCTATCAAAAAAAACAACTACAACAAAGGGATCTAAAAGACACCATTGATGAGCCAACGTATTAGCAAGAACTGACTTATTCATTTCTTTCTCAATGTTTATCAAAGTATCAAATAGATCAGTGCAGAAATGATTAATGTCAGTCCATTCCTTACCCTCATCTTCCAGCACCAGATTGTATTTTTCACCAAATAAACTCTCACCACATACTCTCCAAACTTTGGGGAATTCACGAAATAACCTCCCCTCAGGTGATCTATAAACTGTATCCATATATTTCCTACTAGGTCTTTTCCGCCTCTCAATAGCCCAACCCGCTGCTATGAGCAACTGAACAATATGATTTTGAAGAAAAGATCGAGGATCTGTCTTGGTATCCAGCTTCAAAGAAGTATTAGATACATCCAGTCCCAGTGAATTGAATCCAGTAACTCCTTCCACAGCACATAGGGTAGACCCACATTTCTCTACAACAGTAACAGATGGACTAGCAGCCATAAGCCTGGTGGCAGAACTCTCCTGGGAGATAGGTGAAGCAATAGCTTTACCTACTATCACTTCCTTTGCATCATGTCCGTCTAAGCTTGGCAATCTATGCTTTATAACACCCAGGTCACCCACATTACCACTTCTGTCTACGTTTTGCTTTAACAGATAGCAACTAGACATAACACCCTGACTGGATGATTCAACTAAATGAAGCGCAACAGTTTGACCAACACAGTTTGGAGCTGGTAATAACGTACCAGCAACAATTCCTTCAGGTAAAGCTGTTGGAGTCAAAACCTGTCCTGATCCAGGTTTGATATTAGAAGGTTCATGAACTGAAAACTTCATCCGCTTAACACTCAAATTCTGGTCATTCGTATCTACTGGAACAGATATTTCCGGAAAACACCTTGATTTAGAAGCTCCTCCAGAATTCTCATTTGCATTATAAGAATCCTCAACATATAAATTTTTAGAAGATGATTGACTTGTTATCGATGAGTTCTCACTGTTAGAACAAAATGATAAATCAGTGACCTTACTGTCATCACATTCAAAGTTAATGACTCCAGCAACAAGACATCTCTTGCTCGTGCAACCAGGATCACTCCTGAAGAAGACCTCCGAGAAAATACGGCACTCATCATGTGACCCCTCAAAATCATCATCACACAAATCTTCAATCACGGCACCGAAGGACATCTCTATCAACTGATAGTTGTCTCACTAGAACTACTGTGTAAAACTTTGCTCAGCAAATAACTACCAACACATAAAAAAAAAAGGTCCACCTGTTAAATCTCATCTGCCATCAATATGGAGCAAGTACCTATAGGTCAAGACATTGAAAGTGCACAATTTTTTTCATTTAAACCATCCAATGAATGCTATAAATCCTGCGAATGAAGCAGGAAAATAGTTAATAAGATGCACATCTCACATACTGTAATAAGAATTTTCTGTAAGAAGGTAAGCTAATTACTAAAATCTTAACATTGTTGAGGAAAACATTAACTAAAGAGATGCAAAAATGGAAAGGATCTCAGTAAGTTTTTTCCTGCCCATCATCCAGTTTTGGAAACAACAACCGGTAATTATTTATTAATAAAATCATTTAATGCTACATCTTCTAAATTTTTTAGAGGGGCACTATATGGTTAACATAGCATACATGGTATGCAATACACTATGCTTCTTTGATCTTGTTTAGTACAATTTAAGGACAATCTAATCAAGGACAAGGTATTTAAGTTGACATAATTCATGAAACCCCTTTTGAAAAATATAAGGACAAAGATGTATTGAGAAGATAACTTCAAACTCCAATTCCCATGCAAAAGCTCTCAAACTAACCAGATAAACCCAAAAGTTCTCAGAGTAACCAGATAAATCACAACCCACAAGTTACAATTGGCCTGCAAGTACACTAGGATGCATACTATCACAAGAGAAGTGTAATATTAAACATGCCACCAACTCATCAGACCATCATATAATCTGTGATCATAAATTTAAGAACTTTCTGTGGTCACAAATGGAATTCCAAATGTGTTGCATAAAAGAAAGACAAATTACAAAAAGCATAAAACATTATTTCTTCAGTTTGACAACTATCCTAATTGACCAGTCACACTTATAAACAGGGAAGTGAAAGTAGATCTGCTGTAAAACAGCAAAATGCTATGGCCAGTCATTGTTAATCATCCGTCAAGCCGTGAGGAAGCTACATGTCATAAAGAGGCCCAACCTCTGTATTTGGAATGAGGAACAACCTCCAGCGGGGTATTTTATCTGCAGACCACAGGTATAACTGACTGTTGCACCGCCCCAGAACAAACCTAAATGTTTCTACCTCTCCTGCCACTCAATTTTGAACACATGTCAGGTTTTCTAATCTCCACCTACCAATCACTATGCATTACCACGTGTTCACTGATTCCGATCATCAATATGCTAAATCGATATAAATTCCTCATATTAGGTGTGGCAACACTTCATTGGTTCAACTGTATATCTCATAGGACCTACAACAATAACTGTCATATGACTCTTGGTATCAATTAGAGTAGATATAGAGAAAACCAGCACTTCCAAATCATTATTTTCCATAGAATTTCTGCAAATTCACACATGTTAAACCACAACAACTACCTATCTTAAAAGTTTTAACATTCAACACTAAACATACACAAGATTTCTCCTTCAGATACACACACTATAATACCACTCTTGAAACTATCTTCTATTGTGCTTGAACTGCAAAACACAAAATAATAATAATAATAATAATAATAATAATAATAATAATAATCACTAAATTTGCATTATAAGGTTATGATGCAGTATTTTAGAAGCTTATAAAGTCTATATATGCAGACCAAATTTTATTACACTCTAATCTTGAAAAAAATGCAGCAAAAATATCTTTTTCCATTTCCTTTACAAGGAACAAAATTTATTAGAAGCATGAAGTTATTGTACTGTAAACACAGTAAAATGCATGAGAGATACCCAAAACTAGAAATGAAAACCAAAACTACGTAAAATGTTTAAAAGGAAAATAAATGGAAGAAGACTAGAAAGCCAATGATACAATGTTTCGAACGAAAGTAGTAAACCAATAGACTTCTCTTGTTTAAAACTAGAGGGGAAGGCCGAAGTAAGATTACCATGCAAATAGTTCAATCCAATCAAATGAACCAGCCCAACAGATTTTGTTCTTATATCTATTTTCCTACTTACCGAGCCTTAACTTTGCTCTCCAATGATAGAAATACTTCAAAAAGTTTCGGAAAGTCTTACAAGCCCCATTTTAAAACCACCAAGTAGCCTCAGTATTTCAGTCCATGCAAAAATAAAAGGAAGCATCTTAACTAGTGAGAAAAATTGCGGAAAATGGATTTTCTACAAATAGCATGCACGATATACTAGACTACGAGAAACCTTCTTCAGCTTGCATGTAGACAGCAAATCTCTAGCATGGCTTCTTCTACAAACATACCATACTCTCACTGTATTATATCCCACCCACCCCCAGCAGAAATACTTTAATATCCAATATATAAAAATCAAATCTCCTAACAAAGAAATCCAGAATGCAAGAACTAATAGTAGTATTTTACAAAAGAGAAAAAAGGTTAAGAACAGTAGCATAGAACTTTAAATCCGGGGAAATATCATTTTTACAGTTATAACAATGTTCTCAGATTAAAATTAAATAGCAATAAAAAATGCTAATACATATACAAGCATCCATATTCTCGGCGTACAATTAGCATACACCGTCCACGCATTCAATCGAAAGAGCATGAAATCACACAAACAAAAATACTAAGCAAAAGAAATTAAAAACTCATGAACATACCACAACAATTCATCAAACCCATCTCTAAACATACGTGACAAATCAACAAACCAAACTAAACCAACCCAGAAACCAAAAATTTATGCAGATCAAAACACACAAAGCTAAATTCGAAATATCACAGTATAAATCCCTTACCCCCCACGTTAAAAAAACCAACATAGAAGTCGCCACTATAACCAAAATTACTAAAAATCCATTGAAACAAAAATGAGCTCACCGTTGCAATGCATGTTGAAATCAACATGCAAATAGGATCAATGAAAAATCCGAGCTGAATTAGGGTTTATAGAGCTGAATGGGTTCGGTTTCTAAGAGAAAGAGAGAGAGAGAGAGAAAAGGAAGAGCAGAAAATGGGGTTTTTTTTTTGGCTTCATCAGCTGAAAACTGAACAAAATACCAAAGCCCCACCAGCAAGTAAAGAGAGAGAAATGCTTCGAAAAACCCGAATAGTTCTCCCTATTACTACAGATGTCATGTAACTCCTCTCTTTCTCTCCAAAACTACTTCCTTTCTCTATCTACAAATCTCTCACCATGTGAAAGTATATGTCATTTACATTTACAACACAACTCTCTCTCTCCTCCCACTCCCCACCTTAGTTTAGCTATTGTCTCTTTGTGCTGTGTTGTGTCTTCTTTTTTAAAAATAAAAATAAACTTCCGTTCACACTTCATTCACCTTTTTACTTGCATAAACCCCTGAAAATAGGGTTCATTTTTCATTTTTCATTTTTATGATGATAAGAAAGATTTTGTTTTTCATTTTTATCTGTATAAGATGATAATATACAGATATGGTTACTATGCTAGTGCTATCTAGTGCATAATGGTTTGTGCTTTCCATTTTTGTTAAACTTTTAATTACTGAAACGAGACTTGTAATTACTATACTAAATATTACCATCTTATATCTTCCAAGAAAATCTAAAATACAACAATTGCTAAAAAATTACGTTTTTTTGTTCGACTCTCTATTAATAAGAATTATTCTTCAATAAGTACACATTAATATGATTCAATTTATTAATATGTTATATGTCTAACAAAAGTATTAAGTTACAATTGTTTAAGCTATTGATTTCTCATAATTTATTAATTTTTAACGCTCGTTGTTAAATTAATATTAACATTTATCGTGCATGATGAATTTTATATTAACCCATACCATGCATAATATAATATATGTAATATTAACTTTTTAATATTATAATACAACAAGAGTGTTATTAAAATTATAATCCTGATATCTTTTAAAACGCTTAAATATTATAAATATTTAATTATCATATATTCTTATTTGCTTAAGGGTGCATTAATGGTGGATTGAGGAGTATTTTTTTTTTTTTACATCAATGAAGGTTTTTGCCAAGTTTACAATCTTTTCATCAAATAAAATTGCCAATTTAGTAAAAATATTATTTAGAAAGTTGCTTAAAAAGTCACTTATTATTTCATTTCCCTCCCAAAAATGCTTTTGAGATAAGAAAAGCATGACATACATTTTTAAAAAAGCACTTAACAAAAGCTTTTTATAAAGCATTGTCGGGCACTTTTGCAAAAAGTAATTCTCACAATTGCAAAGTTTAGGTAAATTTTCATTGGGCTTAGGCCCAAAATGACAAACTTGACTGGGCTTTTTTTGAGCTCAACTTGGTGAGCCCTAAAATCTTTTACCTTTCTATCGTTGATTTGCATACGCAGTGTTCATGTTCTCTCAGTCGTCGGTTCTTCCTCTCACCACCGCACACGGTAAGCGCTTCTCAGCTTCTTTCCTGTTGCTAATGAAGTAGAAGTGCACTAGAAAACTTGTATTTAGGGTGCGTTCGAAAGTGATTTTTAATTAAGGGTTTTGCTGATCAAATAAGCTGAAATGCACTGTAATTGTCGTATCTGATACGAACCCATGATTCTCCGTCCTTAGTGTAGTCAGTTTCTTGTAATAAATATCTTCCATGTATATTAGGTTTGTGTTTGAAGTGATTGGTATATTAAATGAAAGGTATTGATAAAAGTATTGGCTAAAAATATGTTCTTTTTGATGCTGTATTATCAGTGTGAGTATGAAGTTTGGTAAAATATATGGATGTTCAAGTAATATGTGACTGTGCTAATTAATTAATGAACTTCTGTGTGAAGTAGATACTCTGCAATTGGCATTGGATGGCTTATATTCAGCACTGCAGAAATGCCATCCGGCAGATTATGAAAGAGAGTTCTGATCGTGTGTTACATCATCCCTTATTATTTTCTTGTCAAGGAGTCAGATACAGACGTTTGGAAGTTATTCTCACTACAGTGAGTAAATTGACTCTAACTGAAGAATTGATTTTTTTTCTTCACTTATTTAGGTCTCCTATTTAATTGGTTGTCAGAATTTATACTTATTGATTGTTAAGTTTTATATGTTCAGAAAATAGATAAGCTTGGCAATGCTGGTGAGACCGTGAAGGTTGCTCCTGGATATTTTCGCAACCACTTGATGCCC
>JAXCLQ010000005.1:16956437-16970146 GCA_035584115.1 Cedrela odorata | reverse complement strand
ATCTCATTAGAGAGCAGCGCAGGGTACTTGTTCTTTCTTATTTTTTTTTCTTCATGTATCTACTTCTAGTGATACAGAAACCTGTTAGTTGTCTTTATATGCTTCAAAATATGTACTGCTTTCACTTGTGTATTAAAGTATTTGTTACATTCTGGGTCTGGAAATATCCATGTTTTCTTGAAGTTGATAACAAGTTGTTAATTTTTGTTATGCCCATGACCTACTTTCATCAGATTTACCAACCTGTGGAAGAGGAGGAGGTTAGAGTCGTCAAGAAGTCCGAGGATAATAAGATGAAAGAATATGAAAAGGCAGCAAGGCGCCTAGAGAATGCTCGACTGGTTTGTAAACTTTCTGTGAAACTTTTTAGATTCTGGGCAAATAATCTTTGATTTTGCTGTCTGCTGTCTTTTCTTATTTATTGATTCAAGCTTGAATTGTATACTTGTTATGCATAGGAGTGAAATATGTGATGTATGGTAAAAAGTGCATTTTGTTTTCATTTTCTTCTATGATCTTAGCTCCCCTATTTGTGTCGATATTCCAGTCCCAAGAGTGTAAAATGAATCCCTTTAAGGTTTTGAAAAGATGTTATAACATGATTCTTTTGAGGAGTCAAATTCAGAGCTATATTTCAGAAAGTTTTTTGAGTCTCTGGAGCAAGAGCTAAATACATGCGATCTTGCTTTTAGATCTGGGCTATCTGATATATATTGCACTTTTGTAGGTATTGAGGAGGTTCCCCAAAATTGAGAAATTACGATCCCGTGCATCAAAAGATGATCCCATAGAATTGCGTTTGCCTGTGACGAAAGAGGAGCTCGTAGCTGAGGTATATATATATATATATATATTGGTATTTGTTATTCATAGTTTCCCTTACTAGTAATACCAAAGGTGGTTTGTTCTTATTGTTCAGTGTGGTCTATTAGCCGTTAGAGTAGGAAATCTTTGAGAAGCCAGAGCATTTGATTCTGGATTACTCTCTCTGGTTAGAAAACACAGACATAGTATATGGCAAGACATGCTCTGTAGGGTAGACTACTCATGGAACTTGCACAAAAGGATTTCAATCTCTGTCAATTACTTGTGATCACTGCCATTTACATAGCCCAGTTTTATCAACTCTATATTAAGAGTCCCTATTTACTATTAAGCTCATTTTTTATATGTTTCTAGTGCATTGCATAATATCCACGAACTGTAACTTTTCAAGGATTTGCTGCGTTTGATCTGCAGATTACATAATTTTTGAGTTCATTTGCCTAGATGAGTGGTACAATTAATTGATTAAAGGACTTTTTGCAAGATGATTAACACATTGGGGGTTGCCAATCCTAAAGATCATTATGAATGTATAATTCTTATATGTAAGTAAAAATCAAATTTCCCTGGCGACTTTATGAAGCCAGTTTTCTACCATTTTGATGTGAAGGTGAAGTAAATTTCTAATACGGTATGATTGTGATATCTGCAAACAGTATGCAACGTTCACCTGTAAGTATTGTTTGAAATTCGCGTCGGAATCCATAGAGATGTAGCTTTTGACAATTTTCTTGACTAGCTGTGGGGATTACCTATGTATATTGCAGATTAGTCTTCAAACCACAGAGATTTTATTGATAATGTTCTTTATTCTAATTATTAAATTTCTTTAATTTTCTATTTCACTAATATCATTTGTACCTTTTTAGGTAGCAAGACAACTATCGGTATCCCTTGAGCCTGAAAACCTACATCTACTATCACCTTTGTCAGCATACGGAGAATATGAGGTGCCTATGCGCTTTCCCAGGTCCATCCCCTTGCCGGAAGGAAAGGTTCATTGGACTCTCAAAGTTAAAATCCGAGGCAAATAAATGCTCATTTTATTTGTTTACTGGATAGGAGGATCCAAATTCATCTGTAGAACTATTTTCGGTTTCTTCATTAAAATTATCTTAGTGATCACTTAGGTACTAACGTTGTTACTGTTGTGGAAAGGTTTGTGTTATTGTTTACAATTAAGCAACATATCTTTTATTGGAAAGGTAAATTCAGAATGAACAAAATTTTAAATTTGTCTAGTGAATTATTTGAAAGCAATAGAATCTTTTTTATTTTATTTTGTCATAAATAATTGTTCTATTTTTGCCCTGTAATGTAAATACATGTCCTGCCCAATTTTGCTATTGTTCGATATTAAAATAAAAGCCCATGAAGCTACTACCCAGCCCAATTGTACACAACCGCAAGTGGATCCGAGCCGGGCCGAAAAGCCCACCTATGTAAGGCATATCCACCCATATCCTTGAGCTACTACCTCGCTGCGACGATCTCCCAATGTACTGATGTCTCTAGATTACTAACTGTAACAAAAAGTTAAAAAAAAAAAAAATGGTATTTATAAATTTACACCACCCACTCCTCACTCTTTCCTCTGTCATTGTCCGCTCACTGACATTTTCTTCTCAAGCAAATCCCTTCTTTGAACAATCGCTTCTTCTCCTTTTTACCGACAACTACGATGGCTTCCGCTTCGAGAAAAGTAAGCTTTCTTCTTCTTTTCTTTTGGGTTTGTCGTTACGTTTGTTTGGACAAATGTTGTTTCACTTTTCTGTGTCGTTTTAGGTTTTGGTGCTGATTGCCAACGGGAGTGAACCGATGGAGGCGGTGCTAACCATTGATGTTTTAAGAAGGTCTGGAGCTGACGTCACGGTCGCGTCTGTGGAGAACCAGCTTCCTGTTGACAAATGTCATGGTGTCAAGATTGTCGCTGATGCTCTTGTTTCCGATTGCCGCGACGCGGTTTTTGATCTTATTGCTCGCACTGTATGTATCGCAGCTCAGCTCTTTCTTACACGCATATGAATTTGTGCTATATTTTTATTTTATTTTATTTTATTTTGGATGATCGGTACCGAAACTGAATATTAATCTGTGATTTTTTCATTTAAAAAAAAAAAAAATTGTGCGTGGAGTTATGCTTATTTAATTTATGATTAAGTCAAAAAATGAAATTTGTGTGCATAATAAAACTAATATTTGCGCAGCCCAATAAACAATTAAAAAAAAAAAACAATAAAAGAGAGATACATTCCAGATTAAACATAGAAATGAATTTCATTGACTACAACAAAAGGATCTTTCAATTAAAAAGTTGATAAACACTAGGGAAAGAATGTGGAGTATTGGAAAGCATGGTGAAGAAGCAGGCTTTGGATGGGCGGCTTTATGCTGCCATCTGTACTTCACCTGCCGTGGCACTAGGGTCTTGGGGTTTGCTGAAGGGATTAAAGGTAAGCATTAAGTAACCATTTCTGATATTTCATACTTTTTTGGGGAATCACATTAATATTTATGTTATAGCTGAGTTTTCTTCTTGTTGATGATTATTAATTTCAAATTTATGGAGATATTCATTTTCTATAGGCTACTTGTTATCCATCATTTATGGAGCAATTAGCACCTGCTTGTGCGACAACGGTTGAATCAAGAGTTCAGCAGGATGGTGGACCTGGCACTACCATTGAGTTTTCTGTTGCACTGGTTGAACAATTTTATGGGAAAGAAAAAGCTGATGAAGTTTCTGGGCCACTGGTATTGACTTTATCTTTAGTGCTTCAATTTAATGATTTACTATTTACAAAATTTCTAAGTTATGAATTTGTGGAATATCCTTTCAGATAAGTTCATCTGATGTATCTAATCAGAAGGTTGTTATACTCAATAACATTAGGTCAAGGGAAATTTTTAACTATTTGCATTAGAGATTCATTAGATGAAGTTGTATGCTGCTGGTCCATCTTAAGGTTGAAACGATTTCTATCATATAATTAATGGCATCTTGGTATATGCATTTATTGAGCTGCATTTGTTCGCTGATCCGCTCACTTTATTGCAATTATTTTTATTTTTCTGGTATTATTTGTCTTTCATTTTTATCTTTCTTGGGATTGCATCTTTACTATCATCTTGTGCTTAGGTGATGTGTTCAATCCAATGCAGTGGACATTTGATAACTGCCCTCAGGTAAGATTGGACATTTAATACCATACATTTGTGCCTTTATGCTTTTATCCCTTATTTTTGTTCATACCCATTCAGCAGCATATATAACCTGAGATATTTTGTATATTATACATATATATGATTGGCTTAAATTGTGGGTTGAACATGTTGGAGGTGGTCAGTTTGTTTTTATGACAAATGAGCAGCAGAAAAAGCAGGCCAAGAGGAATTTTCTGTTTTGTTTTGGGGTGTGGGTGGGGAGAGAATCTAGAGGAGAGAAACAATTTAAAGGCAAATTCAGGTTATCAACTGCTTTGGAGGACATTATAGTTCAACAAAGTGGAAACTAAAACTAGATGTAAGGGCCCTAGGATCTCTTCCTTGAACTCAATATGCAATGCTCAACATCTCCGATGGCTCATGGTTCCTATTCACACAAGCTCCGCAAACTTACTAAATTGTTCCTTGTTTGGACTATTTATAGATGCAATTGCTTTTTATATTCTGAATATATTTTATTTTAAAGAAAAGTTTAAGTTTTACTATGTAGTGATGTAGAGTTACATCCCAACATGGTATTCTTTCCATTTTTTTTTTTTTTTGAATGGTTTGAATCTGGATTGATTGGAGGAGCAAATTCTTGGGGAAAAGCTGTTTCTTAATTTGCAATGGTTATGAATGCTCTCCCAATTATGTTTAAACAAGCTTAATAGAATGAACTGTTCCAAAATGTTTAACATTAAAGTCTGATCTTCCATAATTTTCATGAAATCATGATCTGACTTGACACTTTGCTATAATGAAAGTTTCTATTAAATCTTTTATTTTCTCTCCTTTCAGATTCTTGTACCTATTGCGAATGGCTCAGAGGAAATGGAAGCTGTTATGATCATTGATATTCTGCGATGAGCTAAAGCAAATGTTGTGGTTGCCTCGGTTAAGGATAAACTAGAAATTCTGGCTTCTCGACAAGTTAAATTGGTAGCAGATGTGCTCCTTGACGAGGCTTCTAAACTTTCATTTGACTTGATTGTCTTGCCAGTAAGTGTGGCATTTATTCTTGCTTTTCATCCTTTACCAAATTATTGGCTGAACTAACTACATTTTGCTTATCTGTAGGGTGGACTTGGTGGTGCTCAAGCATTTGCGAAGTCAGAGAAATTGGTTAATATGCTAAAGAAGCAAAAGGAGTCAAATAAACCTTATGGTGCTATATGTGCTTCCCCAGCTCTAGTGTTGGAGCCCCATGGCTTACTCAAGGTATTACATTTACTATACCTGGTTAAATAATTTCTCCTGATTTGAATCACTTAGTCTGAACTTGAAGGAACATACATAATATTGTGTGATTTTATGAATGATGCACAACCTGGACTTGTCTCATTCATATCACTTAGTAACTCGAATTATATTAATGTTTGCTAACAAATTACAAACTCAGAAACTGCTGCTGCTGCTTCATAAATTACATTGTTTTCAGTGTAGAATTGATCTCATGTTTCCTGAAATTTTGGGGCATCTTTATTGTTGCTCTGTTCTAATATTATTTCTTCAAACTCCAAAGCTTGGGCACTAATTGCATAATTTTCCTGTATCAAATCATTAGATGTGTTTCCAATTGAAAGATATGTTTAACTTCTATCCAGGGTAAAAAAGCTACAGCTTTTCCTGCAATGTGCAACAAGCTGTCAGATCAGAGTGAAATAGAAAACAGGGTTGTGGTTGATGGCAACCTCGTCACCAGCAGAGGTCCAGGAACTTCCATGGAGTTTGCACTGGCAATTGTGGAGAAGTTTTTGGGCCGTAACAAATCTCTAGAGCTCGCAAAGATAATGCTTTTTAGTCATATGTGAAACTTGTTTAAATGTCAAGTGTTATTACCTATCTACTACTAGTCGACCATAGAGCAAAATGAAAAGTTGAGTTCTTGTTTGAATATGGATTCATATTGCGGGTTTGTACAACGTTATATTTATAAATAAATAAGGTTAAAGGAATGAAAAGATTTAATCACTTACGATTCTAATAAACTTGTTTAATGATAATTTTGTCAATTATATTAACAATAATAAGCTTGAAAACTTCCTTAATTACATCGTTAATGATATATAATACATGTATGTTGATTATGTTGTCTCTCTAAAAAGTAAGCTGACTTTTCAGTCAATTAAAACCAAACAAAAAGTTGGAAAAAAAATAACTAGGAGCCCACACGGTGACACAGACACCCATTTCAGACTGAGGGCTTGAGGAAAAGAAACCCAATGGCATATCATGTCCTATCTCAGAACAGTCTATGATTGCTTGCAAATATGTGGAAACTTCAAATTTCAATCAATTTTGCCGGCGATGCTTAATTACTATTACGAGAAAAATGTTGATGAGAACTAGATTGTCGCTGTCGCAGACCATCTAACCTGTTCTTAATTTTTTTTTCAAACGTGGGGTCCTACAAGTAGTTAAGCAACTAGTCAAGTTTTTATGATAATTACATGGATGTTTCTAACAACGGATAATGGGCATTAATTAAAAAATAAATAAATTTCCACAAATTATTAAATTGCCAACGTTATCAATGAAGGAGAAAGACTTCGTTTTTGACATTTCAACTATCTAATTCTTGATAGACCAATAGTCTTCCTCCATTTTTCTGCAGCATACCCGGTGAGTTTCTTCACTTAACGCTGTTTTTATTTTTTTCATATGATTTTGTGTTTGGATGGCAAGAAAAGCTGGAAAAGAAAAGAGAGTTGAATTCTGGGTCATGACTCTTTGTTAGTCAAACTTTTCCATCTGCTTGTATTAAACTTAGTTTTTCTGGTTTCTATGTTATGAGTAACTCAAGATTCAAGGTGCTTTTTTTCCTTCTGAGCAAGCAGAGGTATGGCTTCTCAGTCTCTCTCTTTTTTGCTTAGTTTATTTGTGTACGGCTAAATTTTTTTCTTAATTTTTTCTGTGTAAATACTGAAATTCTAAGGCTCTGGTTAAGTTTTACTGCTTGCTTGTTAGAGATTCCCTCATACATTTTTCATTCCCTTCTGATATATATGTTTCATGTTTGCAAGCTATCAAAGTATCTAGATGGGATCTGAAAGTCACAATAGTTGATTGCTTATGGGTCTGTGGAAAAAATTTGCAGTTGACCAGTTTTCCTATTATTAAGTTGTGAGAGTGTATATGAGATATTGATTCAAAGGGCTTATGGTTGTATGCATAAACAAAGTTTACATTTTGTATTCTTCTATTCCCCTCTCGTTCCTTGGAAAAAGTTGCAGATTATAAATAATATTCAATTGTTGATTTTGATTATAGTTATATGGCCATTAATTTAGGGTGACAGATTTACCTTGTTCTTTCCCCTTCCTAGCGATTTTGCAATGCTTAATCCGATTTTATTGAAGCAAGAATATACTCTTTTTGGTCACATGATGACAGGTCTGTGATTAATGGTTTATACAGGGCAGAGGATTAATTTGAGTTGAAGTGGTGGTTTGCAGAAAGCAGCTCCTGATGGCTTGTTTCTCTTTTTTTTTCAGAAGGAAGACAGCTTCCTTTCCTATAGAAGTTAATGAAGGTACAGAACATTGCAGATTCTCAAGGAATTGAAAAAGCATCAGCTAGGGCCTTTTTAGGTTATGTTTGGGACTGAGGCTTTAAAGCTACAACTGTTGTAAATGAAATCACTAAATGTCAAATATAAGTGAAAAAATGAGCGGTCCTCGCAAAAAATTTGTGTTTACCAAACAATTTAGTTGAAAGCAGATCCAAAATTGGCTTTTTGGATATACTAAGTTGATTAATTCCTATCCAGACCAGTTTTCATTAGTGTATGTGACTTAGATGAAACTTAAGCTGTTAGATTAGCAGCCTGTACCATAATTAAGTGAAAGGAAAAGTTTGTCATCTTTGGGTAGCACTAAATATTGTGAAATACTCACAGGATGTCGCTTTTTTACATCTCATATGCCATCATGCATTGTTGTCATATTCACAAAACTTTTACTTCCATTTGCTTTATGTGTTCAAAAGCTTCTAATGTATCTGTATTGGTACAGATGTTTCAGGCATTCAAAATACTAACCTGTACAGTTACACGGAGTTAAGTATGGCAACTGAAAATTTCAGTCCGGCTAACAAAATAGGACAGGGAGGTTTTGGTTCTGTCTACAAGGTGATTGCACACGTGTGATATTCTCGAACCTTATGAAGAAATACTTGATCACTACTATTGGATAAGTAGATGTATAAATCATTTAGTTTCAACTTTCAAACATTGGCTCCTTTTAGAAACTCTAGTTGATGAACAGGGAAAGTTGAAAGATGGCACTCTGGTTGCCATAAAGGTATTATCAGCTAACTCAAGGCAAGGGGTGCGAGAGTTCTTGACAGAAATAAATATGATTGCTGATATAAAGCATGATAACCTGGTTGAGTTGTATGGTTGTTGCATGGAACAGGACCATAGGATTTTGGTCTATGGATATCTCGAGAATAACAGTCTTGCACAAACACTTCTTGGTAAGCTGCTGTATGTATATATATATATATATATATATTTCTGTTTGAGTTTATAGCTGTCTGGTTAATAAGTTATCTGTTGTCAGGTAGAGGTCACAGCAGTATCCAATTCAGTTGGCATACCCGTCGTGATATTTGTATTGGTGTTGCTAAGGGGCTTGCTTTCCTTCACGAGGAGGTTCAGCCACACATTGTTCATAGAGATATCAAAGCAAGCAATATACTCCTTGATAAAGATCTCATGCCCAAAATTTCAGATTTTGGTCTTGCAAAGCTTTTTCCATCCAACCTGACTCATATCAGTACACGTGTTGCTGGAACGGAGTAAGTTGGTCAACTTCTAATGAAAGTCCCTTTTGGTTATTGTCTAATACTCAAATGGACTCATGATTGTCAAGTAATGGTTACTGAAAATTGATTGTAGAACATATTGTTTGAGAATCTGATATCAGTTTCTTGGACTGGTGTTTAATGTGATTTGATAGTTATAGTTGATTGGTAGGCATTTCCACATATAGTTCTCAAAATTATATGGTCAATTTGATTGAATAAATGTAACTCATATGAAGTTGATATATCTTTGACATGATGCAAAACCTATTATAGGTTTTTTTTTTTTTTTGTTCACATCTAATTGCAAGAAACCTGTTTAATGTGGAATGATTTCTATCTAGGGACTGTGTACAAGTCTTGTATCAGCTGCCAAGTGCGTTGCTTTGGATATGAATTCCATCTCAAATTTTTATGTTTCATTTTCACAATAGTATCAGTTTTCTTTGACCTCCCCTAGTTTCTCAGACATCCTTTTATTGCTTCTATAGAGGTTATCTGGCACCTGAGTATGCTATACGAGGGCAACTGACGAGGAAAGCAGATTTATACAGTTTTGGTGTTCTGCTGCTGGAAATTGTCAGTGGGAGGTGCAACACAAACAAGCGGTTACCTTTTGAAGAACAATATCTCCTTGAAATGGTATGCATTCAAACATCTTTACCTTGAAATGGTTTTTGTTCTTGTGATACTGAACTTTAATGGTCTTTAAGGGTCATGTACTGTTTAATTGGGTTCTCTTGTAGTAGATTTAGAATCTTGAGAAACCTTTTTTAAGGAGATATGCTATCTTTAGGCATGGAAACAGTATGAGAGAGGGGAGCTGGTGGGATTGGTGGATCCCTCATTGAATGGGGATTACAATGCTGAAGAGGCTCACAGATGTTTGAAGATTGCCCTCCTTTGCACCCAAGATAAGCCAAAACTCCGACCATCCATGTCTGCTGTTGTCAAGATGCTATTTGGCGAGATAGATGTTGATAATGAGAAGATATCAAAACCCGGCCTTCTTTCTGAGTTATTAGGCCTGAAAGGTGACAACGGCCAGAAAGATAAAGATGATATGAAGAACAAAACATATGCGGTACCTGGAGACTCCAGCAAGCTTGATCATTCGTCTTCCTCTTTAGGAAATATTACATCTTGTGCTACCATGACCTTCAATTCTATATATGACCGAAGCAATTAGGTCAATTGATTGTTTTCAAGGTTTTTTTATGTCACCATTCGATGTATAATTATTTTGTTTCTTTTTCTTCTTTGGAAAAAATCAATATATATATATATATATATATTTAAAGCATTTCAAGTGCGTATAGAGTACTAATCTACTATAGACTCTACCCTTGATAACTTAAGACACCTGTCTCGAAGGCTTAGAGACGGAATGTGTTGAAGTTACCAAGGCCACCAAGGAGTCTATCAACTAGAGAGACTTCCTTTTTTAGCGTGCGATACTATCTTTGATGTAAAATTTGTGTAATCTAGTATGTAATTGATCTCTTTGATTCTTTTTCTGAGCTCACTTATCTTTTCCCTTTTTGTTCTTTCTTTATATTATCTTTCTATTATTATTATTATTATTATTATTATTATTATTATTATTTTCTTTTCGGCTTGAAGGAACTGTTCCAATCTTTCCTTTACTCAGCTTATACTTGCTAATTAAGGGAATGCCGAAACCAGTGGAAGTTTTAGTGCTTGAATTGAACTTAATTTTTTTCCCTCTTTTGCCTCAGATTAATCCTGGGCAAGCTTCTATTTATTTCAAGCAAAAGTGTGGGCTACAATTCCTTATATGAATGAATGTATACATGGATCAGCATCGGTTCGATTATCATTTTAAAAAATGAGTAAAGGTAAAAAGAAAAGGAGGAAACATAACTAATATGTCTCCCTTGCTGTAAAATTTTATCTACTTTCTACTTCTGTAACATCTGTACCACAAAATGAAAAAACAAAGCACTCTGTAGCTGATGATGAAACAGAGCATCACAGCTAAATTGCTCCATTTCTGTGACTCTTTCAGATCTTGCTGCTTTAAGAACCCACTGCCATATAAACTGCATTCTCCTTTCTTAAAATCTAAGCACCTTGTCTTCCCTTGTTCTCCTCCATATTCATTTATTATAAAACACTCGAATGGGTACTTAAACATACTCAAATAATGCATGAAAATCCAGTAATTAGGTATGTTATCCTTGGATATAAAATACCCAGAAAAGAGAAAGAATGAACCCATAAGCCCTGCAATCACTGATGTTCCCATGATGAAATTTGGCACCAGAGCACTGAAACAGGCCACAAAAGAATTGGACATCAGAAGAACCATCCAAACCACTAGAGAAAAGTAGAGAAACCCATCAATTTCCCTTCTCAAGCCAATAAGCCAGTAAACTGGAGTGGTGAAGAGAATACCAACCATCAAAAGAAAAGGAATGAAGATGAGAGTGTTTGCTAAAACATAAGAAGAAACTCTGTAAGCTCCTCTTGAAGTTTCTCTTATTAGAATTCTTCTCTCTTGCAGGAAAATTGGTAGGCCTTCTGTTGTGGAAGATAACAAGAATGTAAGGCTGAAAGCAAAGAATCCGATTCGGGTTTGCAGCTCAATCTGTACTGTATCATTGCCAACATTTAAGTATATGGTTCCAAGTACTAATCCAGCTACCAAGGCTTGTATAACTCTAGCAGCAAAAAGTTGCTTGGTCCTAAACACGTTGTAGCAAAATCTTTGTCCTAGTATTGAGACCTCCTGGAATTGAGTGTTAGGATAGGAAAAAAACTTTTCTTCACAACTATTGGAGCATGCAATCCTCGGTTCGCAATTTTCACAATTTGTTGTCTGGAGATTGGAATGGTTGATGAGAGTTTCTGAAGTTGATATAACCAAATTTTCTATGACATCAATGGCAAATTCTAGCACATTGACATGGCGAGGAATGTGGTGACCAGCAAACTTAAGCCTCTCTTCAAGAAGATTTAATGTTCCATTATGAACAAGAAGTCCATTTGAAAGCAAAACGAGCCGATCAAACAGCTCGAGAATTCGAAAACCAGGCTGGTGAATGGTTAAAATAATTGTCTTACCTTGATTAACTACCATTGATTTAAGCAATGTCACAACATGGAGAGCTGAGGCTGAATCCAATCCTGAAGTTGGTTCATCAATCAAAACAACGGCAGGATCGTGAACTATATCAACTCCAATAGAAACTCTTCTTCTTTCGCCACCTGAAATGCCACAATTTGATCCTCCGCCAATTCTTGAACTTGCAACACGATCCAGTCCAAGCTCTTTCAACAGCACTCTGACTCTAGTAACAGCATGTTTTCGCCCGCCTGGTAGCCTTAGAAATGCACTATACATCAGTGTTTCTTCAACAGTAAGTAATGAAAATAGTGCATCATCTTGGGTGACAAAACCAGAAATTCTTCGAAAATGTTTAGCATCCATGGGCCTGTCATTGACAAGCACTTTTCCTGACGCTTTGCGCAATGATATTTTCCCAGCAAGAATCTCAAGCAAAGTGGTTTTCCCTGCTCCACTAGGACCAGCAATTGCAGTAATTTCCTTAGGCCTAGCTTCACAACTTACATCCTTCAAAATGAACTTGGGAGTTTCCTGTGAAGTCACACCACAACAAACCCAATCGAACTCATCAAATTTACTGCATAACTTGTAGGACAGATTTTTAGTTTCTAATCTGCATAAGGCATTCCGGCTACCGGCAACCGATGCCTTCACTGGCAACTCCATGGTGGGAAAGTTGAATAGGTTAGAAAGTGAACGAAAAGTGAGAAAAATGGACTATGTGAGATATGTTGAATAAGAACTAGGAGATGAGCTAACACACCAAACTGTCTTTTAGCACACAAGTTAAAGCAAGAAAAGACAATAGTTGAAAAATAACATGCATGGGCGAATGCGTTTTAGGAGCATGGACCTGACTTGGTTTAGCTTTGCAATGTTTTCTATAAGCAACCCAGAATTTTGGTGGGATTTGATGATAAGTTAAAGAGTTAAAAGAAAAGAAATTGAGTTTCTTCTTAAGTGAAGTTTTTCAGGTGAGCTGCATATTGACTCTTCAGTGTTTGGTGTTGGTGGCCGCACCATCTTTCCCCACCTTAACTGACAGCTCAACAGTTTAGTTGAAGAATGCTATAATAATTAATTGGTAAGGCATGAAGTTTCTTTACCACAATTGTACCATTTGATATGTTTGTTTATTTAGTGTAGGCTTGTTGAATATGTAGTCTCTATGACTGAAACAAGCAATCTCCCATACCAATGCCAGGCATGAGCCCTCAGTGTTTCTTATGTGAAGAGGATTTAATTCTAAGCTTATCGACTGATGACACCATTTTTGTAAATTATGGTAATTAGCACTAACAGAACTATAAAATTTTGGTTATAATACCTTTAGATTACATATCTCAAAATAAAATAAAATAAAATAGAATTAGAGGTGTACAATGGTTTAATCTGGTAAATAAAAAGGTGACTTCTTTACTGTATAACACAGCCCAACATGATAAATTGACCAATTTTGGCCAAATTTGGCATGACATACCGAAAGAGATTGGGCCGTTGGCTCAAAATGTTTTTGTGGCGTTCAAGACCTTCGGCCTATGTAATTTTAGTCATTTAAAAGGGCTTCAAGGGTTAAATGCAAGAACAAGAAATAAAATATAAATTTATGTGATTTTAAAAAAGTTATAGGAACTTCTTTGAGAGATATAAATTTAAGGATTTAAAGAGTTATAATAAATTTCAATAATCATTAGAGACAAATTCGATTAATTTCATAATTAATTAGGTTTGAGAATGTTGAAGATAATTAAATTCTTTGTAAAAAAATAATCATATATTT
>JAXCLQ010000005.1:16916959-16934235 GCA_035584115.1 Cedrela odorata | reverse complement strand
CTCTCTCTCTCTCTCTCTCTCTTAGGGTTCTACGGAAATGGCGACCCATGTATTTTCACGCGCTTTTCTCTTCAATTCCAAAGCCGTAGCATCCATCTTCTCTCGTTCATTCTCTTCTCTCTCCCTCACTTCCAAGCACTCTTCCCCTTCTTTCTCTCTCCTCATTCTCAATCGCGTCCGCCCCGTGGCCGCCTTGAGTGTCGGTCGGTTTGTTAGCATCACTGGACCTTCGGTTCGAGGACTAGCGACACGTGCTGCGTCTTCTTCGGTCAACGACCCTAACCCCAACTGGTCGAACCGGCCGCCCAAGGAGACGATTTTGCTTGACGGGTGTGATTTCGAGCACTGGCTCGTTGTGATGGAGCCGCCTGAAGGGGAACCCACTAGGGATGAGATTATTGATAGCTATATCAAAACCTTAGCCATGGTTATCGGCAGGTCAGACTAAAAATTGTTGAAAATCTTGACATTTTTTTATTATTTCTTTGATGGATTGTTGTTTTTTCTTTTCTTTTATTTGTGAGAAATATGGTTTTCATTATTAATTAAGTAAATAAATTGTGGCTTTTTGATGGATTGCTTCTGAAGTTTGTTATGTTTTGGTCGTTGAGAACTTGGGAAATAGAACTTGTAATATTTATGCATATACCTTTTTCCTTTTTGTTCTTTTCTTAAACGAATTTGAGAATTCCGCCCTAGTTAGTTAAATAACAGTACTCCCTATATTGTGTGTAGTTTTAGTTTTTCAAAGGATGATATTTTTCACGATTTTTATTTTTTATTGTTTTTGGGTATGTAGAGCTTTGGTGATTTATGTTGATACGGAAGCTTTTGGTGGATAAATGGAGTAGGTTTTGATGGTATGTGGAGAAAATTTGTGAATTGGTGACAGCAGTTTATCTTTTTTTTTTTTTTTTTTTTTTTCTATCAGTTTTGTAATTTAATTGTTGTAGTTTTCTGCTTTGCATTTTGTCTGACATGTTCAGTTCCATCTTGTTAGGATAAGATGGTGGATGTTTAATTTTGTGAGAATCTAAATTTTCTAGATCTATCTTCTAAAATTGTTTGAGAAGCAACTATTGCTCCTAGTAGTGTAATTAGTAGCAATAATTTCAAAGGATCCTGGATGTGAAGGTTAAATTACTTCTCTTTGGTTGGGTATGTGGAAGTAGATATTTATGACAAGGGAGTGCCTTATATCTGAATTGAGGAGTTTGCTTGTGCTCTTTTAGCTTTTAACCTTCAGTGTTCAGGGTGTGCATGTCAACAAAATTATCAAGTTCAAACACTTACTCTATTTGACACTGTCTGCAATATTTTTTTGGTCTCTCTCACAGTGAGGAAGAAGCAAGGATGAAGATCTACTCAGTTTCAACAAGGTGCTACTACGCATTTGGGGCTCTAGTTTCTGAAGAGCTTTCATACAAGCTCAAAGGTATACATTTTCTTTAATTTCTAGGCTCTTCTTTTGACTTTGAAAGGAAAATTATGGAATTTTTTTTTTATGTGTTTTCCCCAGAACTTCCCCGAGTCCGCTGGGTTCTTCCTGATTCGTACTTGGATGTTAAGAACAAAGATTATGGAGGTACGACGTGCTTGCGCTATGAGCTCGCCTTTCTGTTAGAGTTTTTTTTTTTGAGATAAGACTATTAGGTTGCACTAAAATTTGTTACTATGGTGCATGGTACCATTGGAGATTTTTTTCCTCATATAGTGTATAATTAATTGTCATTTATTTTGAGTTTATTATTCCTCTTTTCAATAACAATCTTTTATCTATGTATTTTGTGATGATTTCAATTTTTTTTTCATAAATAAATTTTAATTTTGTGTTTGACAACTATGGAAGTGGAATAAATTCTTGATTTCTTTTTTCCTTTGTTGTCTTAATGCTTCAAAATTCTTTGCTAGTCATAATTAAGGCGTTGAATTGGGATATCTAAGGACAGTTTCTTAAATTGGAACACTTTCAAAATTTTCCTGGATCAGTTTGGATGGGAAGCCTGATGCATTCTTTGTCTTTTATTTCACAGATGATGTGTATGTCCTTGATTCTTTTATTTTGTTGAAAAGGCAGTTCAGCTGTCAAGGCTGATGTGGTACATGTTTGTTGCTCTTTTTAATGTGCATTTGGTATTGAAACGGCAGCTTGGTGAAAGTAGTGACTGAACTATTTTTTTTCTCATTATCCATAACAAGAAGGCTGGCTCAGTGTTGCCTGCTATTCAGTGAACAAATTTCTGGTGCAGTTCTTAAATGTTTTCACCTTTAAGAATTTAGATACTAGTTTCTCTGAGTCCAGCCTTAAAAGTGTCTTTTAAAACTTTGTTTATGCCAATAATCTCTTAGTGGCCATCATTTGATGTAATTGCAAACCTCTTTCTTGCAAGTTGGTTTTTTTTTTTTATATCCTTCTTTTTTGCTATGTTGGACATTATATTTTGCTTTATTATATGTTTTTCATTTGTCAGGGGAACCTTTCATTAATGGGCAAGCAGTTCCTTATGACCCAAAGTACCACGAGGAATGGATCAGGAACCATGCTCGAGCAAATGAACGAAATAGGCGCAACGATAGACCTCGCAACTTTGATAGGTCAAGAAACTTTGAAAGAAGAAGGGAGAACATGCAGAACCGGGATTTTCAGAACCAGGGTATGCAGAACTCTGCTCCTAATATGAGCAGCACGCCACCCAGCAATGTTCCCCCCAGCGACAACATGCCTCCTAACATGGGGAGGATGGCACCCAACATGGGAGGAGCGCCACAGAACAACTATGGAGGAATGCCACTGCAGAACAACTATAGAGGAATGCCTCCCAATAACCCAGGTAACATGGGAGGAATTCCAGCACAGAACAACTATGGAGGAATGCCAGCGCAGAACAACAGTGGAGGAATGCCTTCGCAGAACAACAGTGGTGGGATGCCTCCGAACAACTATGGAGGTATGCCGCCGCAGAACAACTATGGAGGTATGCCGCCGCAGAAGAACTATGGAGGTATGCCGCCACAGAACAACTACGGAGGAATGCCGCCTGCAAACAATTATGGAGGAATGCCGCCCAACAACCCGGGTAACATGGGAGGAATGCCGCCTGCTAACAATTACGGCGGAATGCCTCCCAACAACCCAGGTAACATGGGAAGAATGCCGCCAAATGCAGGCTGGTCAGGTAACATGCCTGGCAATATGCAGCAGAGTACGGATGGCCCTGCCTACCAAAATGCTCCAAACATGCAGTACGAGAAGTAGCTATACTCTAAACAGTGAAAATAGAGGCATGCCTGGTGGAAATCCTTACCAGGCTTGAATCGTGCTCAGACGTGTTGTGTTGTACTCCATGCCCGTAGTAGAGACCTTTTTTCGGTGTAGATAACTATGGATGATAGTCATGGACCCTGGGTTAATGGTGTCAATGTTCAGTTTTTTTTTTTTTTTTAAATATTTAGAAAGTTTATTGATGTTATTTCGTTTTGCACACTGATGCCTGAGATGAGGTTTGATGTTAGACATAATCGATAAAAATTTGAAATGGTACTCGCTGTGCTTTATCATTCAAATGTCTCAGCCCGTTAGGTTGGTGGTTATATTACTCAGTTATCAGTAACTGAAGCAATTTTCACTTAAAATTTTATGTATTCCATTTTATTGGTGCCCTCCTACTTTGAAATATGGACTTGGCTAAATTACAATTAATGTAACTTGAAACAGATAATATAATACAACGTAAAATATAAAACAGAAAATTGGGAAGGTAAGAGTTGAAAAGGTAATAGCTAAATAGAATAAAAGGTAATTCATTGTATTATAGTTTAATGGAATAATGTATTGCAGCCAAACATTTAAAATATAGTTAAATTATTCGATGTGCTCGTCTAGTAAATGAAATTTCCACGACACAAATTGGTTTGAGAATTGGAATTATCAGCTATTTCTTTTCATCAGTCCTATGACAAAACTGCAGAGCACACTCTGGTACTCAACAAGCCAGCGGATTACTAATTTTCTAACCGGCTGAAATATAATCCTTTTAAATTATTTGTTGATTTTTATTTTTATTTTTAAGTTGTCGGAGACCTGAATGATGTGAATGAACAGCACAGGTCGGTCAAACCATAGAATGATGGCACAAACAAGATGCCTGAAACTCATGATTGTTGATACTCCATGCTGAAAATCTCATACATACCGTTACTCTCATATTGAGTAACCATGCTCCAAGAGATCCAATATTCTATTGTCTTGTGGTGATTTTGTATTTTGTCGGGTTTAAGCCAATGTGAATATTAAATTGTTTATTTGGTAACCTCTTCTTGGTGGCGCAAGAGTTTTGGTATTTAAATATGCTCACATTAGGTTGCTAGAATTAGGCCAATTATTTTGAAGGTCCAATGTAGCATATCGGCTCTAGTACAACTATACCAGATGAAGCAAATAAGCTCTATCTTGTCTCATCTTTCGTCACCAAGTTCTATCGCATTGCAAATGATTCCTAGTTAAGTTTTGAGCGCCAACAAACACATTTCTTCCTCGTAAAGGAACTGACAAGACATTAAAAGAGAAGGAACTATGATCCAAAAGCTTATCCCCTTTGCTATTTTGAGAGTAGCCAAGATCGTTTAAAGGAAGAGAAGAAGCCAAAAAGCTGTAACTGTTATTGTTATGCCATGACCCACATATTCCATCTTTGCTAATCATCCAATCTGCTATAAATACCCCATATCATCCTCCAATATGGTTCATCAAAAAGCAAAAGCTCATTGCAACATTATAAACTCAGAGTAGTCTTTTAGTTTACTATCAAACATGATCAAAGATGAAGAGTCTTGTCATATTGATGTTTGTTTTAGCCACGGTTCAGTTCATGGTGAAGCCTGGAGAGGCTGTCACTTGCGGCCAAGTTGATGCAACTTTGGCCTCTTGCATTCCCTACTTGATGGCTGGAGGCATCCCTTCTGCTGCGTGCTGTGACGGCTTGAAGAATCTCAAGACAATCACTTCAACGACGGTTGATTGACGGGCTGCTTGTGATTGTGTCAAGGCTGCTGCTGCTAAATATCCAAATATCAAGGAAGATGCAGCCTCATCTCTCCCTACAAAATGTGGAGTTGAAATGAATATTCCCATATCCAAGACCACCAACTGCGCAAAGTGACTCTTTCCACTTACATATTTACTTGAAATTTTTTTTTAATTTCATGACTAACAGATTTGTTTACCTTAGATAACCCAGATTAACTTTGTTTTCTCTTTGGTTTGTTTACAGCATTAACTAAGACGGAAGAAACCAGGATGAGAAATAAAGCTCCAATGCGGCTCCATATTCATTATTTGATGCAGTGTTAAATAATGGTTTTGATGTACGAATCTTGGTGATCATATACCAAATTCTACTAATAGTCTTGTAATCGTGTATGCAATCGTATTGTAATAAATACATTTGACGTTAAACTTTCAGATTCTTAGAAAAGTTTTTGGTATATCAGGTATAGTTAATGATATAACTGTCTAATAAAACTTTACCAAGCATATATCCATTGATGTATCATCGAACAGTTTTAAAATCCGTTTGTCATGATTTTATTAAATGAATATAAATCTATTTGACATGTTACATTCAGTATGCTCAAGATTCTCGATCCTTAAAAAGTACTTGTGTTTGTCATGTCCGTGGAGAAATTCTTGCATATATTATAGTGCTGAATGAAACTTAAGTCCTGCTGGCCTGCTGCAATTGTAGCTTTCACTAGCGGCATAAAAATGATAGAATTGATTCATGCACAATAATATCCAATTTGTTGATCATAAATACACAATGTGGTAGTGTAACTTAAATGGATAAAATTTGTGCTTGACGACCAGTCTAATACAACATGATTGGACATGGTGCCGCACTGATCAGGTATGTTTCAGTTAAATTTTGAGAAAAATGGAAAAATAAATTGAAAGAAAACAACTTGTCACACTAGATATTTGTTTCTCGTCCAGTATAAATGGCTTCAAATAAACTTGGCTCTCTTTTTCATTTTCATAACATCAAACGGAGTGAAGCAAATTTGGCTCGTTGGAATTCTTAACTGAATAAATAATCATATTAAAATCAGAGCATCATGAGTCAAAGACAACATTTTTCGGCATGTTATGCACAGTTATGCATGTGAATACATAATCTACGAACTTCTATGGAGATAAGAATGTGTCTGCTGCCAAATGTACCAAAACCTAACCTCTCTAGTATCGTCCGCAGCTAACAACCAAAACTGAATCATGATATTAGACTATGAACTGGTATTATAAGTCTCTCAGACAGTTACTCCTTCGTATTCCAATTCTAATAAAAGAGGACAATTATAAGAAGTAAATGAAGTATTTAGAAAAGTAATTGGAGTATTAGACACTATATTTTTCCACTATGCGGAAAAAAAAAAAAGGTGTAGCTACATAAGAAGTAATCGTGTGCAAGAACTAAATGGAATTAGTAAAAGAGTTGTCACTTACTCAAATCGCCCTCCATGCACCTTATTTTACTTATGCTACATAGTATGCAACTGCAAATCAGATCCAGATCTCACACTCCATGGGTGATCAGCAGATGAGGCTGCCAGAACTTCCTTAGCCATGGACTCGGCTCTTTTGTTTTTGGCAGCTCGGATCTGATCTGCAAGTGAAACTTCACTCTGCATTTTTTCTTTCTTTATGAGGCTTATATCCAACTTCTCCCAAGCTCGAACATGTGAATCTACCATGTTCCCTTGAATACTAACTGGAACATTTACTGATTTCTTTTTGTGAATCTGAAAATAAGACATGACATTATTACAACATGAAGATTAGAAATAAATTTCAGAACTGCAGATTGTGATATGCATATGGAGTTTTGGATTGCAAAGAACATGGTCACATCCCTTGAAAATTCATACACAGGAAGGCTAGTCATAGCAACCATTCTTCCATCACATGAATGCCCAACTGAACTTACAAGTGTGTGAGTACATACAACAATACATTCAGACTCATTAATCAAGCAGTTTATTTCAGAGGGTTATTAAGAAATTAATTAAATGCTACTAGTTTGCATGGAATATGTCCACAGTAAAAGCCTATCCTCTAAGAGTTCTATTAACGGATATAAACAAGTGATGAGATTCTGCCCGTGCATTTTCTTTTATTCTTTACTCTCGTTGATATAGTATGTAGTTCTCTAGTTTCTCTAATTTTCTTTAATTTTCTTTAAAGACTTTCCCGATTACTATGGCATTACAGTAGCCATGAGGCATCTACTCCTACAAGGTAATTAGCGCCATTCCAAAAATTTGCTCTCATCCACATACTTATTCACCTCAAAAATGTCATACATACAGCCTGGCCTCAGTGATATACATTATTCCTGAACCTATTTGTGTCTATGCAATCCCAAGGGGTATTTTACCTTGATTAATCTCTTAAGTTTCAATCCTTGGGAAACTGAAAACTCTCCATTTTTCTCCAATTTTCTACCTGTCTTTCTCTTCATTTCTCTTCTTGCTTTTGCTTTCTCCTCCCGCTCTTTCCTCTTTTCAGCAATCCTTGCCATCTTCTCCGCTTTTTTCAGAGCTGCTTTCTCTGCTCTCGCCAGAGCTGCTTGCTCTGCCATTATCTTTGCCATCTCCTTTGCCTTTGCCTTCTCTGCAGCCCATTGCAGCTGTTGCACAGCCAACTCTTGCTTTATCTTATCATAGCTATCCCAATCTAGCTCTTCTTGGTCACTCCCTCCATCTTTAGCTGCTTTTGCTACGCTTTCTGACCATGACAGTAAGAATTCTTCCCCCAACTGTTTCCATCTCAAACGCTTGGCCCAAACGTGTTTTAATGCAGAACCTATTCTTGCCTTGGTTTCATCACTGCATGACAATTGATTTTGACAACTTGTAGCTCAGAAAATCATGTTAAACACTGGTGTTGTTTCAGTGAGTCAACGAATCACACTAAATGTCGTACAAGGAGAAAAAGAAATATAATAAGACCATTACCAAGTAATGATAGATAAATGAATCATATGATAGGTAAATATTTAATTAATATGCAATCTGAAGCAAGAAATACTAAGTTCGATTAGCCGCATTATTTTTTGGGCTAAGAAACAAATGCTAGAAACTCTTTTTTTTTTTTTATTATTATGAGACCACTTGATGGTCATGATTGTAACACATTCTTAGTGATGAGGATACTAACAAGAAGTTTTGGTTCAACACTTAGAACAAGCATTCCACGACTGGCAAGATCTTTGAACTTCTGTGTCAATGGGCAAAAGACCTCCCAAAATTTAAATTTGCAAGTTTTTGATTGTCTATATTGACTAACATTCTCAGGGATAAACTTAGCAATCACTGTGAATTGTTATTCAAACTATAATCACCTGCACACATGCATATTTGCAGTTACTAACTTTTATCCATCAAAATTATAGAGAGAGAAGCTCAAGGTTATATCAAAGACACTTTTTTCTTTCTATTGTTCCACCATCTGCAAGTTTTAATATTCGCAAACACAAACTATATCTAAATCCTGTAATGTTTTAATGACTTATTCATGTATTCCACATCATGCATAAGCAAACCTATCCCAACTTAAAGGTGTGAGTGCTTAAGGATAGCCTACATAGCATGTTTCCTAATTTCCGAAACTAAATTCTTTTAACATTTACGAGTAGAAAGATAAAATTATAACAGCAGATAAGGTTTACCTATGAGCAAGGGGATGTTCAGCCATCTTCTTCCGTACCTGACATTTATCCAGCGGAAAAGAAAGGATTATGAGAAAGAAAAGGAATGAAAGAAAAAAGGTAAAATCTCTATTAAAAGGCTGGATCTACTATGTAATAACTAACAAGTTGGAGCTTTTTCCTCCACCCGAACTATGAAAAAAGAAAAAAAAAAAGAATGGGTCTATCCAAAATATAGTGATTTTATGCATCTTTTTTCAAATTGCTACACCTAAGAAATAGAGATGGGGATCAATATGGAATACCACAAACTTAAAATTTTCAACTAAGAAAAAGGTAGAATAAGTTTAGAATTTTGTATGGTTAAAACGTTTGATCAATTAAATGTATAAGTTTGAGTAGGTTATGGGATCCATGGGGTCAAGATGTAGTTGAATTGAATGGTATTGTCTTATTTGGAAAATAAAAAGTGTTTAACTGAAGGTTTTTTGAGATTCAATTAATTCCAAGAATGAACTCTTCTTTTCCATGTTCCACTCTTTATAGATTGTTATTGATTATTAGTTCTTGACTGCTGCCACTTATCAAAAGTTCAAGCTCAGCCATTGAATAAAGGCACAGATAAAGAATATATAAAAAAGGAAATGAATACCGAAAGGGTTTACTATTGTTTATCAGGCAAATTACACATTAAAAATGCCGCTAAAACTTCCAAAATTGGATGATCATTTACAACCGAGAAGGTGAATTGCAAAATCAACCCCATTACTCTGCCATTAGTATGAACTCTTACCGATCATTTCAACCATTTTCATGGGAAAACAAATACAAGAAATTGTATAACTTATGAATCTTACATGACTTCACCTTGGGGTCTCTCAGAGCTTCTATCGTTCTCTGCTTGATTCGCACACGAGTCTCTGAATAACAAGAAATACTAAACTTTAGAAATAATCAACTGTATCAAGGATTCAAGTAGAATGATACATTTACGTTTAGAAGTTACCTGCAGTGTGTTTTCTGCCTTTATTCCATGGCATCTGCCCTTTGTTTGCCAAACCTATTTTTCTTCTTCTTTCCATTTCCTTTTGATTTTTGTCACAAAGACTACCAAAAGATTCATTAAAAACATCTCGTTGAGCCTCCTCATTACAAGTTTGCATCCCAGATGAACCTTTACTAACCTTTGACTTGTGGCAATTGCAAAAACTGGGTATGTGCCCCACATCAAAACTGATATGCAAGGCTCCAACAGGGCGAAGTCTCAAAGAATTAAGATACAAATACGAGGGATATATTTTCTTCACCGCCAATTCATAATAACTTGGTTGAAATGTATTTGGTAGACAATGAGTATACTCCATCGCAGCAAAAGAAGGCCATAAAATGGTGTTTGTAACATGATCGGAAGATGGATTCGGAACAGACAATCTCCTAACAAATGGTTAGGAAAACAACATTGGTTATCCTTACCGTGGAATTATCCCAAGTAAAGTTATTTGATAACATTTATACATGTAAATGAGTGTTTCCTATGAATGTATAATCATACAAAAGATAAGTGTAGCTACACAGTCAGCTCATTTATCTAGAAAACCACTTAATCTAATAAAGAGATTGTTAAGCATTAAACGATGAAACCATGCTTATAATTCACCCACAAATATGAACTTAGCCAAAAGCAATTAATAACCAGGTGAGTTCTGAACAAACTTCACTTAAATATGTCATCTTCCACTGGAATTTAAAGACCTCTATAACCAAAGATCATAACTAATCACCTATCAATGAGATTATATCACACTTTGAATTCATCAAATGTAAGCATGAAATCTTTTACAACCAAAACAACTAGAGGAAAAAATTTTCCAGAGTAGATAGAAAGTCCAACTTCAAGCTAGACCCGGGAAATGCAGAGAAGTAATACTGAAAATTTTTACTTATCTAGACCTGGTTAAACTATGTGGTATACTGGAGATGGGTTTTTATCCTTTACTGTAATGGGAATGTGAAATAAAATCACATAAATATGCAATATGAGTTAAGACTTCAAAATAAGAAGAAAGACAAGATTTTGAGCATGTCTCTGGCAGTAACAGAGAGAAGAACTTACATGTACTGAAGAAGAACTGGCATTTGAGGAGGAGGATAAAGTGCAGACCTTGTTTCGTCCGCAACCAGACATACGATGAGAACAGAGATTTTACATATACCACCTAATGGGTATTTTTATTTATGTGAATGTTGCAGCAGTGGGTAAAGTAAGTTACCTATCCCTTAATGGTGACCAGACAAAGACATACCTTTTTTTTATAAAAATCGCGGAATTTTTACCGATGTCCCTCATTTTTTGTAATTAACATTTTAGTTAATACTTTATGAAAATTAGTCATTGATGTCCATATTATTATTATTTGAGAAATCACCCTATGTAACAATAACAGAAAAACCATTCAACACAATAACTGCCTATGGACATTTTGTGTGTGTGTGTGTGTGCGCGCGCGCGTGCGTGCTTGTCATTTTCCCGCATTTTCTTACTTTCCAAACAACTCAGAATAACAAATTAATAAAGAAAATTTCGACACCCTTCACAGGCAATTGCTTTCACCGCAAATCCACTGTATTTTCAACTTGTTTGACAAGGTCTCTTATAAAATCCAGTCTTCTGCTGCACATAAGCATTTTAAACCAAATGCGCGCTACCACAGAAGAACAACTTAAATAAAGAAGATTCAACGACAAAATTGGGTCATTATCGCCTAAAAAATTACAAACCTCACCTAATAAACTCTTGTCCAGCAAGTTATCCTGTTAATATCTTATGTTTAAGTGCTTATCACTGAAGCAAATTTTCATTGATCCTCAAAACTCAGTTGAGTTGCCTCCTTTATAAATTCTTTGGTCTTCCCATTATCCTGCAAACTAGAATTATTTCAAATGTATTGCAACCGAACAGTATGGTCGTCTCGCTAACTATAATTATTTCAAGAAAATCAACAAATGGGTGCTATCGAAATAGCAAAAACTGGCGACGGCTATGTCTCCATTCCAGTCGTCGATTCTTCAAGCTCTGGAGAGAAGACAAAGAAGAGGAAGAAAAGAGGCTATCATTTCATGTGCTGCTCAAATATAGAGTTAGACACCGAGGAAGATAAGGCAAAAGCACTTTCTTTTTCTGGAGAATGATAAGAATAGATCTTGTTTGCTCATTTGCTTTTCCAATCTTGAAGTGGGTTCCAAAAATAAATCATAATTAAACAAGTAAAAGTTCAAAGAATTTGAAGGTTCATGGACATTCATACAGTGATATTGGAAAAAGTTATTATTATGTATTTGCTTGGTGTGAATTTGATCTTTTTTGAAGCATTTCTCTTGCATTGGAAGTACAAAGGCCACCGCCTTATTCAGAAACGGGGTGTAGTCAGTGTATTGATGAAGTTCTCTTAGTAACTATCATGTTATATTATTGGGCTAGATGAGCCCAATACAAAAGTAGACTCCAGAGGCATCTTATTACCGCCTTTTACAGCATCAGCATAACCCTATAAAAAAAGGGGCCTTTACTCTCTCCCTTCTCCCATCTCGCACTCTAATCTTTTTCGGTCAGTGAAACTAGGACTAGACTAGGGTTAGGGTATTGCTCTCAAATTCTCTATCAATCCATCCATGGATCCAACCAAGAAACGGAAGCTGGACGAAAACGGCGCCGCTTTGGCTGACCCAGACTCTACCAGCAAACTAGCCCCACAAGATGCCCGCAAAATTGTCGAACGCTTCACCAGCGATCAACTCCTCGACATCCTCTCAACTGCCGTTGTCCACCACGATGATGTCCTTGACGCCGTCCGATCGATTGCCGACGCCGACCCCACGCAGCGGAAGCTCTTCATTCGCGGCCTCGGCTGGGATACCACTACCGAGAGCCTCCGTGGTATCTTCTCCGCCTATGGCGAACTGGAAGAAGCTGTCGTCATCCTCGACAAAGCCACGGGGAAATCGAAAGGCTATGGCTTTATCACGTTTAAGCACATCGACGGTGCGATGTTGGCTCTTAAAGAGCCGAGCAAGAAGATAGACGGGCGCGTGACGGTAACGAATCTGGCGGTTGCGGGAAATTCGGGGAATAGTACTAATAACCCTGTGGATGTATCGTTGAGGAAGATTTTTGTCGGGAATGTACCCAACGACATGTCGGCCGATAAATTGCTAGCGCATTTCGCTTGCTACGGAGAAATTGAAGAGGGTCCGTTGGGGTTTGATAAGCAGACGGGAAAGCCAAAGGGTTTCGCTTTGTTCGTTTATAAGACCGCGGAGGGGGCTCAAGCAGCACTTGTGGATCCGATTAAGACGGTGGATGGGAAGCAGCTGAATTGTCGACTAGCTGATAATAAAAAGGCTAAGCCAGTCGGGCCGGATGGGATGCAGCCGGGTGGGCCTGGAAATGTTAATCATGGTGATGGAATGGGCATGGTTCCACCATCTGCTGGAGGATCGTATGGCGGGCCGGGCGGACCTGGATATCCGTTTTCCGGCCATCCGCCTTTAGGTCATCATCTCAACTCGTCTTTGGGTGGGCCAGGTCAGGTACCGTCTTCTTTGGGGGGTATTGGTGCTGGTGGGTACGGTGCTGGACTGGGTGGGCCTTATGGTGGTTATGGTGGGCCAGGATCTGCGGGTTATGGTGGGCTTGGTGCTGCAAGTGGCGGAGCAGGTGGCGGATTGGGTGGTGTTGGTTCTGCTGGTGGATTGGGTGGCGGTTCTTCCCTGTATAGGGTGCCACCGAGTTCGGTTGGAATGCCTTCGGGAGGGTATCCAGACAGTGGGCATTATGGAATGTCTACTTCGTCTGCATATCCAAGTCAGCATCTCCAGGCAACAGGGACTTCTCCTGTGCCCAGAGTTCCTCCGGGAGGAATGTATCCGAATGTACCACCTTATTATTGAGGTAGTCTCCCTTCATCAGTTGTTTTCTGATTGATTGATTTGTTTGTTCTCGTGGCCTTCTTTTTGGTGCTTTTAATAGGACAGTTGTGGTGCAAAGTTTGGGCTTGTTTTTATGCCTTTGCTTGTGATGGTTGTAGAAGTCTTCACGTTGCTTCTCTTGCTCGTTCCTTTTCATTGTGATTATGCCCTTTCGTCTCTGTGTGTGTGTGTGTTTTGGTTTTGCTTCTTCCAGTTCTTATACTTCTTTTTTTCATGTGTTTGCGGCTGCTCATCTGTTGCACTAAATTTTTTATTGGGTGGGGTAGTTATAGTGTTGTAATCTTTGTTGCCTGTGTCCAAATTGTATATCATTTTCCATGCATTCTTCATTACCCCTTTTTGTTCTTCCTTTGTTACTTCTTATTTGTAAAATCGGATGGATCAACAATAAATTATTGCATGCATGGATGAAAAATATCAATTTCTGTTGGTTGATACTATTGGTTTTTACTTGGTTATTGTGATCATTTGGGGATGAGCTACATGCACCAAACTTGCATCTTTTTGTTGATGGAGGCGTATAAGTTTGTGGGTTATCTTGTGAAAGTAAATTCATGGGTTACAGTTCTATGGATTTTGGACTGGAAACTTAGTTGTTCTGTTTTTGTCAAATCAATGCTTAAGAGAGAGCACAAAGGTTAGGAGGAAAAGAAAGTCTGTTACTTCTGTCTTTGATCTTCTCATCTTACATCATCTGACTGCTGAAAGATTTTCATTTTAACATGCTTTATGTCCATTCTGTAAAAAGTATGTTTTACGAGTACACTTGGTTTGTAGTGAATTTTTGCACCTTATTTTATATAAACTTTAATTGTATGAGGCAAATATTTGTTTATGTCATGTTGCATTGTTGTTGTTGAATTATTTTGAAACAGAATATGCAAATAACTTAAATATGAAAAGAAAGTTAATGTGTGAAGTTGCAAACAAATTTACAGGGCATTGTGGAGGAAAAAGAATAGTACTGTTTCTTTAAGTATAATTTCCCTTCCTCGTTTTGTGGTGATACATTTCATTTGCTATCTTTAATGTGGTTGTCTTGTTTTTCTTGCTTATATGAATTTTTGAGATTTGCCGGTCATGTCTACTTGCTTTGTGCTGTGCTATGCCACCAACTTTCATTGTGGAGTTTATACATTTCGATAGGTGTTGGGAATCTAGGGAATGCTGATGGTTTGCAACTTGAGCCCTGGATTATTTATCTTTTTTGCAGTTCCTTGCTTTTATCATGCATAACAAGATTGTTATGCATATGTCTATTCAATTACTAGCACTGTTAACAATATAAGCTTAAGCTATAAAGTTGATGATTTGTAACTGGTACCACACATTGTTATTTATGTCCCAAGCCCTAAATTACATAAGTTTGATCTTTGTAAATAAAATCTTTTTTACTTGAATGAAATTTGTCAAGTTCTTTGGAGTTGCATTGCATTTGTGACATAATTTTTTGCAGTGTTCTTACATAAATCTGTGGTCTAAAAGTAGTGCTGTTTGCTTGGTAGTTTCCTTTTGTTTGCATAACAAACTCTCATTTTAGGCTATTGGAGAAGTTTCAAGATTTTTTTTCTTAATTTGTTTGGCTATTTACTTTATTTTGTATGAACTTTGTTTTGTTGTTGACATGGAATGATGAATTGAGTTGTGAATGGGTGTTTGATTCAGGTGTATGACAGCTTGTTGCCGCAGATGCTTTTTGTGGTTCTGGTGATTGCGTAATGCAGACTATGTGAATGTATTAGCTTTGCCTTTACGGCCACTTCTTCGCTTGATATCTTGATCTGCACCTTTAAGATTGTGGTGTATTCTTGAGTGATGGTTGATCAAATGACTTGATTAGACTAGTCTTTGTACTTATGTCAGAACGTATTTGCTATTTGGGCTTTTAAGTACTAGTATAGCTTTTAATTGCGATAATATATTTCCGTGTATTATGCACTTGTGTATGGTTGTTTTTTAGTATTATTTGCTATGGTTTCGTCATAGTGGTTATGGCTTTTATCTCTAATCATATAGCCTTCTCAACTTGTTTTAAGACCGATGGTATATTGGTATATTATATTTGCATGTACATACATACGGCTCTGGATATTTAAGTGTTATTACGGTGGTCTGACATTTTCCAGCGAAGTTATTCATACATGTATTGATAGCTCCTATTGGTTGCTGGCAACTATGCTGCCCTTGTGTTTGTGTCTTGTAGGTGGTGTTGAGATGACCTTTTGGTCTTAATTAATTGGGTTCACGGTGAATGCTTGGTTGTATTCTGGTATTAAATTTTTTAACTAGAGCAGCATAGTTTGGCGTGTCAGTGATTGAGTCTCAGTAATATGTAACTGATGCTGATGATGATTGAGGAAAATGTGTATTTGATTAAATCACGTTTGTTCCTGCCTTGCAAGGATATGCCCATGGCGTGGGTTTGTGCTTGTGTTTGCTCTTTTAAGGCAGGATGAAGTGTCACTTTAACTTGGAAGTATGGGGCATTTGATTTGATTTTCTTCATCAACAGCATTGCTATATTATCTGTGTATGCCGTCACCATTTTATTTTCTTGGGTTAGGAGGATGGTTGGTTAACCGAAAGTTGTGTAAATTGTGTGTGATCAGACTTGAGGATCATGTTTTGTACTGTGAAGTTGAAATACCTTGTGTAGGAGAGTGGTTGAAGGGCTTGTACTTTTCAACATATTCTGTTGACAAGTTAATGATTTAAAGCTCCTGTTTCCAAGCTATGATATTATTCCTCTCTGTCGTAATAACCTTCATGGACCATGCATGTGATTCTTGCCTCTGGGACACAGTGTTCTGCCTGAATATGGTAACTAGAACTATGTGCTTAATGTAATTTCGAGGTTGTGCATTATACTCGCTGTCAAATCCCTTCTGCCAATTTTCTTGATAGTTGTATCGTTAACTTCCACAAATTAAATCCTCTTGATTGCCATGACATACTTGTTGTTCAGTTTCCTTTGGTTATTTCTTGCAATGCGAGCTCATGTGTATACCATATTTTCCATTATATGAACATAAATTTTGTTTGTCTGAAAAATATTCAATTATGGTTCAAAAGCACTTTTCTAGTGAGTTTGGGATAAGAAGTGTGGGGAATTGTTCAATTTTGTTTAAGTGTGTGTCAGGTGTTTAAGAACAAGGGAACAGGGAAGTTAGAATTATTTGATCGCCTTAGTGAATTGCTTGAAAATGCTGCTATAAATGTTCTTGCTCATTTAACTCATCTTTGGTCGGTAAATCCTCTGTTTCAAGATTGTTCTTCAATATTGATGTTGATGACTTGTATCGAATTCTAATGCAATAAATCTGGTTGTTGAAGAAATCAACGGTGCTGTTTCCACAACTTGCTCTGTCCCTAACTATTGTGAATTTTTTGTTTCCTCGTTCTTTTTTGTTTAAAATTTTTGGTGGGGTGAACATGAGATGATGCTGCTCAATCCGAAATTGTTGCTCATGGGGCACACGACATGCATTTTGACGGATGAAGCGGTGTGTTGCAGTTAGATCGTCTTACTTATGTTGGTGAATCCTTCTTCGAGGTCGAGGCTGCCATTAAAAGAGGAAGAGCTAT
>JAXCLQ010000005.1:16895280-16910950 GCA_035584115.1 Cedrela odorata | reverse complement strand
AGAGAGATATAGATATGCACTCGTTATCCTCATTTCTCTCTCTTTTCATCAGAAAAGGATTCAGGACGCCTTTACTTCAAAAAGGAGGTTAGCTAAGGAGTATGAGCAGCTAGCAATTTGGTTTGGAGATGTTTATATGGGAGCCAGCCAAGACACATTGCAAAGTGTCTTGCCATCGACCAGCTCAGCAACTTCGGACTCCAAGAATTCAAGTAAAAATCATGCATGTGATGCTGAATGGGAGCTCCTGTAAATAAATGAAGTTTTATCACCAGATAACTGGAACCGTATTGTTTATGCAGCCTCTTGCTTGTGCAGATCAGTGTGTTATGTCAATCTTTGAATAAACAGGTCAAAGTTCCCCTTCCTGTACAGAATTAAACGAATAATAAGGTATGCAAAGAAAAAAATTGTGCACATTCTCAGTTTTATAGACAGAATAATGTCCTTCTCTGAATAGCGATCTGAATAGCAACACTTTTTTGGTTTTCTTTTTTTCTTTTTAATAATCCTGAAGGTTACAATTTTTTTTGATGATTCTGCAACAAATATGCATACAGAATCTCATTCCATGCATCAGGATCTCCTGGTAAACACCAGTGAATGCATCAGCAAATTTTTTTAAAATGAGATCTCTGTTCTTTTGTCAATAGTTTGCCCTTCCATTCACCATAAACTGTTGTATAAGCATCTTTCCGGTACTCAGACAATTGGGTGATATTAAAAAATGTTACATTGATTTTTAATTCTGGTAGAATATCATGAATTATCTCCATGATCACGAGACTGGAACCAGTACCCTGTTTGATCCGTGGATTGGATATAATTCCTTGAAGCAGTTTGCATTACTTCCAGGCTTCCATTCATAGCTCCTGCAACAGAACATGTGAATGTTTTCTTGATTAGAGCAGGGACTTTGACTTTGCAAGACTTGGCAAATCTTTAAATTTAAAACTGTCAAATTTGCTCAAAATTTGGGTGAAACTTGCGGCAAATGTGTTGGAGACCTACTCATTAAGAACACCTTTTGTGTGCGAGGGTTGATGCTGGATTCTAGCCAATTAACCCAAGTTTCTAACCCCGATCTATAGGCAGTGGTGATATTGTATTCCTGAATATCATCCGGAGATCCGTATCTGCAAACAGAAATTACATAAAAGATTTGCAATTTGAACTTCTTACACCAAATTATGATACATTATCAGCGACTAGAGCTACGGTTAATAAGATAATGAAGCAGGGTTTGAGAATTTACGTAGCATTTATCGTTGGTTTGTACATCCACAACACGTAGCTTTCGAATAGTAACACAAAAAACTCCTTCCCAGCTCTTGCCATGTTTAGTTATGGAGTCAAGATTAACCAGCTTTTTTCGTACTGTATGATTTGTTGCATGATCTGAAATGGACTCTACAATGAAGGTGCCCAGTAATACTCAGGTACATCATCGGCAATTCCAAAAACAAATGCGTGTATGCCTATGCTAGGTTGAGTCAGGTATTTAAACTCTGGTACATCATCCTTAAAGATCTTCGTAGGAGGAATTCTGTGAAAAGACTTCTTTCCTTCAGGAATCGCAGACTGTACTATACAGACCATTGATTCAAACTGGCATCACTGCACTGAATCTCCAATAAACATCAATCTTTTGTCCCTCAGGATGTCTAATAACTTCAATTGATCAAACCTGAGAAATACGGAAACCGTCCAAATGCTTTTCAGTATATAATCTCCGACTATTTTCCTGTAAGCGAATATTCAATTACAATATCTAAAATAAAGTTACCTAGGTAGTTTGCATGCATCAGGTTGCCACGTCCAGTTCTGATGGAACCATTCCTTTGGCAAGTTGTCTGTCTAACCAAATAAAGGCAGCTTTCTTCTTTGTAAAGAGGATAAAGTTACATTATCCCAAACCCATTTTCCTTCAAAAACGTTGCAGCTTTTCTCAAACCGATCCTCAGAAGAAACAAAGACTGGTTTTCTCTGCTTGTAACCATCTGCATTGCCATACAACTGAAAGATGAAACTCTGGTCGCTCCTCAAGTTGTCTAGGACTAATCGTGCAGTCCCGACAATCAGAACAGAAAGCAATACGACTAGAAAAAGGGATTGAATTCGGCGTTCAAGCCACCGTTGTGCCATCATTTGAACTTGGTGTCTAAAGATGAAATTGTTGTTCTTTATATTCTGAAAATAGGCGGTATATTAAAGCAACATCAAGAACAAGAGCAATATCAAACCAAAAACATTTTTATAGTTATTTTGTGTTGTTTGATTGAAACATATACAAAAGTGTTCTTAAAATTATAGATTAAATAAATATTTAAATTATCATTTGATTAAAATTTAATATATATATATATATTTTTAAATAGAAAACACATGCAGAGTGTATTTAATTTAAAGAAAGAAGCCTTGCAACCAAACACGGTGCAAATATCTGTCTGTAAGAAGGAAAACAAAAGACACAAACTGCAAAATAAATAAAATACAAGTTAAAATCCCTATCCTTAAACCTTACCCACTTCAGTTTCAGTTTAACACAAACGTCTTCAACGATTGAGAACACAGAATACAACTACCTACCAACACCAACATCAAACCCAGTCCCAGAACATCATATCACAAAACGAAACTCCAATCCCTCGATCTCTCTCCCACTCGTAATAATAATAATAATAGCGGGAAAGAAATGTTAATGAGCGGAGTCTGTGGTGGCATCCGTACATGCAACCTGCGGCTGACAGAGAAGCGATTTTTCCCACAATTCACCCGGCGCGGGTGTCTCTTTACAACTTCATGCTCCGTTTCAACCGAGAAAAAGAAGGTTATTGTGATATCTGGGCCCACTGGAGCTGGGAAGAGCCGCCTGGCTTTGGAGCTCGCTAAGCGGCTCAATGGTGAAATCATCAGCGCGGACTCTGTCCAGGTCAGTTAGTCGATATATCATTGTCAAAAAAAATAAGGAGGCAGATTCTCAGGTTAAGCAATTATGAATTGCTTAAAGCTTTGTTAGTTGATTAGACATTGTAGGGGAATAAAATTAGAGTAAACAAAAGAAAGGGAAAGTTTTGAGCTTCTTTTACGTTGTTTTGAAAGTGGTGGGAGAGCAGTGACGTTCTGTGTTTTGTGGCTGAAGTAGAAACCAAGGAGTTACATTTACGTACCATTATTGCTAATATTGGCATGTTTGGGGCGATGAAAGAAATAATTGATTAGTTCTGTTGCGGTAGGCATTATTTTGTAGATTGAAATAACTTTTGGTGAAGTGAAGAAACTAGACGTTTGTTGGGCTGAATTTAATTGAGTAGAGTTATTTGTTTTGTGGTCTTCAATGAAGAGTATTCAATGAATTTATCCTGCTGAAGAACAGAAGCAAAAAAATTTCAGTTGTAGTCTTTTTTCCATCATTTGAGATATTATCAACCAAAATATCTGAGTCAACCTAGACTGATTCATTGTTTGGCACTCCGGAGAAGTGAAACTTTCTGACTTGCTATGCTTAAGCCATGGTTATGTAAATTATAATGTAATTGAACACAGTGATCAAATGGATTGTCATGTGCTCATTATGTTTCACTCACATAATATTCTCGGTTGTTATAACAAGTATTGTAATCTCTTTGAGAGTGGGTTGATTAAGTGCTATTTGTGTTGCAGGTATATCGAAGTCTTGATATTGGGTCGGCAAAACCTTCTTCCAGTGATAGAAAGGTGCCTTATTGAGATGCCACTTTTTTAATGCCTACTTTTACGGTAAAGATATCTCTAAAGAGTATTGTGAGTCGCCATATTCTGTATTGGTGTAACATTTCACTCATTCAATGAGTAAAAAGATAGTTCAACAAAGATGTGAGAGGCATCAGTCGGTAGATTTTATGCTTCAAGACACATTTGTATCTCATGCACACAAGTATCATTGTGGTAGTACTTCAGTGTTTACTATTTTATTCTTGAAGCTATATTTATCTTCTTTAATAAGATTGACACATACTTTCCCTTAATGTGCAATCATTCACATGTTAGCGCAGACACAATTTAATTTTACAGTGCAGCATTTTCTTTCAGGGACATTTAGCCTTAGGATTCGTATTCTGTAAGTAAATATTGCATGAAAGCAAAAGGCATGAATTGTGCCCTATTGTTTTTCTAACTAAATCATTGTCATATTATTGCATTCCATTCTGCCTCTGGCTAGTATTCTAATTTTGGTTCTGGTGCATTTCTGACCTCAAAAAAGTTATATATCAGTATGATTTGTTTGGCCTTATATTTTTCTCGTTTTGATTTCCATTGAGTTTTCTTCCTCTATTTTTGCCTTGTTTAATAGTCTTAATAATTACAATTTTTATTTCTTTGCAGGAAGTGCCTCATCATTTGATTGACATATTGCACCCATCCGAAGGTATGTTGGCTGTGGAGTGTGGACCAGCATAAATTATTTTAATTCATCTTGTAAAAAGATATGGTGATATATCTGTTTTTGAAATATCTCTTCTCCTATTTCAAAAAGTTGTGATTTTATCTTTTTCCAGACTACTCTGTTGGACAATTTTTTGAGGATGCTAGGCAAGTGACAAAAGATATTCTTAATAATGGTCGCACTCCAATTGTTACTGGTGGAACTGGATTGTACTTGAGATGGTATGTTTACGAATCCTTTTATATAGGTGAGCATTGTTGAAAGCTGTTTCCCTTTTTTCTTTTCGTTGGAAATTAAGTGCTGCTATGCACAGAATTTCTCTTGAATGTAACAACCTGATCTCTGTTAACTAATTCCACTGAAAGGGAGTTTGCATGTTTTTTGTTTGTCTTGGTACCTATTCAAGTAGCTTGTCTAAAGTGAATTAGTATTGCGTGTGTCTGTGTGTGCATAGTGAATAATGTGAGTGAGTGTTAATCTCACAGTGGTGGGTTATCGTGCAGGTGAATTTTTCTATGTCAGACAGTATCATGTGCTGCCATTGTAATTTGTGTTGCATTACTGAAAACTACTTATATGGAACATGTTCACTGTTTTCCTTTTGCTGATAATATTAGGTTCATATATGGGAAGCCAGATGTTCCAAAAGCATCCCCAGAGATTGTTGCTGAAGTACATTCAGAACTTGCAGATCTACAAAGAGATGAGGATTGGGATGTTGCTGTGGAGTTAGTGGTCAAAGCAGGTGATCCCAAAGCCCGGTTGCTGGCTGCCAATGATTGGTATCGTTTACGGCGCAGCCTTGAGATAATCAAGGTTAGTTTTCAATGTACTTCACTATATACACACCCATAAAGATAAAAAGATTTTGATGCCCCTCTATTTCTCTCTCTTGTGAATATTTAGATGTCATTCCCTGCCACCCCCTCTCATCTATCTGTAAACAAATAGCAGCGGCTAAATTTTGAATGTGAATTTGAATTGTTATATAATATTTTTCATGAACATTTTTTGGTAACACAAGCTGAATCATGGATGTGAATTTAATTGTAATGTGAATGAGTTTTTTATTGAGCATTATTTATCTGATTAATATATGCTTAGATTTTGAGGCTTTATTTTCTAGCCTTCGTTCTGCTCTGGACTGAGTAAATTGAAAGATATACGAGGATGTTGTACTTTGAATTGTGAAACAGTTATTTTACCTCAAGAATTATGATAACTGAAAATATTTCGGAGTGTATGCAGTTGCCGCTCATTGATATTTCTTTTGGCATGGCAGTCCACTGGTTCTCCTCCATCTTCTTTCCTGATACCATATGATTCATTTAGGCAACTATCTGATTCAAGTGAAACGGACCATTCTCATGAGAGGAACTCTTCTGCTGGTGTGCCTGATCAAAATACAAAGGATTTGGATTATGAATTTCTTTGCTTTTTCCTTTCAAGCAACAGACTTGATCTTTATAGATCGATTGATTTGCGTTGTGAAGATATGCTTTCAGGTAGGTTACATCATTGAGTGATGTGTATCTTTTTCTCCTATTTGCTTTGTTACTTAGATACCACGGTTTCGTACAGAGTGAACAATTAGCATTATGACCACCAATGCTTGGTAAATTAATCTCCACCAACCACCCCTTAGCCTGGTGGTGGGCACTTCCTGCTGGGTTGCCACCAGGGTTCTAGCCGTGGGGTTGGCTCAATTTCCCTACAATTCGTGGGTAGACCCCTCCCATAATTTGGAGTAGAAATTGTCTTACTTTGGGTTAGACCCGTGGGCTAGGGCTATGCTATCATAGTACCTATATAAACTCCCGTGGAACCTTAACTTGTAAATAATGTTAGTGTTCAAAAAATAAAAAATAAAACTTTATCTCCTATCTGATTAGTTCTTTATTCCTGTAACATTTTTCTTTTATCATTTTTGTGGTATTAGGTGAATAATTTATTTATGTTTTGTAATGTAACACCTTTTTTTTTTTTTTTTCCTTTTGGGAATATTCGGTTCCAACCGTAGGAAGCGATGGGATTTTGTCTGAGGCTGGATGGCTTCTTGATAAGGGTCTTCTTCCAAATTCAAACTCTGCAACTCGAGCAATTGGTTATAGACAAGTATACCTCTGAATATGATTCTTCTACTTTTCTTGTCTCTATGTATTGATTATAAACGAAAATGGCGCCTTTCCATTTTGTTCCTTGTGGCAAAATATATATATATATATTATAACAACAAAATTATTGTAATTTTTTTTTTTTACCTTTTGCATATCTAATTCAATTCCCTAGTTAACTAAGGATTGATGTTCATTTGATATTATCCACATCTTGTAGATAGTTTTCTTTGAACATATATATTTCATGCATATGGACTTGGGCATCGTTGTTTATTTTTTAGAAAAAGGTGTTTTTTTTTTGTCCATGTATTTACGGTTTCTCAAGCCAAGCCCTAAATATCTGTGACCATCAGCCTTCCCAACTTCTTTGTAAACTTATTATTTATTTAAAGCAAAATAGATATTCATCACATATCATATTCATTTAAGAGATTGGCAAAAAAAGATTTAAGTGTTCAAACTTAATGTTGCATTGATCGTACCAGTAGTTTTCTTTTATCTTGTTTTAATGCACAATTTTCTTTATTTTGCATTGCTCATATCAGTACTTTCCAAGTTTTGATTTTATTTGGCACCTTGTTTTGCTTTTTAACTTCTTAGCGTAAGAGTGTTAAGGTTCATCCAAGTTATCTGGTACTAATTTCAGGCTATGGAATACCTATTAAGATGTAGGCAACATGGGGGTAGAAGTTCTACCAGAGAATTTTATTCTTTTTTGTCTGAATTTCAGAAGGCATCCAGGTAATACATTTCCACTTCCTGATAGAACATATTTAATTTATGTAGCAAAGCCTGGGATGTTAAGAATTGGGAGTTTCACCAATTCTTGTTATTTTTGCTAGAAAAATCCGCTACAAAAATGTCTTTGTTTGGAGGAAAAGTAGAAGAAGAATCATTTATGATATATGGATTCGTTTATTTGAACTCAAGTTAACACCAGAAAAATATAAAACTAAAGGCTTGTCATTTAAAGAAGAAAAAGAACAAGTGTGGTTGAAAAGGGTGAGACAATTTGATTTGGACCATTGTATTGTCTTACAACCTAAAAGTTTAAAAATGTTCGAACATAAGAAATTTTGTAACAATTGCTGTTATTTGTGCAAAAGTTTGGGGAATGGTGGGCCATTCATTACTTCATTGTTTGATTGCTGAGAATTGGGAACAGGTTTTCTCTTTTAATTGTTATTCATGGGTTACCCCAAAAACTGGATTTGAGCTATCAGTGTGCTTAAATGGGATTTAAAACAAAATTAGGCGTGTCATAGCGTGAAGTATGCTGTGTTATGATTCTTTAATCTTTTTGCTTTGGAGTACATGACATTATCATTCAATAAACATGAATCCATCAATAATGTACTTGTTCTGCAGAAATTTTGCAAAAAGGCAAATGACATGGTTCCGTAATGAGCATATATATCACTGGCTTAATGCTTCTAGACCCCTGGTATGTTACTTGCAGCTTCATTTCTTTAGGTTCATAACTAGCATCAAACTAGATTCTTCTTCTTCTTCTTTGAGTGCCGGAATTCATGAATAAGCCAATTTTGTTATCTGTTAGGAAAATGTGCTGGACTTCATCATCAATGCATACCATGATTCAACTGGAACTTTGATTGTGCCTAATTATCTTCAAATGAAGAAAGACATATCAAGCCGCCGAGAAGCTTCTGAACTTAAGTCTTACCGCCCTAGAAATAGGTATAAGTTTTTGTGGAATTGATCATAACGTTTACATAATTCATTACAGCTAATCATTTTTCTTTTTCAACGTGAAGGCGTTTCATTAGCCGTGAAGATTGTTCTGATATTCTAGACTGGATAGAGAGAACTCAAGGGTAAAGCAATGAACTGGGCTTCATTCATTTTAACTCGGATTGAATTAAAACATCTCAAGAATTAACTTTTGAATTTCTTTCAAAGGCAGTCTTTTGAGGGTGTTGCTTTCTTCTAATATGTTTAAATTCTTTATGAGCTTTATAGTCTGCTGATGCATTTTATGCAGTGAAACTTGTGAACTCCACCAACCAATCACAATCTGAGCATTTATGTCTCTGAGTAAGAAGAAATATTGTTTGGGCGGTGACCAAACCAATACTAATGTCATATCAGATCTCAACAAAACTCTGCAGGCAAGTGTTCTTGGAAAGAACAGAGTTAGCATGGAAGATCTCATATTGCAGCTCTCTTAAAAAACACCATATTGATCTTGCTGTAGAACTAGAAGGGCATGAAATTTGAATGCGTTTAGCTGTAAAAACAGATTTGTAATCTTTATTTTGCTTGTTATTCATTTGGACTGCACATTGAGATGCTTCGGCCCATTAACAATATTCTGTGAGTGTGCTCTGGCGGTTGGCCTTTTTTTTCCCCTTAAACCCTGCCATAAATCATGCAAATTGTAAGTAAGTTGTATTACCACAACATAAAAATAAAAATAAAAAATAAATCTGAAAATTTACCACACCAAACCAATCCCAAAACCGCATAAATACGAGGCAGGCATGCGGGCAGACATCTCGAGACTGACGACACGAAACTCTTAAACCTCTCAAAGCGGAGTCTTTTGTCTTCCAATCTCTACAGCTCCCTTCTTTCTAAATCCCAAAAAATGAGATCCTCACTTCTCCGATCTGTCAAAACTTTAGCCAAACCCACAGCTGTACGCGGCTACACTTCCGAGGCCGTCCCCGACCGCAAGGTGGCCGTTCTTGGCGCGGCCGGCGGGATCGGTCAGCCCCTTTCTCTGCTCATGAAGTTGAACCCACTTGTCTCCAGGCTTGCGCTCTATGATATTGCTAACACTCCCGGTGTTGCTGCTGATGTCAGCCACATCAACACCAGATCTGAGGTCTATATTCGATTTCTCATTTTTTTTAGTTTATTTTGGATTTAAATGGTTTATTATGTAAATCCTTTTGAATCTCTCTCTAGTCTGTCTTCTATACTCTACTGGAAATTTAATCAGAAACCGATTATTTTAAAGAAAAAAATTTGTACTTGGTCGCGTTGAAAAAACGTTATTTTTGGGAAACGTTTTTGGGTTATTTCGTGTATTTTTAGTTTATCAGAATTTGATTTTGTATAATATTGCTAAAGGTTTGTATTGTGTGTGGTTCATGTTGTGTGTAGATTCCAATACTGTTTCAGAGGAAGTTGAGGAACACTGTTCTTTAATACGAAACACAAAAAACTGATTTTTGTATTCGTATGATTTAGAATGTGTTTATTAGTGCATATAGATGATTCTTTGAGCATAACTAATGAAAACGCATAAGTATTTTAGAGAAGTAGAATCAAAGTATCAAAGCCTCCAAAAACACTGGAAAAGTCGGTAGTCTAACAATAGTTTTTGAGAACTGGATTTTATGATGTTCAAATCATGTTTTTGCAAAAATGAATAACAATACTGACACATTTCTATTTGTCATATGAAAAATGGATTTAGAAAATAATACCAACCAGTTATTTATATTGACATTTCTATCTCTTATGATTTACACGACCAATTTTGCATGATTACTTTACTATTCTTAGCATCTCCTAAAGGTTTGAACATTTGCATGTGTAAGTTCTAATCTTAAAATATGAGTACTTTTTGGGTTTCATTTCCTTGCACAGATATTTTCAACACTCTAGGGTTTGTATGTTTGTGTATCTGGTTCTTTTTTGTGTTTTCCTCTTTTTTTTTGTTGTTGAAGTTTTAATCAATAATTAATATCAATTTATCTCTATTTGCCCTTGTAGGGGCTTCATCTATCTTACAGTGAACTGTTTGGGTTTGTTATAGGTTGCCGGATACGTGGGTGATGACCAGCTCGGCCAAGCTTTGGAGGGATCAGATGTTGTCATCATACCCGCTGGTGTGCCAAGGAAGCCTGGTATGACACGTGATGATCTATTTAACATCAATGCTGGAATTGTCAAGGCCCTGTGTGCTGCAATTGCCAAGTATTGTCCTAATGTGAGTACATTACTTAAAAAATAATATTGTTATGTCAGAAGTAAATTCTCTTTTCCCTGTTATTACATGCGAGTCTATTTTGGATTTCAGGCAATTGTTAACATGATTAGCAACCCTGTGAACTCAACTGTTCCAATTGCGGCTGAGGTTTTTAAGAAAGCAGGGACATATGACGAGAAGAAGTTGTTTGGTGTGACTACCCTTGATGTGGTTAGGGCTAAGACTTTCTATGCTGGAAAAGCCAATGTAAATGTTGCAGGTGACAATCACACTCAAGAAGCTAGTACTTAGTGTCTTATGCTCTTCCTGTTTGCTTGCTATTTAATCAAATGGGAGAAGGGGAAGGAACTACTAGTATGGTTAATATTTTCCCTTTTTTGGATTCTAAGAGGAATGAGACCTTATTAAAAGTTTAAATAATGAAGACCTATGACCCAAATTTTGTATTTTTGATTAAAGTTAGGTATCCTGCCTCTTCTCAGCTATCAAGAGGTTCGCAGCATAGGAAAATTTTGTTTTATCTTATGGGTTGACTTGACTTTTTAATTTGCAGAGGTGAATGTACCAGTTGTTGGCGGTCATGCTGGTATAACAATTCTCCCACTATTTTCTCAGGTAGTTCTTTCATTTTCCTTTTTTCTTTATATCAAACTGTTTGGCTATGTAAGTTGATTCTTAATTTCACTTCTGGTTTTTGTGGTGCTTCTTCTGTTGTAAATTGCTAATTTTGAGGTGTTTGCACAAATATTGTAGGCCACACCAAAAGCCAATTTGGGAGATGAAGATATTAAGGCTCTTACAAAGAGAACACAAGATGGAGGGACAGAAGTTGTGGAAGCAAAGGCTGGAAAGGGTTCTGCAACACTGTCAATGGCGTAAGTCAAACTGATACTGTTGTTTGTGCGTATTCACAACAAAAATAATCTAATGCTATGATCTATTTTATAGTCACTAAGATATGGAATTTTCTTGACCTGAAATTATGCTTCCTACAAAAATTCTGATACCAATGTAAATGGATATTAATCACCTCAAGTTATCAATGCAGTCACAGTTTTATATATTCAATCCCTGACAAATCTTCCCTCTTTTTACACAGCTATGCAGGAGCTCTTTTTGCTGATGCATGCCTGAAGGGTCTTAATGGCGTTCCAGATGTAGTGGAATGTTCATTTGTGCAGTCAACTGTCACAGAGCTTCCCTTCTTTGCTTCTAAGGTGATTGACTTAAACTTGTTATGATGTTAACTACAGTTCTATGATTGTTATGGTCTTATTTATGGTAATACTGTTATTTTATTGAAAGTACATGAATTGAGTAATGCTTTGGTAAAGTTCAGAGTTAAAGAACTATTATTCTGCATGCTTTGGCAAAATACTGAGTACAAAGAATCATCATTTTGTTCAATACCATGACAATGTCAAAAATTTTCTCCAATGTTCATGCAGTTTTATGCTCTCTGGGCCTCTAGTTGGTATTGTTTTCAATTTTATTTTGGTTGGTTGAATATTAATAGATACTATTTATGCTGCATTGGGACGCAAGCCACCTTCTGTACAGTGTACCCAGCTGCATTCTTGTTTTCTATAGTTAACAGTTTACATGGTGCTCATATTTTGGCATGTTGACTGGAAAAGGCACAATTATATTTTTTGTTCAATGCCGGTCTTATAATTCCATCTCCATTTGCAGGTGAGGCTTGGAAAGAACGGAGTGGAGGAAATTCTAGGGTTAGGTCCCCTATCTGACTACGAACAAGAAGGCTTGGAAAAACTGAAGCCCGAACTCAAATCATCCATTGAGAAGGGAATCAAGTTTGCCAGTGCAAATTAAATGTCTAGTGATATGCACCTTCCATAGAAAATTCTTCCAAATTTTGCATTATTTTGATAATTTCTGTACTTGTTGCCTATGGCACCGGCTTTTCCTGTTTTATTCGGAGTAGGCTTCACTTAAAACCAAAAGTTTCATCAATAAATTTCCCATGAAACGATGCCGGACGTTCACAATAGTTAATTGAAGTGGGATATTTCTGTCATTTATTAAGTCATGAATTGTTTATCAACAATTGTTGTCCTGCTGGACTTGTATCATCTACTAAAGCTCTTGGACTTGTGCATCTGCAGATTTTGTTTTCAGATGGATGTCAAGTTGGCCACGGTTTCCTGCTCATTGCTAACCACCAAAATTTTATTTGTCTAATTTCAAGTTGCCTAAAATGGAAAAAAGAAAAATTCAAAAAATGTAGACAACATTCTCAAAGCTGTAGAGATTGGCAATTCACAGTTAAGATTTGCTTGATAACTATTTACTTAACAGTATACTACAAACTTCTTGGTACGACCATATATAACACTTAGAGCGAATTGGAACTTTCCCAACTGTAAACTAGTTCTAATTACAGCAAAAATTGTAAAAGTCCATTGTTCAAAATCGATGCATCAAAAGGCTTTCTAGCTACCAGTTGATCACCTTGGTATGGTTGCTAGGCAGCATGAGCCATCGTAGCAATTCTCATGTAACTTGAACAAGGATCAACTGAGATCCAACATCTACAGATCAGCTGCAAATGAGTATAGCTCCCATCAGTGAGTCAATAACTTACCATAATACTTGCAAAATACCAGCAATGAGTTAAGTTTTTACTATTATTCACGTTTGTCTTCACATAATGACAAGTAATCAACATCAAAATTTTAATGTATATAACAAACCTTCAAAGATTATATTGCTTAAGGAGTAGAGAATAAAGCTGTATTGAAAAACACAATCGCTTTCATACTCTGTACCAGTAGGAATACGAAATCTAGGAATTTGGAAATAAAATACCATGGCTCCAACATGATTACATTTTTGATGTAAAAGTTCATCAAGATTATACAGATCCATCTAGTCTAATATCAGGCAATCTCATCCAAATCTATAAAAATAAACAACACTAGCTTCTGTCAAAAGAAGGAAATATGTAGCCAACAATTGACGCATGTTTCAAGCAAGAACACTCTACATGAGCTTTTTGAAGGTGCTTTAATGGTCTTGGAAAGGGAAAGTTATAATTCTGAGAATAGAAGGCAAAATGGTCCTTAAAATGCACAGTAAAATGGTTGACTAGGTAAATGTCACAAAATGACCAATCCTCCATTCACCTACCGCACTTTATTGAATAGATGTAAGTTCAAGCTAGGCCTTGGATTTTCAAGCATATATTAGATTGAGATAACAAACAAACTTAGCTATTTGCACATGGGCATCAAACCCAAATTCATCAGTTCTCCAACACAAATACGAAGTCTCAACCCATATTAAGTTTGTTCAAAACAGGAATTACTTAATAGAAACAAATAGGGGTTAAAGAAAGTCACATATGCAACATTAATTGCTACTACAAGAAGTAAATAGTCAAAATGGAAAACTGGAATTCAGAAACAAATTGAACAAAAGTTCAAGATATATCACCTAAAATTGGCAACAAACTAGCACCCTAGAAGGAGACAGTTAACAAGAAACTTGAGCAAATTGAGGATGCTCACCAAAAAGTTGGATCGGAAACTGTGAGAAAGGAAAGAATCAAGCGAGAATTATTAATAAGACACCATCTAAGGGTTAAGACGAATGAATCCAGTACTATGACTCACAAACCTGCACATTGCAAAGATGTCTCAAAGCTTCTGAAAGATTTTTTGAAGCATCCATAGCATGCAGTAAGAGTTTCATTGGTAAATATAGTCCACTTTGGAAGAAGCTGGAGAAAAAGTCTGATCGACTTGAACGCAATACTGACCAAGGTCATTTCTTTTTTTATCTTCAAGAGTGTTGGCCACCAGAGGCCAGATTAGGTAGAATAAAAAAATTGTCAACACGAAGCCACTCACCACCGTGCCAACTAGATTGTTTAAAACATAAGCATTCAGAAGACTAACCTATCCAATGTGTACAACACAGTTTCCACAGAATCACATAACACAGGCATACCTTTGCAACTGACCTTGCACAATTAAAAAGTAATTCAAAAAATACCCTGGTGTTGCTACGTATTTTAGGAGGTAAAAACCATAATTTCAAAACTTGAATGGAAATATAGGCATGACTCAAGTAAAAAATGAGAGAATGACAAAGCTTAATAATGAGAAATCATGCACCCTACCTTAACTGAATCCATTCACCTCATAGTTTAATTCTGTGCATCTGAACCACATCCAGAGGAAGTACCACTGTCAGAGCCTATATATAAACTATCAAAATAAATTAATGATGGTCTTAATTGGCAAGCAACACTTGAAGGTCTAGCAAACGTAAATACAGTATAAAAGGTAAAACAAAAAGATTTAGCATTTATTTTGATTCGGTTGAACGACCCAGAATCACTGCTAGAACCGCTTGAACTACTTGCTTCGGTAGCATTATCACCATGCTTTTCTCCTTGAAAAGGTGAAGATGTGGCACCAATCTTTTCAACCGCTCAAAATCCAATCGGCCACAATAAATCAGTGCAACATGATTAAATTGTCATAAAAACCTGACAAGTGTCCCTAAACAAAGACAACAAATCCTCATAAATTCAAAATCATTACCTCCTTCAGTTTCTTTTGGTTCCTCTACAATCAATGGTTCCACATTCTGCAAAGATAATATGGAACTAGCAAATTAGCAAACAACAATTGTCATTAATGAGAAAAGATAGAGATTAAATAATCCATAGTTCAAGCCCTTCCAGTTATCCTAATATTGTGGCCATCTTCTGCAGTTGCCTAATGAGCAACTTCAGCTTTTCTATTGTTTTTGCTCAAACTCTTCTTATAATTAGTCACAAGCCTATGAAGCTCCCAAAGCATTTCAGGATCAAAACTATCAATGTCCACCTCAATCCCATCCTCTTGTTGAGAAAGTACTGGATTCCTCTTCTTAATGATCTGGACAACATTGTCCAGTTTGTCTGAAGGCAAATCCAGAAGATTCATACTGAGTCTCTGCTTCTCCTCATAAGTCATATCCCTCTTGTCAGGATCTTTCGCCTTAGGCTTATTTGGAACTGTTGTCGTACCTTGATGAGCCAAACTTGTAACTTTTGTGTTTGGATCCACAGCCATTGTCGCAGACTATACTCTCTCCAAAGTCCTCATTTCTAAAGGCCGTGTAGGAGGAGCAGGAATATGAACTGGCGCAGGA
>JAXCLQ010000005.1:16872227-16887520 GCA_035584115.1 Cedrela odorata | reverse complement strand
TGCATTACTTAACACATTTTGAGCCGACTAATGGATTTCTATTCAAATTTTATGTTGGTTGTGGTTATGTATATTTAACCCCATCAAATGTGAAAAAAGAAACCGACGAAGATCACAATTAAAAGACAATTTCGACAGCATATATTGACACATGTCTGCTTTCCGCCACCATTGTCACTAATTTCATTCTAAAAATCATAACCCTAACCCACCAATACTACTATACTTACGTGTTCACATGAACGCTAAAGAAAAGAATAATCCTTAATCCATCTCTTTCCTTAACATATCGACCTAGGACATGAACTCATGGATCAACTACAACAAATCGTACGGAATGATCATGATCTATAAGATAAAATTATTCAAAAATAAAGCTTGTTAATTACATGACTTCGTTCTTCTGAAATTTCTTCACTATGCCAATGTTTAATCAGTGAAAACATTTTCATAAGTTTTATATGCATGCTCAACTTAAAACAATTTCTATTTGCTTCGGCTAGCATAAATCACACTTCTTAGATAAAAAGCAGAATGCATCCCTTCGTCATGAAATCTCCGCATGGTGCTTCGTTAATTCATTGTCAGAAACTCTCAAATATGGCTTAGCATTGGAATATTGGATTTGAAATCTTTTGTTCCAACTACTAAGGCGTCGTTATTGATCAGTTTAAATTTAACATCCCTTTCATCCTACGTATAAAAATTAATTAAACTTGGTAGCTTTTTAATTTCTTTTTTCCCGTTGCCTTTTCCATCTAAGAAAATATTTAATTTCTTAACATTTCTGATTTTTTGTAACTCCAAAATACACTCTTCACCCTGCCTTGAACTTCTTCGGTGTTTCTCGAATGAGAACATTGAAAGACGGAGTGTTAAATATAATTGTTTAGACCCTTATTTTTAAGTTTAAACTTTTAAGTAAAGTAGCAAATTCAACTTAATATCAATATAAGTTTGACCTATCGATCTAGTGTTTTAATCCTTACAAGTACTAAAAATTAAAAATGATTAATTATTTGAATTCATGTGACAAAATCTATTAAATAAAATGAATTTGTACGTAAGAAAAATATTAAATATAATTGTCTGAACTCTTAAGCTTAAAGATGAAGAGGCAAATTCAACTTGGAGCAACCCACTTAAGCAAAAATATATTACAAACATGATAACCGTATAGAATCATCCCGTAATTATGAATCATATATACATTCTATCCATACTTGATAGATAAATCTTAAAACAAATATGGATGACTGGTACTCATTTAAAATTTATATACATTCAGAACTTTGGCGCGAGCTCTAAAAATGGCATCCATGTATGTTACAACTCGAGAAATATTATTAATGCATGCATATACGTTATAAAAATGATAATTTTGAAGCCTTCGGCAGTCTCCGTTTTGATCACGTAAAAGGATAAGGATAAGGCGGATTAATTATTTATATTATACGTTGAAAATTTTTCTTGGTAGCAAATTGATGTAGCACTACTAACTAGTGGAGCCACCCCAGGCATCATCATCATCATCATGAAGCAATATGAGAATACCTCTTGCGTTCGGCTTCATGTATAAGTATTTGTATTTGCTTGTTATATATATACACCCATATACATAAATTAACAAGGTCAACTGAGATCATATAATATAGTTTGATTAATAACCTCTATACTATATATTTGCATTATCTAAAGTTTTTTTGTTTTCCTGTGGAGTGTTATTGTAATGAATGTGATGGATTTGGGGATAGATTTGGGGGGATCCAAAACTTTTGATTGGATTAGAATGAATTGAGACAATAATTAATGTCATATTAGACTTTGTTGGGATTCTCCTTCAAAAAAAGAAAACCATATCTAGTGACCCCCCACTGACTAAATTTGACCAAAGCAAAGAAATGAAGTTCATCTTTAATCAATTGAGTAAAATATATAAAACCCTAAACTTTATATCACATTGAAGTTTACCCTAAACCCTTGAAAGCCTCTTATAAAGCCATGTTAACGATTTAATCATTTATGAAGTTAAAATTCTTAACGATGTATTTTAATTGTGTTTATAGAATCAAGTCAATAATGGTCGAAATGACATTACAAATATTCATCGTATCCAAAGAAGAAGCTAGGTTGGTCTCTAATGCAATGTTAATGATGAAACGTGGAGGTGGTGTTATAAGTCAATAAGCACCAAAGAGAGATATATAGGGGTAGAGATTATTAATAGCTAATGGTCGAAAAGCAAAGGTAATTGTCAACTACAAAAGCTAGGATATACCAAAGCAAAAGCCAAAAGTAAAAAGTGCTTTTCCTCTCTAGCGATTGTTTTTGCTAAATGAGGTGTAATTTAGAGAATGATTTGTTAAGGTTTTGATATTGCCGCCAGTTAAGCATCATTTTGTCCTTTTCAATTCATCCAAATATTATCACTAACAAGTGCCAAATTTGAGTTGAGCATATCATACCATAGGAATTGACTTATATCTATATTATCACTTATTGCTTCTAAAACTAAAACCCTATCATCATTAATCCTTTCTGGCCTCTCTCCCTCTCTCTCTTTTCATGCAAAAGGACTTTCATAATATGCAGTAATATTAAATTTATTATTAATAAAGATAAAAAATAAAAATTAATTCTATCAAATTATTTATAGGAGTGTTCATAACTAATGAATAATGTCTTAACAATAAATATATTACATAACTGATTTTACTTACAAAACGAGGTTGAACGTTTGTGTTTGAACTTTGAGGCTATAAATTAACCCATTAATTTGCATTACTTATATCATAATCTTTAATTAGCTTCCTGGAATCCACTTTGGGTGAGTGAGGACTGAGGACAATTTTAAATGCATTCATCAAAAGCTTAACGTATTAATATAATAAATGCCTGCCCAAGCAAGAAGAAAAATCATCTCCACCCAAAATCCACGATTGACCAATTTGTGTGTTGACATGTCAACACATCACAGCATCAAGATTATGATATGTCAATACGTGGCTAAACCTCCATGACACTACTGGAGTTGACCAAAGCAAACCTCAACTTATAATTTGGTTTGACTTCACTAAACTTCAATCGATTACATACTGCGTCGATGCTTTGAAGATAAGCACTTGACTTGGACACTTACTAAGCTTGTTTGTAGTGATTTAATTAAAGCTTTAGTGATGGGAATAAACAGTGATTTAGCGTGGTTTTTGGGCCACTAATCTCATTATAAATGTTGGATTTAAGTGGCTTTCAAATGCTGTCACTGTGATTAAAATAACCTCACTTTTCAGTTGGAATAATATTCTAAATATCAAACTTTTATTTATTTATTATTTCTTTTGTCGTTCTCAGCATTTGTCAGAATTAGCAATCCATTTCTAAGATAGTTACTTGAAATTCATGGAACACGTTGTAGCAGTCATTTTATCAAGAATTTATTAATTTTCACATTACAAGAACATGTATGGAGGCAAATAATTCCAAATTTCCCCCACCTCATCCCTGTTCAAGCATTACACAAATTAAATATAATCTTTACAGAGATTAATGTGAGAAATTCGCTCCCTTGATCTCATAATCTAATGGTAAGAAATTTAATCAACTCAACTATCTTCTCTAAAACACTTAAAAATTGTTGCGTCTAGCAAAATACCTCAAAAAATTTATCAACCTTAACATCATCATATGTAGAATTTCCATAACTTAATTATGAGGGAATCCTATTTTGATGAGGAAATGCATAGAATATATTTGAAAACAATCATATTAACAAGAGAAATTCATAACCAAAGAGATTTTTAAGAATGCTGTGTATACAACATCCTAATGATCAGGCAGGAAAGGTAACCTGTCAACAGTATATGGTGTACCATTTGAGTTGCTGCTGGAGCCTATAAACTCATCAAACTCGATGTCTTCAACTGTTTCACCAGTGTTTCTGGGTTCATACATGGTAGCTTGCAATGGAAGAATACGGAGACGTGCATCTGGCTCTGTACCAACACGCTCGTACTGTAGTTGGTATTTTCGAATGAGTTCTATCTGAAGGGATAAAATGTACGGTGGCCTTGGCAGTAGCTCCACGGGTTCCCCTTTTGGTATTACTACCTGCTCAATGGCTACTCTTGCCTCCTGTAAGATGGAAAATGTTTTACCAAGTTGAAAACTCTTCAGTCCTGTTTCTGTTTTTCTTTTCTCAGCTTTTGTTCATTGTTGTTATCAAGCGAAAACATAGACTGTTTTACAGAACAGCAAAATCCGACATCTCAAGATAGGCATATCATATAAACATACACTAATTCACGCATGCAAATTACGACAATATGTCATTATTGACGAAAATGAACTTTACATGGAAACCATTAGGCAAAAGTAAAATCCAAGGAAAATCTCTCTTGCAAGTTCACCGTAATTTACACACAAGATTACACATTATCAAATGCATGAAGAAATTGGTTTGCCTTTTCTTTAGATCTCTTTTCTTCCTTTGATCATTAAGGCTTTATTTTCTCTTTTTTCTTTTATTTTCTTTTTTGGTTCTGTCACGCAAAAGATTTTGGGTTGACCAACTACCTACCTCTTCCTCTATTGCTATCTCTTTACTTTCTGGGATTATTTAATTCTATTTGTTTCTTTAAGAAATCCACTATTATGGATGGATTAAGTCGTTCAGGTACATCAGTGGTTCCATTAATCAAATCACTCTTTGACCAAATAAGTCAGTTAGCTTAAAGATATCACAATTATAAATATATTTGCCCAAAAAAAACACCAGCATCCAAAAAAAACACCAGCAAAAGAATTAATAGATAAATCCATTGTTACCTCCAAGGCATCAATCCTCTCTGACAAATTGATATTGTCATCTGATCTAAAATCCTTCAATCCATCTGTATGATCATCTATCAATGCACGAAGGGCCTTAGTTATCTGCACTAGTGAGCTTGTCTACAAGAAAATCATAAAATCCTATCATGTTCACGGAAACGCTGATGCCAATTGACAAAAAGCTACTACTAAGGCTATGAAAAGAATTTTCACCAACCTTTGTCATGTAAATAGGTATGTCATGAGATTTGACAGTAGCTTGAATGTGGGAATTCTTCTTGAGCTTAGAATGCAAGGCAAGTAGTGCATCAGCTTCACTGATATTATCAGTTAATTGAACTGCAGCATCCATTTTCAATTGTTTAATTCCTTGTATTATGCTGGTCTCCAGGATCTAGAATAACTGCTCATTCTGTTAGTCTTATACCCAATAGTATCTCATTGCGGCATGTTGTACAATATAAGTACCAAAATATCAAAGTTAATTAAGCTCTAGACTTGAAGTAAATATAAGGTACAACGTTAATATCCAAACAAAAAGCTTTAATTTTATGAACAGAAAAAACTTAGAAATAATCACTAAAGCAAATGAGATTTCCTCACATTGTTGCTTTAATATTTTAGGTAACCGACAATGTATAGTTTAGTTAAGTAGCATATTAAATAAATGTAAAGGACTAGGCAAATATAGACTTCCAACAGAGCTTAGAATGTCCCTAAATGGGAGGCCACTTAATTCAGCTAATGCAAAAGCATCATATCAAGCAACAGGAGAGGTTTATTGTCTTAATATCAGTTTAAAATACCACTAGGGTAACATTTCTTACTTGAAACTAAAAGAGACAATGCTAATTTAACAACTCATCTGACCTTTCAAGATAACATCAAGATAAACCATTTGAAACAACAAATAAAATTAACTCCATGAAGACAATAATCTTCATTCAGAACTACAAGGTCACATTTCTTACCCCATAGACATACAGTTGAAGGGGCAACCCATCTTCCCAGGAATCCTCTTTGCTGTTTGGAGGAAACTCAGAGATGAACTCATTCTGGTCAGCTCTTGCTTCTGCCATCTCCAGACCATCTTCAACCATCATCTCATCTTTCTTGTCAAAGGAAGTGTCACCGAATATTTCTGTTTGCACTGTATTTTTTAACCCTTCAGAGTGCATCCTGCGAATTTCAATATTTGGGATACGACCTTTGCCAGCAGAGGAGAAATAACAAGCCAAACAAAAAGAGAGGTTTATCACCACTTTGCCAAAGAATTCCACGGAAATGAATCTGGAACATGAAATAGAAAGCATTTCTCATTCTTAAAAAAGATGAAGATGTACCTGAGAGAATTGCGTCCACTGTTGCTTCAAGGCTACGATGAACTCGCAACTCGGTCTTTGAAACTATCTCCACAGCACAACCAAATGTTGAAGGTCCTTTCCTTTCGAGCACTGTTTTCTGGACACCTCTCCGATTTGCTTCTTCATCACCAAGTGTTACACTCTGAATATTTATTGAAGTAATGTCAAACAGATGCCTATGAGCTAAACACCATTTGGGAGGCAAAACGAGGTGTGCTTTATTTATAATGAAACTTTCACAGTTAAAACCTCATAATATATGGGGCACTAATGCCAAAGTCCTCGCTTGTTAAACTAAAAGATAAATCGTAAAACCCATGCATATGTACTAAATGCGATAACTAATCCTATGAGCAATACCCATAGCTAACCTGTACTCCTCCGACAAGCATCTCCAATGAAGGATTCATTATCAAATTCTCTATTGTTACTCCATGAGCAGTGGCAACTAGTTGAATTCCACGTTGTGCAATTGTGCTTGCTGCCATTGCTTCAAGTTTTGTGCCAATTTCATCTATCACAATGACTTGTGGCATATGATTTTCAACGGCTTCAATCAAAACCTGAGGGACATAAAATTACAAGCATAAGAATCAATGACAAATTTGTGTTTAACAAATTAGTCTCCACATAACTATGTATTCCATCAAACTCATTAAAGTGATTATTTTTTACACATTGAATAGATAACAGAGCTTGCACCTTGCATTTGATGAGAAATCCATATGAAAGAACAATTGACCTTTCTTTCTATGCATAGTCTTCATGAACATAATTCAAAGAGTTAAGTCTATCTCGTTGCTCATAACAATATTCCTATATTTCAGATAAATTACCATAATACTTCATTGTCAAAGAATTTTAACCAATCAAATAATTGAAGCTTCATTCTCAACAGAGATAAAATTGCAATACAAAATCATAGAAGGCAGCTAAAATCATACACTTCTGGCTCATACCTTATGTTGTATGTCAGAGTTCGGGACTTGCATCCGACGAGCATTACCAATTCCTGAATGAGGTATATCGCCATCTCCACCTATCTCATTGGAGGTGTCAACAATCATCACACGTTTCTTGTAATCATTAGCAAGCATCCGAGCAATTTCCCTGGATATATTAAAATTTTAAGGTTAAACATGAATCAGAATGAAGCATCAAGGGGTTGTGAATTGTGTTTCTCATAACAATGTGACCTCTATTTACTGAGAATCTGAGACATCTCAAAAGGATTGGTCCTCAAGTTGAATTTGAAAATGTTCAATACAAATATATGTTCAACCAAACTGGGAACTTTCAAGAGCTTTTAACAATGATGCATTTTTTTATATTAAAAGGCTCTTACAAGATAACATCAAATGTGGTCAACTGAGATTGTGAGCTGAATTTATACCCAACCAACAGGGTGGTTTGGTAGGTTCAGCAAGAATCAACCACAATCGACCTGCACAAATCTCATTTAGTAAAGAATTAGAGAAGAATTTTGAGGCTGTGACCAGGAGGAAAGACAGTAACTGATATTCTAAAGACAATATTCAAATTTTTTGATGTTGACCAAAATCAATGATAAAAAAAAACAAGTAAATAGCAAATAGAAAGCTATTTATACATAACAAGCATATGAAAAATAGGACTGACCAACCTGATAATTGTAGTTTTTCCCACCCCCGGAGGTCCAATGAGCAACAAAGAAGCCCCATCTTGAACCAAATCTTTCAACAAATTAGCACTGCCTGACACTGCACGACCAACACGGCAAGTTAGACCAATAATTGCACCCTTTCGATTCCTGATGGCACTAATGCGGTGTAATGTGCGGCTGATGCCAGCTCGATTGTCAATGGCAAAATCACCCACCTGCAATACACAGTTTCTCTGTTATGAAAAATATAGATAATATAATCTGGAGAAAAATGAAGCAGTTAGAGCTCAACTAAAACTCTGATGAACATACATAGGCATTCACAAAAGAAATAATCAGCATCCTATCCTTAAGTTTTTCAAATGTTCAAAGAGCCACAGAACAGTCGGACATATTTAAACTCATATACCTTTAAGACCCATTTGAACCATAACTTTTTAAGATTTTCTTTACTTTCTTTAAAAGGTTTAAGATGTATCTTAAATTAGCAGCAAGATAAACTATAACAAATCTTGAAGAAATGTACCGTTAAACAATTGAAGTTAACATATAAGGAACTTTCACTTGTATAATAACAAAAGGGAGAAAAAGTTGAATTTTTTTTTCAAGTTTGTTATGCTAAATTTTTTCATTGCAGAAGAAACGTATAGTTAAACGTGAAAACAAATCATAAGAAACAATTAATTGCCACTCTACAACACATAGAAAAAACACCAACATCCCATCAACTCATGTAACTATAAATTTCAATCAAACACTTGGTAAACAAAAATTCAAGAACCAAAATTTCACCTGAGACGTAGCATGTTCAATATCCTGGACCGTGATTGGACAATCCGATAAAACAAAGTCCCCAGATGGAAATCTAGCCAACGGTTTGCGACCCAAATCCATAACCACTTCAATCAATTCACAGAGTTCAGCGTGCTCGCTAACCCTTCTTCGCATTTCCTCCGGTAGCAGCGCCAAGAGACGGCCTAATTCGGCATCAAAACCATCATTCACTAAAGAAGAAACCCCCGATTCCGAATACGAATATTTAAAAATTGAAAATTTCGTTCCATACCCAGAAAATTTTTTGAAAACAAAAGTTGGGTTTTGTGAGAAATGAAGAGAAGGTAAATGGGTCTGTTTAAAAAGTGAAGCTTGGGGTCTGTACTGAGTGGGTAAAGGAAGTAAGCTGTGAAAAAGAGAAAAACACAGCATCTGTTTGTCTTGGCGGGAAAATTCGGTCTGTGTTTTATGTCTTCTTGTTCAATTTGAGGAAAAAGGAAGATGTTCGAGGAATGGATGATTTTAATTTTTTCGATTTCAATTATATATTTTCTGATAAATATTATAGTACAGAAAATACCCACCACATATTTTATTAGCAGGTTGCTTTGGAACTTATATTGATTTGACATGAAAAAGAAAAAGAATAGAATAATTCTGGGGCATATACTTGTGTTTATATGTATAAAATCAAAGTTATGAACATTTTGGCCATTTTTTATATTTATTAATCAAATTACACTTTTGATAATAAGATTACTGCCCCTCAACACATGCAATATGGTGTTAAACGGTTTGGATTAGCCCTGCCCACAAGCAATCAAGTTGGCCCTTTGTTAGAAAAATCAGGTTAGGCACACAACAAACCTATCTTGGCCTATTCACTTGAATTTAATTAGGCCAAGCTGTGGCAGACCACTAGCTAGATGGCCCATAGCTCTTCGGTTGAGAAATTGAATAATAATAATTAAATATGTAACGCTGGAGCAAATATAAATTATATGATTGTTAGAAGAAGAAGAAGAGTTAAATGAAACATAATAATAACATTATTAACTTTTAAAAAAGAAGGTACAAATTCGTTATTACAAGTCATTTTAAGTTGAATTTCTAGGCTTAGGAAATTAACGGTTGAGAATTAAATTGATTTCCTTTTAGTCAAGTAGAGTAATTTGGGTCGGTTGAGATCATAATTAAGTGGAAGAATATCAGAGAATTTTTTGAGTTTCGATTAATTTTGTGAATTGTCGAAGTCTGTAGAGTATAGGCCATTAAATTACAGGCTAATAATAGTAGTAATAATGATAGTGACATGGAAAAGAAATGAAATATCAAGGCAAAAGTTGTCAAACTCCTTGGACCTCTAATTCTAAAGCTGGTGGGTGAACGTGAAATTGACATGGACAATCACAGCACAATAGAAAGAAAGAATCACACCATTAATTCGCTGCATTACATTAGCATTGCAACACACCGCAGCCACTCATTTGGATTCGATTGATATGTGGCCGAGTGAATATTAGTATTAGTTAACAGAGGGTATTTGTGTTGAGAATAATTAAGCACACGAATTCATAAATAAATTGTCGATTTGGAAGTTAGGTGGAAGGGAGAGTGCTTTTCTAGAAAGCACTCTCAGATCCAAGCAACCTTCACGGGTTAATGTTTCTTTAAAAACTCTCGATGATGATGATGATGATGAAGAATAAGAAAACACGGAATATGTTGTTATTTCAAATACTTGTCTAGAAAAGAAAACCCTCTGGAATGCAATGCATCGACCAAATATTCCTAGCTGAATTGTCCGTCAAGAACAACAAACTAGACTAGACGGCACCTGTTGAGACTTTTAATTTTTAATGTAATGTGAATTCAGAGAGAAAATTATACACGGCCACGAGATAAGAAAATAACAAGTAGAAAGAAAGTTGCTCCATTTGCACGCTAAGACAACTGTTCAACTGGGACAACGACTGCATTGATTGCTTCGCACCATCCACATCATTTGCAATATTTCTATTTCTTTGTTTATATATACGAACACAACACAGCAAATGACAACAATTTATTCAGAAAACATATTAGAAACTATATAGATCAAGTTTTTCTCAGCATGAAAATGATGTAAATTAAAGACATGCTTAGCGCATGATGTGTTCATCTTCTATTGAAGTTGATGGAATGAAATAGATGGAAGCGAATATGTATAAAGTTGTATAGAAAACAAAACTTGTTATGTTCATGAGTGTCAATTTATACGACCCTCTCTCTTTAGTTTCATACAAGACAAATAAAACATCCTCCGGTAATTCAAATTATAAACTGAATTTTACTGTTCCATACGTTTATAGAGCTAGTTTCCTTCTGAAAATCAAAAATGTCAACCTCATTTTCTATGGAAAATTTGTCTCGTGTTTTGGAATTTACAAAGAATGTATAAATATATCTAAGAAATACCTGCAGTTAAAAAGAGAGGGTGGTGGGTCGTCGTCTGTTTTCAAAAATTTATAATGTTTTTATTGTCTGTGTGATTTGTCTGCAGCTCCTACTAATTATATATCTTCTTGGATCACGAGCCTCCTGCTACTGCTCTGCTGCTGCTACTGCTGCATCTGCATGCATGCATGGCGCATGGTGCGATCTAGAGAAAATGGAAGAAGAAAGGACAATTCATCAGCTTTTGCTTTCATTACTTACACAAGCTGGTTCAACACTTTGACGTGAGTTGAGAGTTACGTTTCATAAGTTGATGTTTAGATAATTAATCCCGCCAGACACCATTCCATTGCATTGCATGAACGGGGAGTTTCTTTTTAATAGACTTATGAAATTAAGTTTCTTGATCTTCCTTCTGTCAATGTCTTACATTAGCTACCTCTATTCTTAAGAATATTTAGTACATACATACATACATACACACATGCATGCTTTCATAATGAACTCTTAGTTAACCCACCAACAATAACAAGTAATGCCAGTCTGGTTACAGTTTTTGCATGCATGATAGCACAAGGGAGACAATTAATTATTAATTTAATTAATTTTTATTTTAAAAACTGAATATTATTGCAGGAAAATGGGTGGTGTAAATAATAGGAAAGAATAAAAGGCAAAGAGTGTTGTCTTGTGTTGTGTTGTGTTGACTGCATATGCATTGTCACCAATAAAGATTGAAAAATCTGAACTGAACGGCAGCCAATAATTCCAAGTGGGCCATACCTCACATGCAGTTGGGGCCAATTCTAGAGCATCTAATACGGTAACATAACACTAATAGTAATACCCAATTTCCTTTTTCTTTTATGACCCCACTTAATCAACTCCCACGTGGTAACACCTGCCACATGTCCTTTTAAATGACAGATCACCATTCTTACATTTTTTCAAATACTATTCATACCACATCATCAATCAACATGCCCTACAATATTGAATCGAAAAGTTAAGGCGTGTTAAGAATATTGTCTTTAAAAAAAGAATTGTCGGCCATTTTTTTTTATAATTATTTAAATATATATATATATTTTGACATTCTTCAATTAATATTATTTTATATACACAATTAATATAAATTTACCCCAAAATAACATAAACATGGGTAAAGAAACACAAATCTAAAAGGATTTTGATAGTCTTATTACTACTTACATAATCATCCCAAGTAGGAGGATCTTGCCAAGTAACAAGAAACAAAAGCAATGAGTCAACCAGGCTTGCCTTCTCTTGTTCCATTAGTCATTGTCTTTGTCTTTCCCAAAACATATTTTATCCCAGCAAAGAACTTTGATTCAATACCAATGCCAATGCCATACCCATTACCCCCCACCAATCAAATTACTGCTAGAATCAAGATTTCAAAGTTTTTTCACATTTCATAGAGCAAATCTTAATCTTAATCTTATTCCATTCCACTAATTTTAATGGCATTTTGCTAATCAATATTGAAAATCATGGAATAATGTAATTTTACGTGGATCAATCATTTTAAATGCGTTAAAGAAGAATAAACAAGCGGGAGATAAATAATTTATAAGTTTTAAATTAATTATCATAATTACAAAGACACATTACATTACACATTTAAAAGCAAACAACATATATATCTATAAATTGTACACATACATATTTTGCTTTGGAAAATGGTTTTGCTTTTGTAAAAAGAAAATTTTTTTTAACATGGTAACAAAATAAAAAAAGAATTACTACTGCTAAAGTTGTCCTCATCAAAAGTAACCACATAATATAGCATGGAAAAAAACTTTTCTTCTTCATCTTTAATTAATTTAATGGCTGCAGTAAATATGATGCCTTGTAGTGTACTACCGAAAAGGATTTTTCATTGCCTAAAAGTGAAAAACGTGATGATGAGCTTCAAAAGAATGTCGAAGTCCCACCAACATCATCAAACTATGACATAATTATCACATACTTCCCTTCAAATTTGTTATAATTTTAGTGTAGAACATGAATGTGTATGTATAAATAAATAAAGACCTCCCCCGATATTAACTTATAGTTTGTTGCATTAACTATAATTAAGGGCATTTTAGCAACTTAAAATAAAAAAATAGTTTAAAATATGATTTTTAAAGTAAAAATTACCGCAATAGAACGTGTGTATGTTAGGTAAAAGCATATTTGAATAAAATTAAAAGTATAATTAAGAGTGAAATGTCTTAATTTTTTTATAAGTATTTCTCTCGCACGCAAGAGAATTTTGAGATAATGGTATTATGAGTATTATTAACATGATTTAATACCTTCAAAGCATATTTGTTAAAAAGAATGTACGAAAAATAAAAAATTATATATGACATTTTGCACGGTTTTAAACTTATTATCTTGTTATGTTAATTTTAATTTACAATTATTTGATCAACGATACTTTGTAAGTATTTATTCTTTCTCCTCCTCTTTTTGATCATTGAATGAAAAGCCTATTCTGTGGGTTTTTTTTTTGGCCCATGTTTTGTGTCCATTGAAGCTAAAGGAAGGAAATAGAGTTAATGGCACAATAAACAAAAAGACATGGATACTCCAAAATCATTAAAAAAAAATGTAAGTTTGTGATATTGTCCTTGGAGATTTTAAATATTACTGAAAAGGGGCAGTTTATATTATAATGATCCAAAGAAGAAAATGGAAAAAAGTGACAGGTCCTGAGATGCCATGTTCAATAATCCAACAAACTAGAAAAAGGTGAGTTGGGAGAGGGAAATTGAGGGAAGGAAAGGAGATGATGTTTATTTTAAGTGAAGCAATAAAGAAAGGCAGACAGAGAGAGAGAGAGAGAGAGAGAAAACCCAAAAAAATAAGAAAATAAAAACAGAGAAAAAGCTGCAATGGGGTCATTGTCAAAAGGTGTGATGGTGGCATATGAAGGATCTATCTATCTATCTATCTATCTATCTATCAAACCAAAGCATCTAGAGGGACTCTTCCTTCAACTACAACCAACGGTTCTTCTAACTCTTTAACTAGTTGTAAAAATCTAATATAACCCAATTCATTTACTATTATTTTAGTAAAAGAATAAAGAGAATAGTTAGATGGGGAGAGTTTGGGTTTTTTATTTCTTATTTTTGGAGTCTAGGGTGGTACAAGAACAGCAGAAGAGGCAGTGATGAGATTACAGGCACTTTAATCTCTTTTCTGACCAAACACTGTAACACTTACCAGTGGCATAATCAAGGACTATTATAGGCCAAAGCAAGAATTCTTCTGCCCTATATCTACTGTTCCACCACCACCTCTAGACTTCTCTTTCTTTCTCTGTATCTAGAAAACAATAACAATATGAAAATCTTGCAGCAAATTTCCCAAGAAAACCCTACTTGAAATTTGGGTGTTTTTCTTTTTCTACTTTGTTCTCTGTTTGTCACTGATCGACTGGTTAGGTTTTTGTATTACTGTTATCACTATATCACCATTTTAGTTACTGACAGTAGTGCATAAAAAGAGGCTCAATTACCAAAAGCTGAGTACAGAAGGAAAGAGATGGGTTAGGCTAAAAATAGAGCTTGTTTCAGCTTCTTGAGGTTGTGCCTTGTTTTTCAGTTTTTTAGGGAGGGCTTTTGGTTTTTGTTTTTGTTTTTATTTTTATTTTTCTGTTTGATGGTTTTGTAATTGTTGTTGTTGGGGTGATGGAAGTGGAAATATTGAATGGCAGAGCCTTTTGGGAGAGGCAGCAGAAGAAGCAGAAGCAGAAGAATCAGGTTTCAGTGCGGTGGCAGTTGCACAAGCAACAAGAGGAGATTAGAATCCAAAAGGAAAGAAGTAAAGAACCATCAACAACAACTACCCACCATTAATCAAAAGTGTTTTTCATTAAAAGCTGGAACAGCAAAAGCACGACAGCCTGAGTCTGGATCCTCAAAGGAATCATTACCATCATCGTCATCCTCATCAATACCCTGTAGTTCTCAATTCAAGACATGTAGAAGAAGAACAACAAGAAGAAGAAGGAGAAGAAGCAGCAGCAGCAGCAACAGCGGAACAAGATTCACCACAACAAGATTACAATCAACAAGACTTTCCTCCTGCTCATCTCCAACAAGACCAACATTTCTCTCCAAGATTAGGCTTAGATACACATATCCAACAACCCCTTAAGAGACGCTCTTATTATCCTTCATCTTCTTCTTCAAATTTTGGTCAAGAATCAATCCAATATGCGAGAAAAATGG
>JAXCLQ010000005.1:16854041-16872127 GCA_035584115.1 Cedrela odorata | reverse complement strand
ATTTCTTATAAGATAATTTAATTTAATTTTTTAATATATGTATAAATATAAAGAATTAATTTTTTGTTTGTAAGTACGATAAAATTATGTTATGTACATCATAAATTATATAATAATTAACAATGATCACTAGCTACATTATTTAACGTAAAAAATTTAATTACGATATAATGTAAGAATAATAGCATAAATCTTTGGTATATATAATAGAGATAGCATCAGCAGTTCTTAATATTATACAAATTTTTATATCAATTTTTAAATTAACAATTTATTAATGATAATAATTGAGTAAAATAAATATTGTATTAATTAGGATCATTAATATATTCTATTTTTAAAATTTCTCTCTCTTTTCTTATTTAATGACCATAATTAATACATGTTAAGTATTTATTTCATTCAATACTAATTTTTAATATATTGTTAATCTAATGATTAAGAATTAGTGTCAAAACTTGTGTAATTTTAAGAGACTGTTAATCATGCCCCTATATAATAACTTAAACTCATGGATCTCTTTTTCGTTTGGTTCTTATAACTCAGCAAAAATTTCTTCCATGCTAATGTTTAATGAGAATTCCTACAGTCTGTGAAAACATCTTCGTAAGTTAATCTTATATGCTCAACTTAAAACAATTTCTATTTGCTTTGGCTAGCCCAGATCATATCTTCTTAGATAAAAGGTAGAGCGCATGCCTTAGAATAGTCAGAAAACCTTGGCATGGTGCATCATTCATTGTCAGAACTCTCAAATATGGCTTAGCATTTGGGATAATATTGGATTTAAAATCTTCTTCCCAAAACTTTTGCTCCAACTGCTAAGTCGTTATTGATCAGTTTAAATTTAACATCTCTCTCATCCTACGAATAAAAATCAATTAAACTTGTTAGCTTTTTTCTTTTTTCCCGTTGCCTTTTCCTTTTACGAACCAATTATTCTTTTTTTGTAACTTCAAAAGACACTCTTCATCCAGCCTTGAAGTTCTTCGATTCTTTCTCCAATGAGAACATTGAAATGTGGAGCAACCCACCTGAGCAAATATATATTACAAACATGAGAACGGTATCGGTAGCTTTAAAGGTTAGTTTACAATTCAATAATTTGTCTCCATCTTCTTCTCCAAAGAGCTTTACAGCACGACGATGGAGGACTAGTCATTTTAAATTTATATTTATTCAGAACTTTGGCAAGCTCTAAAAATGGCATCCATGTATGCAATTTATGTTACGACTGGAGAAATATTAATGATGCATGCATATACGTGATAATGATGATAATTTTGAAGTCTTCGGCAGGCTCCATTTTGATCGCGTAAAGGATAAGGATAAGGTTAGCTAAATAATTATTTATATACGTAGAAATTTTTTCTTGGTTGCAAATTAATAGCACTACTAACTAGTGGAGCCGCCCCCCAGGCATCATCATCATGAAGCAATAGAAATACCTATTGTGTTAGGCTTCATGTATAAATATCTGTATTTTCTTTATTATATATACCAGAAAATGTATATAAATGAACAAGGTCAACTGAGATTATGTAATAATATAGCTAGATTGCTTAATAAACCCTAGTACTAATATTCTCATAATATATCTGAGTTTTCCTTTTTTTTTTTTTTTGGTGGATTATTGTAATGGATTTGAAGATCGATTTATCAATCATGAGGGGTTCACGTTAACGATTTAATCCTTTTAATTATGTGGATAAAATTAAATTAGTGATCATCGAAATGACTTCACAAATATTTTCTCATATTTTTCCAATAAAGTGAAAGCAAAGTGAATATTAACAAGTAATCGATCAAATCCAAAGAAGGAGCTAGGCCGGTCGTCTCTAATGACATGTTAATGATAATAATACTGATACATGGTGGTGTTACAAGTCGATAAGCACCCAAGAGTGATTATTAATGGCCAAATGGATGAAAAACTAAGGTAATTATCAACTATTGGATTCTACGTCTGTCGTGTAATGATCTAACAAGCCAGGATATACCAAATCAAAAGCTAGCCTAAAGTCAGAAGTGCTTTTCCTCTAGTGATTATTTTTGCCAAATGAGGTGTACTTTAGAGCACGATTTGTTAAGGTTTTGATATTGCCGCCAGTTAAGCACCCGTTTGACCTTTTCAATTAATCCAAATATCATCACCAACCAGTGCCAAATTTGAGTTGAGCTAGCATATAATATGAATTGACTTAAATCTATATTATCACTTAATCCTTTCTAGGCTCTCCTTTTTTCTTTCATGCAAATGGACTTTCATAATTTGCACTAATATTAAATTTATTATTAATAAAGATAAAATTAAAAATTATTTCGATCAAATTATTTATAAGAGTGTTCGTAACTAACAAACAATGTCTTAGTAACAATAAAAATGGTACATAAAAGTTTGATTTTGATATTATATTACATAACTATTGTACTTACAAAATGAGGTTGAACATTGAGGCTATAAATTAACCCATTAATTTTGCATTGCTTGTATCAGAAACTTTAATTAGCTTCCTGGAATCCACTTTCGGTGGGTGAGGTGAGGACTGAGGACAATTTTAAATGCATTCATCGAAAGTTTAATGTACTGACTTAATTAATGCCTGTCCAAACAGGAAGAAAAACCGTCTCCACGCAAAATCCACAATTGACCGATTTGTGTGTTGAAGTGTCATCATATCACAATACGTGGCCAAATCTCCATGGCACTACTGCAGTTGACCAAAGCAAACCTCAATTTATAATTGGTTTGACTTAATTAAACTTCAATCAATTATACAATGCTCTAATGCTTTGAAGATAAGCACTTCCACACTTCTAAGCTTGTTGCAGCGATTTAATTAAAGCTTTAATGAGGGAATAAACAGTGATTAAGTGTGGTTTTTGGGCCACTAATCTCATTATTATTGTTGGATTTAAGTGGCTTTCAAATGCTGTCATTGTGATTAGAATATCTTCACTTTTCGGTAGAAATAATATTCTAAATATCAAACTTTTATTTATTTATTTTTATTATTATTTCTTTTATCATTCTCAGCCTTTGTCAGTATTCCATTTTTTTTAATTCTAACTATTTATCATCCTTTTTGTTTTGTCCTGATCAAGCTTCCTGTATAATTACTTAAAATTCATGGAACACGTTGCAGCAATCATTTTTTCAAGACTTTATTAAATTTCGCAGTTCAAGTAGATGTAGGGAGGGAGATAATTCCATTCCCCCCACCTCATCTCTCCTCATGTATTACACAAATTAAATATAATCCCTTCGAGATTGATGTGAGAAATTCAACCCCTAAACCTCTTAGTCCAATTTTCATTACTTACTTCTAATGGAATCCGATTTGGACTTTTTAAAATGCATAGATTATAATTGAAAACAATCATATTAAAGAGAGAAATTTTATATCCATGGAGATTTGAACAATGCAGTGAACACAACATCCTAATGGTCAGGCAGGAAAGGTAACCTGTCTACAGTATATGTTGTACCATTTGAGTTGCTGCAGGAGGCGATATACTCATCAAACTCAATGTCTTCGTCAACTGTTTCCCCTATGTTTCTGGGTTCATCCTGCTTAGCTTGCAAAGGAAGAATGTAGAGACGTGCACCTGGCTCTTTACCAACTCGCTCATACTGTAGTTGGTATTTTCGAATGAGTTCCATCTGAAGATTTAAAATGTACGGTGGTCTAGACAGTAGCTCCACGGGTTCACCTTTGGGTATTACTACTTGCTCAATGGCTACTCTTGCTTCATGTAAGATGGAAAATCTTTTATCAAGTAGGGTGGCAAGCAACGACAGTAAGGGTGAAGTATGCATTTGTCAAACATCAATATGCTGCATTACAAGGCTACAGTGTATAGAAAAGGATCTTGTATTTAATCAATTAGGTTGAGAAATTGAAACTCTTCTGTCCAGTATGTGTTTTTCTTTTCTCGGCTATTGTTCAAAGCATTGTAGCTATCAAGCGAAAACATAGACCATTTTACAGAAAAGCAAAATCCAAGATCTCAAGAAAGGCGTATCATATAAACATGCGCTCATTCATGTATGCAAATTACGTCAATATATAGTGGTGGGTATACATTCTGGGCCTGACCAAGGTCCAATAAGCTGTGAATCCAAGTCAGAGGCTTGCAAAGTATGAAAGTAGAGCATTTAGTCCGGTCCAAACCCCATAGACATGAACTAAAGAATAATAAGAACTCAAATATAATAGAAAATGTGAATAAGTCTTAGATTTAATTGTTAATTTCAAAAAACTCCCTACGAAAGTCTTAGACACAACTGATAAAAATCTCATATATGTATAAAATTTGAGTTTATCTCAATAATAAAAAAATTTTAAAAGATTTTTAAAATCTTTTAACAGTTACATATAAAGGGAAAATTCGTTTATTTTCGAGTCTCTTTCTGAATCATTCCGTGATAAAAGCCATAAATTTAATAGATATATTCTATAAAAAAAAGTTCAAGATCTCACAAAATTCAAAAAATAGATACTTATCAAATAGAATTTGTATAATATTTTTACGATGATATTTTTTTTCAAATTCCATAAAATTTTATTAAAATCAAAAGATTTGAAGTAACTTATAAGAGAAGGTTAAAAACAAGCATTATTATTATTATTAGAAGAGAATGTTAAAAACAAGCATTATTATTATTATTAGAAAAAATTTTAAACTAGACTTGACAATTTATTTTCAAGTTTAGTGTAAATATCTATTTGATCTTCTTTTCTCTAACATATTACAAAATAAAACTCTGACTTAAACATAAATCATTGAAAAAAAATGTTTTCGTCAGATAACCGACTTTTACTCTCTTTAATTTCTGTTATAATCATAGGTTGAATAAACTATGAAGTAAAAATTTTTATCCACTTATATTTATGTTGTGATCGTAGATTAAATAAATTATTAAAGAAACAAAAATTGTTGTTAGTACTGAGAATCTAAAAAATAATTTTTACTCTATCAACATTTAATTATTATCAGAAGTGAAATTTACATGGAAACCAATTGGCAGAAGTAAAATCCAAGGAAAACCCCTGTTGCAAATTCACCGTATTTTACTCACAAAATTAGACATTATCAAATACATGAACAAATTGGTTAACCTTATTCTTTATTTCTCTTTCCTTTGATCATTATAAGTTTTATTTTCTTTTTCTTTTTTCCTTTCTTTTTTTTTTTTTTGTCACACCATATATTTTTGGTGGACCAACTACCTACCTCTTCCTCTATTGCTCTCTCTCTTTTACTTTTCTGGATTATTTAATTCTATTTTTCTCTTTAAGCAATCCACCATTCTGGATGGATTAAGTTGTTCGGTTAGCTCCAGGGCATCCATCCTCTCTGACAAATTGGTCTTGTCTTCTCATCTATAATCCTTCAACCCATCTATATGATCATTCTATTAATGCACGAATGGCCTTAGTTATCTGCGCCAGTGAGGTTGTCTACAAAAAAAATCAGAAAATCCTATCATGTTCATGGAGACATTGATGACAATTGACAAAAAGCTACTACTAAGGCTATGGAAAGAATTTTCACCAACCTTTGTCACATAAATGGGTATGTCATGAGATTTAGCAGCAGCTTGAATGCGGTAATTCTTCTTGAGCTTAGAATGCAAGGCAAGTAGTGCATCTGCTTAACTGATATTATCAGTTAATTGAACTGCAGCACCCATTTTCAACTGTTTAATTCCTTGCATCATGCTGGCCATCAGGACCTAGATTAACTGCTCATTCTGTTAGTTTTATACCCAATAATATCTCACTGGGGCATGTCGTACAATAGAAGCACCAAAATATCAGAGTTAATTAAGCCGTAGAGGTAAAGTAAAATATAAGATACAACTTTAATATCCAAATAAAAAGCTTGGGTTTATGAACCAAAAAAGTTATAAATAATCACCAAGGAAAATTAAATTTCCTCACACTGTTGCTTCGATAATTTAGATCATCAACAATGAATAAATTAGTTAAGTAGCATACTAAAGAAATCTCAAGGACTAGCAAATATAGACATCCAACTGAACTTAGAATGTCCTCAATTACTTAGTTCAGCTAATGCAAAAACATTATACAAAAACATGTTTTTTTGGATAACTAATATTGATTTAAAAATAATAATGGAACACACTTGTTAATTATTTTTAGTACCTGAAACAAGATTATATTATAAGGTAAAGCAACACTGCTTAATTCTTTAATATAATTTTCACTTTGGGTTACCTCATCATTATAAGTAAAAGTTCATATATAATAAAAACATGGATTACCTGCCATTGGAAAGTTACATGTCAATTGTAACCAAACCAAATGATCATCTACACTACATGCATAAATGAAAACTTCAAAACTAGAAGAATCAAAAAGTTCTACGAGTATTTTTCTCTCTAAATCACAGGATAGTAACTTGTTGAAACTTCCATATAAGAAAGATTATTAATGATGGTGAGGATCTGGTCCTCCAGGGCACACTCGTTTGGACTTGAAAAACTTGCCAACCATTTCTTGACATTATACACTTTGCTTGAACGTATTTCTGGCACTTTCCATCAGTGTTATAGAGTGTCAAAGACCAGTATCCAGAAACAGGAGATAATTGAATTCGCTTGGACTCAAAATGTCTTTCAATTATCTCCTGTATCTGGATACTTGTCTTTGACACTTCTGTGACGTCTGTGACACTCTGAAAATGGTTTATGCCTATGATCATCTGAGAACATTTTATCGAACAAACGAGATTCAGAACTCGAAAACGAAAGCAAAACCAGGACAAAGAACAACAAAACTCTCAAGCTAGCCGTTGTTAAACGTAGTTGAGATCTCAAAACTTGTGTAAGTGTAGAATTTTAATGCTGGGTTTGCTTGCTTTATATAGAACTCATGTAACACCTTATTGATGTTAAAAAAATTAAAGGAAATCCTACCTTTTTCATAGGATAAGACAAATTTGGGTCATAAACTTGGTGCTAGCTAGCTAGCTCTAATTAATATGCATTACTCGCACATTTTGGCCCGTCTAATGGGAATCTGTTCAAATAGAAATCGACGAACGACGAAGGTCACAATTAAAAGACACATTATCGACAGCACATATTGCCACATGTCTACCTTCCGCCGCCATTCACTTTCATTCTAAAAATTATAACCCACCAATTCTACTTTACTTAACGTGCTCACATAAACTTTAAAGAAAAGAATAATCTTTAATCCATCTCTTTCCTTAACATATTGACGTAGGACTAGAACTCATGGATCAACTTCAACAGATCGTACGGAATGATTATAATCTATATATAATGATGCAAAAATAAAATATGTTGTTTCATGACTTCGTTCTTCGATCACATGCATTTTATTATATTTAATAAATGAATAACATAACTAAGTCTTATTTTTTATAATTTAATTTTTTTTTAAAATATATATAAAAAAAAACAAAGAAGTAAAATTTTTGGAAGTACGAAAAAATGATTTAATGTACATCATAAATTATATAATAATTAAAAATGATTACTAGTTGCATTATCTAACGTAAAGAATTTAATTACAGATATAATTTAAGAATAGTAGCATAACTCTTTGGTATATATAATAGGGATAGGATCAGCAGCTTGTTAATAATACACAAATTTTTATATTAATTTTTAAATATAAAAATTAAATGAAATAAATATTGTATTAATTATGATCATTAATATATTTTATTTTTAATTTTTTTTCTTTTTTTTATTTAATAATCATAATTAATACATGTTAAGTATTTATTTCATTTAATACTAATCATTAATAGATTATTAATCTAATTATTAAGAATTAATGTAAAATTTTATGTAATATTAGGAGATTGCTAATCCTGCTCCTATATAACAACTTAACTCATGGATCTCTTTTTCGTTGGTTCTCATAACTCGCCAAAAACATCTTCGTAAGTTAACTTTATGTGCTCAACTTAAAACAATTTCTATTTGCTTTTGTTAGCCTAGATCACATCTTTGTAGATAAAAGGTAGAACGCATGCCTTAGAATAGTAAGAAAACATTGGCATGGTGCATCATTCATTGTGAGAACTCTCAAATATGGCTTAGCATTTGGAATAATATAGGATTTAAAATCTTCTTCCCAAAAATTTTGTTCCAACTACTAAGTCGTTATTGATCAGTTTAAATTTAGCATCTCTCTCATCCTACGTATAAAAATCAATTAAACTTGTTAGCCTTTTTCATTTTTCCCGTTGCCTTTTCCTTTTACGAACCAATTATGCTTTTTTTGTAACTTCAAAAGACACTCTTCATCCAGCCTTGAAGTTCTTCGATTCTTTCTCCAATGAGAACATTGAAATGTGGAGCAACCCACCTGAGCAAATATATATTACAAACATGAGAACGGTATCGGTAGCTTTAAAGGTTAGTTTACAATTCAATAATTTGTCTCCATCTTCTTCTCCAAAGAGCTTTACAGCACGACGATGGAGGACTAGTCATTTTAAATTTATATTTATTCAGAACTTTGGCAAGCTCTAAAAATGGCATCCATGTATGCAATTTATGTTACGACTGCAGAAATATTAATGATGCATCCGTATACGTGATAATAATGATAATTGTTTAAGCCTTCGGCAGGCTCCATTTTGATCACGTAAAGGATAAGGATAAGGCTAGCTAATTAATTATTTATATCCGCAGAAATTTTTTCTTGGTTGCAAATTAATAGCACTACTAACTTGTGGAGCCGCCAGCCAGGCATCATCATCATCATGAAGCAATAGAAATACCTATTGTGTTAGGCTTCATGTATAATTATTTGTATTTTCTTTATTATATATACCAGAAAATGTATATAAATGAACAAGGCCAACTGAGATTATGTAATAATATAGCTAGATTACTTAATAAACCCCTGTACTAAATCTTCTCATAATATATCTGAGTTTTCCTTTTTTATTCGGTGGATTATTGTAATGGATTTGAAGATCGATTTATCAATCATGAGGGGTTCACGTTAACGATTTAATCATTTTAATTATGTGGATAAAATTAAATTAGTGATCATCGAAATGACTTTACAAATATTTTCTCATATTTTTCCAATAAGGCGAAAGCAAAGTGAATATTAACAAGTAATCAATCAAATCCTAAGGAGAAGCTAGGCCGATCGTCTCTAATGACATGTTAATGATAATAATACATGGTGGTGTTGTAAGATGTTCTAATAAGCCAGGATATACCAATCAAAAGCTAGCCTAAAGTCAGAAGTGCTTTTCCTCTAGTGATTATTTATGCCAAATGAGGTGTACTTTAGAGCATGATTTGTCAAGGTTTTGATATTGCCTCCAGTTAAGCACCGGTTTGTCCTTTTCAATTAATGAAAGTATCATCACTAACCAGTGCCAAACTTGAGTTGAGCTAGCATATCATATGAATTGACTTAAATCTATATTATCACTTAATGCTTCCCCTATCATCATTAACCCTTTCTAGGCTCTCCTTTTTTCTTTCATGCAAATGGGCTTTCATAATATGCACTAATATTTAATTTTGATCTTATATTACATAATTATTGTACTTACAAAATGAGGTTGAACATCGAGGATATAAATTAACCCGTTAATTTTTCATTACTTGTATCATAAACTTTAATTAGCTTCCTAGAATCCCCTTTGGGTGGGTGAGGTGAGGACTGAGGACAATTTTAAATGCATTCATTAAAAGCTTAATGTGTTGAAGCGTCATCACATCACAATACGTGGCTAAATCTCCATGGCACTACTGCAGTTGACCAAAGCAAACCTCAATTTATAATTGGTTTGACTTAATTAAACTTCAATCAATTATACAATGCTTTAATGCTTTGAAGATAAGCACTTCCACACTTCTAAGCTTGTTGTAGCGATTTAATTAAAGCTTTAATGAGGGAATAAACAGTGATTAAGCGCAGTTTTTGGGCCACTAATCTCATTATTAATGTTGGATTTAAGTGGCTTTCAAATGCTGTCATTGTGATTAGAATCTCTACACTTTTAGGTAGAAATAATTTTCTAAATATCAAACTTTTATTTATTTATTTTTATTATTATTTCTTTTGTCATTCTCAGCCTGTCAGTATTCCATTTTTTTGTTCTAATTATATATCATCCTTTTGTTTGTCCTGATCAAGCTTCATATATAATTACTTAAAATTCATGGAACACGTTGTAGCAATCATTTTTTCAAGACTTTATTAAATTTCACAGTACAAGTAGATGTAGGGAGGGAGATAATTCCATTCCCCCCACCTCATCTCTCCTCATGTATTAAAAAAATTAAATATAATCCCTTCGAGATTGATGTGAGAAATTCAACACTGCTTAATTCTTTAATATAATTTTCACTTTGGGTTACTTCATCATTATAAGTGAAAGTTCATATATAATAAAAACATGGATTACCTGCCATTGGAAAGTTGCATGTCAATTGTAACCAAACCAAATGATCATCTACACTACATGCATAAATGAAAACTGCAAAACTAGAAGAATCAAAAAGTTCTACGAGTATTTTTCTCTCTAAATCACAGGATGGTAACTAGTTGAAACTTCCATATAAGAAAGATTATTAATGATGGTGAGGATCAGGTCCTCCAGGGCTCACTCGTTTGGACTCGAAAAACTTGCCAACTATTTCTTGTCTTTATGCACATTGCTTAAACGTATTTCTGGCACTGTCCATCTGTGTAGAGTGCCAAAGACCAGTATCCGGAACAGGAGATAATTGAAAGACATTTTGAGTCCAATCTTGGACTCAAAATGTCTTTCAATTATCTCCTGTTTCTGGATACTTGTCTTTGACACTTCTGTGACGTCTGTGACACTCTCTGAAAATGGTTTATGCCTATGATCATCTGAGAACATTTTATCGAACAAACGAGATTCAGAACTCGAAAACGAAAGCAAAACCAGGACAAAGAACAACAAAACTCTCAAGCTAGCCGTTGTTAAACGTAGTTGAGATCTCAAAACTTGAGTAAGTGTATAATTTTAATGCCGGGGTTGCTTGCTTTATATAGAACTCATGTAACACTTACTTGATATTAAAAAAATTAAAGGAAATCCAACCTTTTTCAAAAGACAAGACAAATTTGGGTCATAAACTTGGTGCTGGCTAGCTCCAATTAATATGCATTACTCGCACATTTTGGACCGACTAATGGGAATCTATTCAAATTTTATGTTGGTTGTGGTTATGTATATTTTTAACCATAGCTAAATTGTGAAAATAGAAACCGACGACCGACGAAGTCAAAATTAAAAGACATACTTTCGACAGCATATATTGCCACGTGTCTGCTTTCCGCCGCCATTCACTTTCATTCTAAAAATTATAACCCATCAATCAGATGTGTAAAAGGTGGCCGGTCTATGAACAGTGCAGCTTCGGTCGTTGTGGGCTTAAACTAGGCTGGAGGATAAAAGCCTATCAGGAGCTTGAGTCCGACACGGGACAGATTCGGCTGGGCCAGAGACCCATTTAACTTATTTATATATATATTATATTTTATAAATAAATACTAAATAATTTAAGTAAATAATTTATTTCATAACTCATTTAATTAATTTATATATAAAATAATTTTGATTATTTTATTTTAAATTAATTTAAATTTATAATATTAATTAAATTATTATTTTTAATTAATTTTTTAAATTTTAGAGTGCTCGTTCAAGTTCACGTGCTGATACAGACAGTGATTTGAGTGCATTGGACTTATGGATTGTGCTGCTGCAATTTTTTACATGACTCAACCCATAAACAATGTATATATGGACTGACCGGACAAACGAACCCGCATGAACTCCATTTTTATGAACTGCCTCAACCCATTTGTGACCTCTACCGTCAATTCTACTTTACTTATGTGTTCAAATAGTCTTTAAAGAACAGAATAACCCTTAATCCATCTCTTTCCTTTCTTAACATATTGACGTAGGACTTCAACTCATATTTGATAAATGGTGGACAGAAAATGCCAGTCACATATTTGATTGGGAGGTTGCTTTCTTTGGAACTTGAATGGTTCAGACACAAATTTGGGTGGGCCGGACTTATAGACTATGCTGGACAGCAATTTTTTATATGACCCAACTTATAAATAATGTAGGTATGGACCGACCGAACAAATGAACCACCGAGTCATTTGTCAACTCTACCGCCAGTTCTACTTATGTGTTCACATAGTCTTTGAAGAACAGAATAACCCTTAATCCATCTCTTCCCTTAACGTATCGGCGTAAGACTTTAACTCATATTTGACAAACGGGGGACAGAAAATGCCAGCCACACATTTGATTGGGAGGCTGCTTTCTTTGGAACTTGTATTGATTTGACATGAAGAAAAGAAAAAGTTTTGGGCCTTTGATTCGAGGATTATTGCTCTTCAAGACATGCAATATGGGCGTTAAACGGGCTGGATTAGCCCTACCCGTCATAAATAATTTAGGCCCTACAAGCACCACTTGATTGTCCTTCGCTAGACCAAAAATAGGCCCATCTGGGCCTATTGACTTAGCAAACCGCTAACCGACCCATAGTTTTTTTTTTTTTTAAGTTTATCGTTTAAGAAATTGAATGTAAAAATGATAATAATTAAGCATATAATAATGGAATAAATAGAAATTATATGATGGATACAAGTGTAATAGTTAATTAATTTGTAAGTCATTTTCAGTTGTATTTGTTTGGCTAAATGCACTTTACTTGGTAGGAAATTAACGGTTGAGAATTAATTTAATTTCCTTCCAGTCAAGCAGAATAATTTGTGTGAAAATGAAATACCAAGGCAGAAGTTGTCAAACTCTTTGAACCACTAAAGATGGTAGGTGAAACAGACATGCACAATCACAACACAAGGAAGAAAGAAGAAATTACACCATTAATTTGCTGCATGATCATCACTTGTATGTTAGAATTGTTGAAATATCTCTCAATCAACAACAAAATTATATGAACACACCTTTCGTTTGTGACAAATCTGTTGGTGTTGTGTTTACTATAAGCACTTGGAGCAAATATGATAGTCATTTTGCAGGTTAGGTAGGAGAGTGCTTTTCAGGAAAGCACTTTCAGATACAAGAACCTTCACTTGTCAATGTAGTTCTTTAATTCTCGACGATGGTGATGGACAAAAAATAAAAAAATAAAAATGGGATTTTTCACAAATAAGAACATAAATCTGTTCATTTATATTTAACAATAACATAAACTAGAGGACACCTGTTGAGACTTTTCATTTTCAATGTAAATGAAGAGAGAAAAAAGTAGCTCCATTTGCACGCAAAGACAAATGTTCAACTGGGACAAAGGCTGCATTGATTGCAACATCCACATCATTTGCAAAGACAACGCGTTTAAAATAATATTTATATTTCTTAATTTGTTTATACATATGATATAAGAACACGGCACAGCTTAAAAGTTTTTAATGTTAATGAATGAGTGTGGCAATTTACAGACTCTTTAATTTCATATAAGACAAATAAAACATGCTCTGGTAATTCAAATTAAACTGAAATTTACTGTCCTGTACGTTTATAAAAGCTTCCTTCTGAAAATCAAAAATGTCAACCTCGTTTTCTATAGCATTCTGGAGAAGACGCTCGGGGACTGGAAAACTCTTAAAAACTTTAATTTCTCGTGTTCTGTGAGATTTGTTTGCAGCTCGTACTAGTTATCTTCTTGGATCACGAGACTGGTGGCTGCTGCTGCATCTGCAACTGCATGCATGCATGGTGCTATCGAGAGAAAGTAAGAAAAAAAGGACAATTCATCAGCTTTTGCAGCCTTTGCTCTCATTACACATGGTTCAAGACTTGAGAGTTACAATTCATAAGTTGATGTTTAGATTAAATCAAAAAGGACGCAAGAAAAAAGTTTGTGCATCTATAAATATAACAACGACAACAAGAAGAAAACGCTTGCTTTAATTTTCTGCAAACTCGTGTGCTTTCTTAAATTCACACGATCATGATATATATATATATATATATATATTCACTCATAATTTCTTCATCTGATCTGGCACAATCAATTCATCGATCATCATCCCTAACCTGTAACTATGTAATAACCTGTAGTTCTACCTGATTCCTTTAATTTGCAATTGCACGAAGAGCCACTTCTGTGAGCTATAAATTTAATTAATAAAGTTTCTTGGTCTTCGCCCAATCCTTCTGTCAATGTCTTATTCAGCTGTATTCTTAAAAAAAAATCTATTTAGTGGCTGTGCATACATACATGCATACTTTCGTAATGGATTCTTACTTAACCCACTAACAATTATAAGAAACAGTAGAGTCTGGTTACAGCATTAACTTGTATACATACATGGTGGCATTAGTGAGATCATCAAGCATAAATTTTAAGTTTAACGTTCAGGAAAATGGTTGTAGATCATAGGATCGTGTAAGTGTAGCGTCGTATGAGAAAGATGAAAAGGCAAAGAGTGTTTGAGTTGACTGCATTATGATATAGGAGAAGAGGACTAGGAAAGGAACAAAGATTGAGAAATCTTAACGGTAGCCAATAATTCAAAGTGGGCCATACATCACATGCTATTGGGCCCAATTCTAAAGCATCTAATACGGTAACACCCACTTTCATTTTTTTATGACCCCACTTAATTAACTACCACGTGCTAACACCTGCCACATGTCCTTCTAAACATTCTTATAACCTTATTGTTTTCCAATACTATTACCATACTAGATCATGCCCTCTCCCTCTTTTCCTTATTGTTTAATTTCTTCAAATGAATTTACTATACAATTACCTAAATGTTGAATTTTGTATTGTGAATGTGAGGTGCTATGTTATGAGAGGGATAATGTGAAATTCATAAAACAATTTTGGGTTATTTTAATTAGATAATTAATAAACTATTTATTTTAATTTAAAATTAATCAAACATTATTATTTATAATATTGTCGATAAAATATTAAATTAATAAATCTTGACATATTTTAACTTATATATATGACAATTGAAATTCCCCCACAAAAATCCATTGCACATAAATGAGAAGGCAACTCCCATTTGTCTAATTATGAGTCTTTTTGTATGCAATCACCATCATTCAATAATAATATTGGTTGGAATCTTATATTATAATTTTGTATTATGGACACTGTATGTTAATTTAATTTGACAAGGCATGGAAACACATGTTTCATGTCCATGACTTAGACATCAAGTGCAAAATTATGCTTATTAAATTTGTCAAAATCTGCCATCATTTTATAATTACTTTAGTATATTTTCCACGTTCTCAATTTTCTTTAGTGATGGTATAAAAATAATTGAGATTGGAATATAGAATTAAAGGAATAATTAAATAATCCCTTTACCTCTTTATTATATATATTTTTTATTTTTTACTCTCTTCTTGGTAAGTACTAATGGAGTATATATATATATTTATAATTAATGATTAATGATTTGTGATTAGTGATTAATAACAACTAATCATAGCATAATTGTTGATACTTATTAATAATATTATCACATTTAACTTAAATAATTATTCTTTTGTTAACTTTTATGTTTGTTCTTATCTATTACTCTTATACTAGGTTAACTTGTAAAATATAAATTAACTAATATAAAATCTTCTATCACCATAATTAATGTTTATTTATTTTCATAATAGAGTTCATTACATATAACAAAACAATTTAAATAAAATTAATCTTACATAACATATACTAATGCCCGAGAGCAATGCATCATCATGTTCATCACATACACGTAATTAACACTATAATAGTTATTTTTTATTTATTTTAAATTTCATCATTAAGTAAGATTATTTATTATTCTATGTTGCTATGAGATTTACAAACAAATCTTGATGCTTTAATAAATCAAAATCTTGTACACTAGGAAACATACCTGCATATTTCTAATTGCAAATTGGATTTGGCCTCCTGCATGGCATGCAAGACATAATTCCAAGAAACAATCTTAAAGTAATAAATAAGTATCATTATTTATTTTGAAGAAAGCTAGGCATGGCATGGTATGGTTATTGTATTAAAAGAAATGTTTAAAGAATCATCCCAAACAAGAAACAAAAGCAATGTGTCAAGAAGACTTAGACTTATATTGTCTGTCTTACCCAAAACATATCTTATACAATAAAGAAAACAATTCATATTGTTGCTAGATTATTAGAATCACCCACCAAGGACTTTTACTTTGATTGCATGCCATACCCACCAATCAAATTATTGCTAGAATCAAGATTTCCAAGTTTGTCACATTGCATGAAGCAAATCTTAATCTTAATATTCCATTAATTTCAATGGCTTTTGGCTAAACAGTATTGATAATTGGGCAAATAAATAAATCTTGTAATTTAATTAAGACGAAAGAAATCTATCTCTTAAGATAGTCTATTTGGTTATCAATCAAACAATGAGAAATTAAAAGAGGTGAAGAGAGTCAAATGTAAAGAATTATTCCTAAAGTTGCCCTCATCAAAAGTAACAACTGATAGCATCGAAAAGCTTTTATTCTCCTTTGATTAATTTAATGGCATGCATTTAATATAAGGCTAATGCCGTCAAGTGTTCAACCCAAAATGATTTTTCATGACTTGACTTGAGGATGAGCTTTAAAAGAATGAAAATTATCACATACTTCCCCTCAAATTTCTTCAAATTTTAATGTTTATTATGAATGTGTATAAATAAATAAAGTTTGTTGCATTTAGAACAATTAGGGATGTTTTAGTAACTTAACATAAAAATAGTTTAAAATATAATTTAAAGAGCGTAAATTGTTACATTTGGATGTGTACATACTCTTATTATCAATAAAAATAAAAAACATGATTAAGAATAATATTATCGTCATTTATCCTATATTTATTTCAAGTACGAGAGAGTTTTGAGATGGTGAAATGATGGGTATTGTTAGCGTATTTAGCACTTTCATGATATGTTTATTAGAGTGAAAAAGTATGAAAAACATATGCATTGTGTCATTATGCAGGACTTAAACTTGTTACCTTGTTACGTTAACTTTAGTTTATCATTACATGTATTAAATTGAACATACTAAAGTGGTAAATTATTTGATCAACATACTTTGTATGTGCTTTTTCTCCTCCCACTTATTCTTCTTCTTCTTTTTCATTATTGAATGAAATAACAATAGCATAATTATTTTGTAGTTTTCTTTGGCCAACGTTTCATTCTTAATATATTTTATTATTGTTTGCTTTCATAGTGATCCACTTTTTAACTATTTTTGTTAAATAAAATCCTCCAACGATCACATTGAACTTGCATATTTATTTATTTATTAGTAAAATCAAATGTAGATGTGATGCAAAAGTGTGCATTTGGATCAAGTCATATTAGAGTAGTATATGCAACTAAATTTTGCATACAAATATTAAAGACTTTTCCATTTATCAAATTATGTCAAATGCAATATAAAGTGAAATTTTCACTAGGGGAGGTATTAGTATATTTATTCATTTTTGCTCTTTAAGTGAAAATTTATTAAAATATAGGGATGTATGTGATAATTACCCAAAGTTTTACTATATACATATATAAATATATTACACAACAAAATAGTCAGAAAACAACAAATATGCATAGGGTTAAAGTTGTAGTAGCACAATAAACAAAAAGACAGATATTCCAAACTTATTTAATAAAAATGTAAGTTTATGATATTGTCCTTGGAGATTTAAAATATTACCGAAAAGGGGCAATTTATATTATAATGATCCAAAGAAGAAAATGGAAAAAAAAAAAAAAAAAAAGAAGACAGGTCCTGTCCTGAGATGCCATGTTCAGTTATCCAACAAACTAGAAAAAGGTGAGTTTGGAGGGGAAAATTGAGGGAAAGAAAGCTGAAAGAAGATGTTAATTTTAAGTGAAGCAATAAAGAAAGCCGGTGAGAGAAAGAAGGACAGAATACCCAAAAAATAAAAAATAAAACAGAGAAAAAGCTGCAATTGGGTCATTGTCAAAAGGTGTGAGGGTGGCAAACAAAGGATCTGGCTATCTATCTATCTAT
>JAXCLQ010000005.1:16839013-16853941 GCA_035584115.1 Cedrela odorata | reverse complement strand
GAGAAAAAGCTGCAATTGGGTCATTGTCAAAAGGTGTGAGGGTGGCAAACAAAGGATCTGGCTATCTATCTATCTATCTATCTATCTATCATACCACCAAAGCATCTAGAGAGAGTCTTCCTTCAACTATAACCAACGGTTCTTCTTGCTCGCTAACTAGTTGTAAAAATCTAATACAACCCAAATAGTACATACGATAATCAATATAAGTATCCTATATATTATATTTATTTTATAATTTGAAAATTAAATTGAGAAGTAAATAGACGACATTATCTAGTAGAAAGAAAGATAGCTAGATGGTTGAATAATGGGGGAGAGTTTTGGGTTTTTATTTTTCTCAGAAAGGAGAAAATTAAATTTATTATAGAGTGCAGGGTTGTACAAGAATAGCAGAAGGGGCAGTGATGAGATCATAGGTACTTTAATCTTTTTTCTGACCGAACACTGCAACACAGACTAGTTACATAATCAAGGACTCTTACAGGTTAAAGAAAGAATTCCCCTTCCCTACATCTACTGTTTCACCACCACCTCTAGACTTCTCCTTCTTTCTCTCTATTTATCCTATTTATCTCGAAAACAAAAACAATATGAAAATCTTGCAGCAAATTTCCCAAGAAACCCCTTTTTGAAATTTGGGTGTTTTTCTTTTTCCTTTTCTATTTTGTTCTCTGTTTGTCTCTGGTCAAGTGGTGGGTTTTTGTATTACTGTTGCTATATCATCATTTAAGTTTCTGAAACATAGTACATAAAAAGAAGTTCAATTACCAAAAGCTGAGTGCAGAAGGAAAGAGATGGGTTAGGCTAAAAATAGAACTTGTTTTCAGCTAGCCTTCTTGGGGTTTTGCCTTGTTTTTCAGTCTTTTAGGGGGGCGTTTTGGTTTTGGTTTTTTTTTTTTTTTTGGTTCGATGGTTTTGTTGTTGTTGTTGTTGGGGTGATGGACGTGGAAACATTGAATGGCAGAGCCTTTTGGGAGAGGCAGCAGCAGAAGAAGCAGGTTTCAGTGTGGTGGCAGATGCACAAGCAACAAGAGGAGATTAGAATCCAAAAGGCAATTAGTAAAGAACCATCAACGACTACCCACCATTAATCAAAAGTATTTTTCATTAAAAGCTGGAACAGAAAAAGCACAACAGCCTGAGTAGTCTGGATCGTCAAAGGAATCATCACCATCGTCATCATCCTCATCAACACCCAGTAGTTCTCAATTCAAAAAATGTAGAAGAAGAAGAACAACAGCAAGAAGAAGAAGCAGCAGCACCGCAACAAAATTACAATCAACAAGAATTTCCTCCTGGTCATCTCCAACAAGACCAACATTTCTGTCCAAGATTAGGCTTAGATACACAACTCCAACAACCCCTTAAGAGACGCTCTTATTTCCGTTCATCTTCTTCTTCAAATTTTGGCCAAGAATCAATCCAATATGCGAGAAAAATGGGAGATAGTCACAACCAAGCAGCAACATCGTCAAGATTGGGGATGAGAAACGCTGGTGGCGAGATCGTTGAGGTCCAAGGAGGTCACATTGTTCGTTCCACTGGAAGAAAAGACCGTCACAGCAAAGTCTGCACTGCAAAAGGTCCAAGAGACCGCCGTGTTCGGCTCTCTGCTCATACCGCCATTCAGTTCTACGACGTTCAAGACCGCCTTGGCTACGACCGCCCCAGCGAAGCCGTGGATTGGCTCATCAAGAAAGCTAAGGCTGCCATTGATGAGCTCGCTGAGTTGCCTCTATGGAACCCAGAAACTGTCACAAATACTGCAGCCACTACAAAAACAAGAGCCGCTCAGCAAAATGAAACAAACGAAGAGAGGAACTATCAGATTCCTAGGACTACAGCAACAATAGTATGTAGTTCGAATGATGTTCAGAACCTTCAGATGGTTGAAAACCCGAACCAAAGTTCGAGCTTTCTTCCACCATGTTTAGATTCTGATTCTATTGCTGATACAATCAAGTCATTCTTTCCAAGGGGTGCTTCAACAGATACACCATCTTCATCCATAAATTTCCAGAGTTACCCACCAGATTTGCTCTCGAGAACTACAAGTCATAGCCAAGATCTGCGGCTTTCGCTCCAGTCATTTCGAGAGTCAAATAATATTCTTTTACGGCACCAACCACATCCTCATGCTCATTCTCAAGTGCAACAACAACAACAGCAGCATCAGAATGAGCAAGTTCAAGTTTTGTTCTCTGGAACAAACCCACTTGGGTACGATAATGCGTCTGCTGACTGGTCTGAGTCTGAACATCAGCATCATCACCCAGCAGAAATAGCAAGATTTCAGAGAATGATGGATTGGAATTGTGGTGCTGTAGATACAGCTGGTAGTGCCAGTGCCAGTGGCGGTGCCGGTGGATTTGTGTTTAATTCGCCGCCGCCACTGCACCCGTTATTCGGTCAAAACCAGTTGTATAATTCTCAGAGGGGACCCCTTCAGTCCAGTAACACGCCTTCGGTTCGTGCTTGGATAGACCAACCAATTAGTCTTACCAACGACCATCAACGCCACCGTCATCAAATTTTATCTCCAGCAATCCATCAATCTGTGATATCCGGCATTGGATTCGCCTCTCCTGTTGGTGAATTGTCCGGATTTCGCGTTCCAGCACGAATCCAAGGCGAATATGAGGAGCATGATGGCATTCACAATAGGCCATCATCTGCTTCTTCCGATTCTCGCCGTTGATTGACCTCAAAATCCAATCTTTTCTCTCTTAGAGGTCCTACTTTCGATACCCACTTGTTAAATTTCTTTTATTTATTTATTTATGTTCGTTCATTAAATTTAATGATCTTCCAGGATTTGTTGATTGTTTCCAAGGAGATTGATATGGGAGCCGTTTTGATGGATTCGATCAAGACCAGTTAAGAAGGGAGATTTGGAGCATTTTGTAATTTCAATGGCCTAAACCGTAGGAAGAAGAGAAATCTAGATGGATTTCAGGTTTTTCAATCCTTGGTTTGTTTAACTTCTATTATTTTTATGTCTGTATCCTGGTTTTGAGTGAGCTCTTCCAGCTCAACTTTGTTATTTTGTGTTTGTTTGCTTTGTGTTCATGTTAACAGGCTTTTGAATGTTATGGTTGTCTGTGTTTCTCCTGCTATTGCTAGTTTACCTTTTAGAAGCAAATTCGGTTTGTTTTAGTGTTGATTTGATACTTTGCCTAATTAGAACAAACCCGATCCGTGGAATATAGCACTGTTGCTAAAATTCTCATCAATATGCTGCTCCTAATAAACTAATATAGAAAATTTCATGGTATTTTTCAGTTAGCTCAATCCCATGTTTTTTTTATCTGATAACAAAACGAGAGAAGCAGATTAGAGTATTTTCCTTTGTTTAGAAATGGTCCATTTCTCATTGGATGAAAGAGAGAGTTCGGTTGTGATTGTTTTTGTTGCTTTACTGCTTTCTAATTGAACACAAACAACTTCCTTAAACCTGCAAAAAGAATTGAAAGACTACTGATCTTTAACATCTCTATCATGCCAGTGTTTTTGGGAACACCAATCGAGAAGTCATTGTCTGTGAACAGTAGAAGTTGCCGGGGAAGGAGTGAATTAGGCTTTTTCCAGAAAATATTTTCATATTCTGTGCTTGCTTGTATTATTTACTTTATATTGCTGCAATTTTTGCTTCTTGAATATGCATTGACTAATCTTCAATGTCAATAAACCATCGAGTTTAATCACCGACAGCAGAATAGAACCCAGTTAAAACCGTACTTTCGAAGTTCGATGGCAGATTATTCATCCTGGTAGAAACCCAGTTACCAAAATTTCAGTAGAATTTGAATTCTCTTATAGAGTGTAAGTTGAAAAGAGTTTAAGAACTACAAAAATATTTAGATTTGTGTTGCAATGACAATACATATAATTCAATTACATGTCCAAAAGCTTATTATAGCAAAGTTACATAAAATTAGAAGATAGACCAAGTGTGGCTTAGTGGAGTACATGTACTGGAGGAACCATTAAAGAGGAATGGGATGAAGATGAGCACAAGAAGTTCAATTATGGAAAGAATACACAGATGGATACAACCAAAATTTGATACTTGGCCATCTGTAAATGGTCCCCAACCCTGTAAATATCAGTGCCTAATAAAAATGTATCAATGTCTTGCTGGAAACTTTTATTTGTTATTGGAGAGGGAAAAAAAAAAAGAAGAAAAACCTCTTAGCTTACAAAGCGGATAGTGACATTTGCTTTATGGTAGTTGATACTTCTTTATAGTTAGTTGATAAGTGCTACTCCAATGGCCTTACAAGTTTCATAAACTATGCAGAAGATTTTTATATTTTCTGAATGATTAACTGCGAAAAATTTAACAGAACGTTGCCAACAACAGTGCCCATGTTAGTTGCTCCCCATGGTTTTTGTTTCTTCTATGAAACCAAAATATAATAATGGGACTTGGCGGTGATACCAGTGTGCATAAGAAGAATATGTCCGTTACTGTATTAAAGAAGGATTTCATCAGAGAAAAAAAAATTTGCGGAGTTCATTATTGAAATTCTTGCCGGGGTTGCATAGGAATTTTACAATGAAGAATTGTATGATAATTTATACTTAATGGGCCAACGAGTTGGATCATTTCGTTTTGAGTACAAATTATAGGGTGAAGTATAGTATTTTCGCTGCTAATAGGCTCTGTTACACCTAGACCCTTGGCTGGGCAGCCTTTTGACCCATTGATTCAAATTAACCATTTGGATCCTGCTTGTTTGAGCACACTACAAAGTTGTCGTGATTGAAGAATCCAAATTATTGAGATTCAGCATATTTCCATCATGGGCTTCACGACAACACGCACAGCAATCCATGTATGTCAACTTTTCTTCTTTGGAAGGCAAAGGAGTGGGCGAAGGTCCTCAGTATTCAAATTCAGATGACCAGCAACAGGTTGCTGTTTAACCACTAGGCCACACTCTGGCATGTATGACAACCTTTTTAAAAAGCAATAAGAAATTACACATTCATTCTTGATTCTGTATATATTTACACTGTAAACAACGCAAACCAGATATTATAAGATCCTTGTTCTCTTATTTTCCACACTGCATGGCAAATTCACTCCCAACTCAACATAACAAAAATCAGAGCACAAATACAGAATGTAGCCTATAAATTCATGTCACTCAGTTGGGGCAGCTTGGTTTTCAGGGGTTTGGTGAGGAGATTTTTTTGCTTTTGTAGTTTTATTTCCATTTGATGAAGCAGGTCCAGCTGACACTTTTAAGTCTAGCTGGCATGCAACTTTATCTGCATTCCTCACCTGCTTGGCTTTAATTTTCCTGGTTGGCTTGGCATTAACCCTGACCTCCCAAGGCCGAGCAGCAATCCATCGTTCCATCCAGCTCCAACCCCAGTTTTCTTTGCAAATGGTGTAATAAGCTTGACCCAGATACTGGCTAGAGTTTGCCCTCCACTGCAAAACATTTTCATAGATGCATAAAGTTTAAGAAAAACCCATAAGTTTTAAGTTAAGACGAGAGTGGAATCAATTGCAGGCAGACCTGGTGAGAGAAGGCATATGCCATGGCTCGTTCGCGCTTAACTGCTGCTTCTTCTCTATGCTGTATTCTGGAAAGAATTTCCTCCATTGTTTCGGAGCCATTATGCCATTCAACCTGTTGAGGAAAGTTTTAGCATATTTCAGAACATGGCCTGCTTATTAAATTGAACGGGGACTTTTAATCATCAGTTTGGAAACACTTGAATGCCAAAGCCTCTTAATGCTAACGCATTATCAGCTTATTGACTTACAACTGATCCATTGAACAATAGAGTTACGAGGAGCCAAGTTTAAGCTAATAGATAAAGGTCCACTATTTTGTATTCAAGTTAACGTGTTTAAATCAGGTACACAGCTATGCATTTATAAATTGGACTATGAATTAGTTGCCAACGTAGATTGACATTGTAGTTTCATATCATGCAATCCGAAGTAGCTGATCTCCAGATGTCTAGTAATTATTATCAAGTACAATAGATTAGGCTGTGGAAGTTACTAGCACTATAATTGGAGGGCAACAGGTTCTACCAATAGATTAGGTTGTGCATGCTTTAATACCAAGTAGGTAAAGTTAACAGCAATTAGTACCTCCAAATCAAGAAGTTTAGCCTCTAGTTTCAGCTGAATTTCCAGTTTCTTTTGCTTAATCCGACCTTCAGTGACCATATAAAGTCTGCGGGTTCTAATTTGTGTCTGGATATTGCACCATGAATGTATATGGCTCAGTGTATTTGATGTTTGCTTTTGAACACTCTTGTCTTCAATCAAGATGTTAAATCTCCCTGTCCCCCTAAAACGGCGTATTGATTTTCTTGCCTGCAAAAATCAGAGAGAATCCCAATAAAGATGATGCATAATATGCATACCTAATTTTACATCTTTATTAGGTTACATATAACAGCCATGAATTGTAAGTGCTCAACAAAAGAAATCAAAAGATGCCAACTATCTTATAATATTAAATGTGCCAAAATTGGCTGAATAGAAATGTTGCACATAAATACCACAATCTGAATGAACATACCCTATACGCCCGGAAAGCTTTTTGAATCCGAGTGGCTGCTCTTTCTTCAGCTGAAATTCTGGGAAAAACAGGATTGCTGTGTGAACTACCATTGGCATGATTGCTTGATTCGATAGGAGACTGATAACCTTCATTGGAGCGATCTGATTTTTCAGGAGTTGAATGGACCTGTGTATCAATTACTTGTGTTAGAGCAAATCCTATCAGTTTGTTCAGTCCATTTGTGCCATTGGAGAAGATTTACCTTTTCTTGTTTGGATCTATTTTTCTTCACTTTTTTAAGGCCAATTATTAACCTAAACCAGTGTCCTGTACCCATTTTTATTGACCTGGGGGCGCTGAAGAGACTAATTAAAATTAAATAAACCTGATACAGACATTTGAATAATGCCAATTAGATTACGTTTTACATACTTGCCAAGAATCAGGAAAAGCTAACACTGGCAGGCAAACACAACAATAGTTCCATCAGAGTTGAGTTCTTAAATTGAAAAAAAAAAAAAGAAAAAAGGTCTAACCCTAAAGTTTAAATTATTAGATAATGATTGAATATTAATATCGAAGATCTAATAAAAAGAATGAGATAAAATTGATGGTCATGAAGAAATATTTTGGTTAAAAAAACAAACTGAAAACACAATCAAATCAATATTTAACAAGTATTTCCTTCTAATCCCATTGTGTCAAGCTCAGGAGACTGAATTCAGAGCAATGTCTTTAACAAACTTATCATATATTATAGCAATCTGCAGAGTAAGCAGGCTGCATTGAGCACTGTTAGCAAATATAATCCTAAAACAAATTTTCCCTTGCAAACTTGGGTCACAATACCTAATACAGTGAGACAACATAATAAAGAAAGCATTCAAATTACGACAAAAATTTTAAATCTTACAACATAGGGCAGCGGCCTGTAGCCCTCCAACATTGTTTTCAACCAAAAAAGCATTAATAAATGGAGATTACCTCTATTTTCTGTCACTCAAGGACCAGCATTGCTAGCTTCAATATGCTTGAACAAATTTTATCTAACCCATCAAATTGTGAATCAAGATGCCTTTTAAGGCCTGTTTTTCAGCGGCTAAGGTTTCCAAACATAAAAGGAAAGGAAATGTAGATGCAATCATAAGAAGAAACAAACAAGGAGAAACTGGGGATGAAAGGAATGAAGTACATACCAGAAAAGAAGGAATACGTTCTCTTTGATGGTGTTTGGGTGTGTAGTAGTAATAAGTAGAAGTCTTAGATTGCAAGAAAAGCCAGAGTGAACGAGTGAATGAGCAAGGAAGGTGTATGTTTAATGGTTTTTCACTTCACCACATGCAGACACCAAACTGACATTTCAACTAAACTGAAGCTGCTGTTTGATCTTATGGTGGATCAACAGTCAAACACCAACACAAAATGCATGTAATACATCACACTCTTAACAAATATGAATGTTTGCTTGTTTCATCATACACACAATTTGTTAAATAAACAAAACACTAAAAAATGAAAAATCTAACACAAAAATATAACTCTCTAACCAACTGAGCTAGGGGACCATGTTAATAATAGATTTTACCTTCACTTAGAAATCGCAATTGATTTTGCAATCAAGAACATTTACGTGTTATCAGAACTGCATATTTTACTTGAACAATTATGGCCTTTAGTTTGGTATAACTTCTACCGAATAATATCACCAGGAAATAATCTACATCATTCCTAGGGAGAATTAAATCCCGCGTTAAAAGAGCTCAAATATTGATGCTTAGCTTATGGCTATGTCTGACTGGGTAACTATCCGTAATAATCTTTATGGGAGGAGTATTTCTCCTTGCTGACTACTCAAGGCTCATTAAGAGTAGGCCATCACCATCACTCATTTAGTTGTGGGTACCTTTCCTATATATATATATAAATAGCTTGTAGGGTAAGCATAATACAGTGATCTGCTTTTTCCTCCACCCTAAATTGTGGTGGGAGTTTCTCCTTTTTAGTTATTAAAAATTGAGGTAATTTTATTCACATTTGAAGCAATATATAAGAAATTAAAATAATAAAAATAATACTTGTATACAAATTAATTAAGTTTTTTTTTTTTATTATTTATGATGTTCAACTTCTTAATATATGTTTTTAGCATAAGCATCAACAAAATGATATTATCATAAATTTAAGATGAGAAAAATGGTAGCAATATGATATTAATTTCAAAATAATAAAAGAACAAGTCATAGTCATTCTCAAAGTTTGAGAAATTAATTCTTGGGAAGGCAGTAGTAGTTAAATAATAAGAAAGGTAAAATTGATGCATGTTATGTGTTAGTTAGAAGACAAATTGAGGGTCCTCATACCATACCATGTTAATTTGTCTGGGTCCAAAATGCTGTTAGCAAGAGATATTAGAGATATATATGCCTCGAAATGCAACAATACAATACAATACAAGCTAAAGGTGGTGACATTTTAACTAGTTTTAGAAACTCAATGTCAACCTCAACTCAACTACACATATCATTTAGATTCAGAAAAATCTCAGTTGGGTTACAGAGAGAGTCGGTCTAGGAATTAAAGCAGGAGTTGTGGAGCGAGGATTTGGCCGATAAATGAGACAGAAAAAAAATATATTCAATTTTGCTATCTAGATGATTTTGCATGGTTTTGAATTTCGAAAGTTACAAAATTAACAGTAAAAATAGAACACAGGAAAAGATTTTCGAGTTTCTTGTATATTTCTTTTGCTGCAGTTTATATTTTGATGATATGTAATGTGATCTCAAACAAGACAACTGGGGTTTGGAGAAAATCCTGAGACATCTCAGATTCTCTCTCAACTTTCTGGCTTCCTTTGTTTCTCTCTCTTCAATCTTGTATGCAGAAAAGTTGCCTAGGCACATGGGTTTGACGAGATTTTGGGTTATCTTTTTCAACTTGGGCTGTTGATATTCTACTAGATTTTGCTCATGTAATCCTCTTTTTCTAATTTTAAATTATTTACGCATGGCTTTTTAATTTCCTTCTTCAAAATTAAGATTAGATCCTCCTGCATAAATCTCTGTATGTCCCTTTACTTCTATACTTTCTTCAAGAATTATGCAACAATGGTGAAATCAAAATCAAAACATTAGGTCTTTCTCTGAATCTTTGTCCCTTCTCTTTGTTCCAAATATTTCTTGAAATCTTGTGTTTCTCTGAGTAGATATATAATTCAAGGAGGAGAAGAGAGCCAAAGGTGTTGAGTCCTCTAAATCCTTGTATTGAGGTTTGTTTTGTTTTGTTTTTTTTTTTGACAATTTTAATTTCTGTACATAATTTGATGGAAGATAACAAAAATGGCTCAAGAAGATCAAACCCAAAATGTAGCAATAACAGTAGTAGTGGTAATTGTAGTGGTGGTGTTGGGAACATTGTTAGATCTTCAAAAAAGCAGAAGCCAAAAAAAGCCCCACAAAGAGGACTTGGTGTGGCACAGCTTGAAAGAATTAGACTAGAAGAACAACAAAAGAAAGATGCAGCTATTGCATCACCCACAGCGTTACCTTCATCTCAATCATCCACTCTATCAGCAACCAAATCTTCATCTCTTTCAGTGCCAACTCCAAATTATCATCCCTCAAATCATTCTTCCTCTTCTTCAATTCCGTTTCTAGCTGCTCTTTCATCACCAAACCCTGTAGGGTGGTCAAGTGTTCCAATTCAAGGACATGGAAATGTTCAAAAATTGTATAATTCTAGTGAGTATAACGTTGAAAAAGAAAATTCTGGGGTGGATTCAGGATCGGCTTTTCCCTCCAGTCTGAATAATTTGCCCCATGAATCAATCCCCATCTGGCCTCTCTCTAGCTTGATGCAAAGAGCACAACAATTCCAACTTCCTTCTTCTTCAATGGTATGGAATTTGCATGATTTTTCTGTACTTTAATTAAGTTAAATTATCCTATAGGAAATTGTACAAAGTTCTCATATCTATTATTGTTTTCTTGGTGATTGGAACTTGTGTAGGTGTATGAATCATCAGCAACTTCATCATCATCAGTGCTAAATTTTCAGATGGAGCCCCCTTCAAACCAAAGCTATTATAGCAGCAATCATCCGCCTTTGTGGCCAGAAGAGGAGAAGGTGTATATATGTTCGCTATTTGCTTCTAATTGTTCAGCATCAACTCTTATTCACTTGTAAATTCTAATTTTTGTTTGTTTCTTGGTAAAAAATTTCTGTAACTGAGTAACAAGAAAAAAGATTTCATCTTTTCTACTTAGATTTTTGTATTCTCAGATTTTGGTTTCTTCTCTTTTAGACTGAAACATCAACAAATTAGATTGCTTTAACTATTGAATTTGGTTAAAATTTAGTACAGATTGTTGGCAAGAAGAGGTCGTGTCCGTTCTCTCTAGACAATTCACCAGGCTTCTCCTCATCTTTGCACCATAAATTTCCTCCTATTGTTCATCCCAGAATCAGCAGATCAGAAGACTCAGCCTCATGTAGCAGTGGTCACACACCCTTCTTTGAACCCGGTAACACATATTCCAGGTTAGCTTACATTTATTTTTAGATTGATTCTTCATATTGTTATGATATGTACTTCTTGTTTTCTTACCTATTTGCTGTTCTGAAACTTTTTAGAGAAGGCTCTTCATGCTCAACTTTCATTTTGGAGCCTAATAATTTAAAGAAAAACATCAAAGAAAATGGGGTTTTCAATGGAGGTTTTCTCACATTAGCTCCTCCCACAACTACTTCAGTGAGTCAAGGATCAAAATTCAATCACCCTCCACATTTTCTAGCTTTCCACAACACTGATTTCCCTGATTTTGAATCATTACCTTATCAAGTGAGTTTAATCTTAAACCGATAACCTATTTTTAATTCAACTAATTTCGCATTTTTTTCATTATTACATTCAGCTTACTTTTCTTATTTACTTCCATCATTTTTGAATAGGGAAGTGGTGAAGAACCAATTCTCCGGCCGGGACCAAATCAAAGGCAGCCTTCCTATAGCTTCTTTCCAAAATCAATGGCACAAACAGGTCAAGCAACAAGCACAATGAACAGTTGTAACTATGATGAAGTAGGCGGAAGTGTTGATCTTAATTTGAAGTTATAAATTTGTCACACAAGACAATCCTTTTATCCATTTTTTCACTAGTAATTGCTTTCTTTTCTTCCTCCAAATTCTCAAGGGGTCGATATATACTGTATATGTAAGCTTGAAAAATGAAAGCAAGCCCAGATCTTGCCCATGTGAAGATGGAGAGAATAGGAAAGATAGGGAGACGTAGATTCGTTCATTTTCATGAAGCAAATGTTTGGTTGATCGGTACATTCTGTTTCAGGCTTCTTTTGCTTTGAATTTGATTATCTTAAGCTATCATATTATTACGATACAAATTTTAGTCTTGATAATAATACTCTTTCTAAAAAAGCAACTTACAGATGAAAGTTTGAAAATGAAAGCACATATCGTGGCCAGGTGAAGGGTGAGAGTAGAGGTAGATGTGTGTGTTTTGATGAAGCCAAAAATTGGTTGGTTTTTAGGCTCTTTCTGCTTTTGTTTTGTTGTTGGTTTGGTTGGTTGATGAGTCAGTCAGGCAGGTACCTGATTAGTAACAAACTTTTGCATGATGAGATTATCCTATGTCTTCTCTTTCATTAGGTGGGGTGCCTAAATCTGATCGTTCATTATGGATGTAAATCACTGATGAAAGCAAAGGCAGAGCACACACTGTAAAAGAGAAGGCTACAGAAAGACTGACTATCCTGGGACGAGCTCATCTCTGTTTGTGGGTATAACGGCCAAGAAACAATCAACTCACCGGTATTAAATTCCGGTAGCACTAAGTCAAATATCTGACCGTTCACCCTATAAAAATTTTCGAATAATACAAGTCGGAAAAATATTAATGAGACTAGAGCAATGAAAGATAAGGTTGCTTATAAATGGGATAAAACTGTGACCCAAGAAACTTTAGTTCCAAAAAAGCATAGCGCTTACGAATGCAACTAACAAGAAACCTGATTTCCCAAACCTTAATCCGCATGGAATATTGAGCAGGAACCATCCGATATAGTAATTAAGTACTTGAAATTTCAGTTCATGATCTATGACCAACCAAAGGCATAATCAAGGACGTAAACCAGTGCCAAGGAAAAGGGGTAAAGGATGTACGCAACTGAACACGTCCAGAGGGGGAAGCTGGTCCGGAAACTGCCAAAGGCACCCATCACAATGCAAACAATAACGATAACAAGCACTTCGGACGAGAAGTCCCATGTCAATCCTCTAACGTAGACCAGAGCTAGGAAAACTGATAAGCAGAGGAGGTTATTCATTGTTATGGCTCCATATAGCTGCAACGTTCAAGTAATGCAGATGTGAGAAATAATATGACACGTTATAACAGTAGCAGTTGTTATTATCTAATTAATACCACAATCGTATATAACAAAAATGAGAAAGAGATGAGAAACAAACCTCGGAAAATGTTAATGAGGCGGTTCTGATCTTCTTACGGCTGGCAAAAATAATTGCTGATACTGCTTCACTTGAGTTGGTGGCCAAAGGCAATGCAATAAATGAGATAAAGAATGAAGGAATACTTGTCGCATCTGAAAAGTTATCAACAGCATCTACAAGAGGATCAGCAAATGCAGCAGCAATAATCGTTCCAATCAACAGCATCATAGCCGCTTTAAAGGATATCCACTTAGGGTTTTCAACACCCTCAACGGCCTCGTCACTTTCCTCCGCTCCCAACAAATCATGCTCCCTCTTTGTTTGCTGCACATGATTTGCAAGATGTCATGGCCTCAACAGTAATAAACTCTATAGGGAGAACGGACTCACCATTCTGCAACTTACCGTGTGAAAGTCGTCCACATATTTTAATGTGTGGGGACCAGCCTCAGCACCAGCTCTAACTCGCTTTGCCTCTTTTAGCCATTTTTCAATACCATTGATGAACTCATTGATATCAATTAAACTATCATTAGAGGTATCAAAGTCTTTCATTACTTTGCTGACAGCATCATCCTGATTAAAGTCTATCTCTTCAAACCGAATTCCTATGATTAGTGCTTTTAATTCATAGTCTGAAAGCCAGCCATCTTTATTCTCATCAATTACATCAAACAATCTGTGATAAGAATACGGTTAATGTGAGACTATCTGACAAGCAGCGGGAAGTAACAATGGAACATACTTTTCCTTTTTCCTATTTTGAGGTGGATGGGTAAACAAGGAGCCAAAAGTTTTGAGGAAACAAATACTAACTTTTTAATAACATCAATGTTAGGTTCTCCAGTATCATCCAGAAGCCTTCCCAAAGCATGCTGTCTTAGATGTTTTAAAATTCCTGATATCACATGCTTGTGCTTTGCAAAAGCAAGACGTCTTCTCTGAATCCAAGGCTGAAAGACCTGCACGCCGTGTATGGAAGGAAGGTCAAGAACTAATATATACATTTAAAATTTCCTAAAGTTGAGACCAGTGGAAAATAAAAAGAAAAAAGAAAAAAAAAAACTTACCAAATTAATTTTATTTTTATTTGACCCAAAACATTAGCATCTAACACTTTGGTCATTAAACATGATTGATAAATTGGATATCCCATTTATTAAGGACGACCTATTGTCAAGGCAATAAATGAAAGAATCCCTTCCACGTTCATCCATAGTTTTCACTATGCAATTGGAGATGAAGTCATCATGTTGACACTTTCGTTAAAGACTCATGTCCTTGATCAAGAATAGGAGGTCACTATATTGTCAACCTTCATGCTTCATTCTTTGTAAATAAATTTTACGACATTGTTTACATACAAATGCATCAGCTCATTTACCCTAATGTATATGAAATTATGAAAAGGCAAGCAACAAGCCTATCATATAAATACCATTGCAGCGTATCTCAGAGTATACAAAAAAGATCATCAACAAAATCTCATGTTACCCAAGATCAAGTCTGAAGTTCAAAGCATAATCAACCTTCTAAATGAGAGCAAGAAACTGCACATTTTTCAAGATTTTTCTTACTACCAGGTAAAGAAACTAAACTTATTAGGTGTTCTAAAACACAATTCACTTGTTTGTTTAATCTTTATAATAATCGAACCCAAATACTGAATAAAACATCATTGCATTGTTCTCGGTATGTCAATAAAAAGATAGAAGTGTCATATATTCACTAGTAATTAAGGTGCATGTGCTTTTGAAGGGATGATAGATCCTGAGAACGGCATATTGGCAATCATATAAAAAAATTCCACGTGCACAAAGCAGATTGAAATACCAAAGATAACATATCCTGTAAATTAAGTTTGTTAACTAAAAAGATAGCACAAAGGATTGGATCCAATTCATGCCAAACTCTCATAAGACAA
>JAXCLQ010000005.1:16783997-16805032 GCA_035584115.1 Cedrela odorata | reverse complement strand
TATATATATATATATACACTAATTACTTTATTGTATAAAAAGATTATAATTCATCTTGGAGCATACTATTAATTAAATGTATTTCTAGACTTAATTAGGGAAGAGTCGTATGATCTCGAACCACCGTAGAAGAAGGCCGGTACATTCCAAATTTTACTTGTTAAAAAGTCAGCATCTTGATTTATACTGTCTTTGAACGAGTAATGCATTCAAAATTTTCTTGGAAGAGAAAATCATTCCTCTTTTGAACCGTTATTAAAAGGATCAATAGATCACGATTTTCTTAAACTTTTTTATTTTTGATTTTTAAGCAGATATTGATAAGTCAATAAATAATTTAAATTATATTTTAATAAAATTTATAAATTAATTTTATATTTTATAATATAAATTAAAAATAATAAAATATAATATGAATTGTTCATTATTAATTATACTATGTATTAACATCTGTTAAAATTAATGATAAAAAAAAATCAAGAAATATTGATTATTATTAAAAACTTCTACTACTATAAGCAAATTCCTACTACTACTAGTCCTGCATAAGAAATTTTGTATTAAAAAATAATTAGTTAATTAATTATACAAATTATATATTAATGTCCAAAGTTTGAGGTAAGATGACAAAGAGATTAGCTAAGCCGGCGCCATCCGTGCAGGTCTTGGTCTTTTTCTGAGAAAATTACCTTGAGTTGCTAATAAACTTTGACTATGACTGAAGTAATTGGAAATTGGAATAAAATAAAACGAAAATTCACGAACCAAAAGAAACGTAAAATGTTTCATGTTATTATAAATAGGAATTGAAGGGCAACATTTAAATTTCCCTAGAGAAAAAAAAAATGCATCGAATGCATCCTCCTGTTATCTATATCTTGGCCTTGGTGTTGATATTTACACCAAAGGCAACAGCCGATGAAGCAGCAGCTGATCCAGAAAACAACAAAGTTAGGGGAATTATAGGAGCCATTGCAGACAACAGTTCTCGTATTGGTAAAGAACAGAGAGTTGCTATGGAGATGGCTGTTGAAGATTTCAACGGCTTTGCTAATCAAAGCTTCGTTCTGTACGTGAAAAACTCTTGTAGAGAACCTGTGCATGCAGCTCTCGCGGGTAAATATTATATACACAATTGATCTGATCTCATTTAATTATCTTATAAATTAGAATTTTGATATCATAAGACATACCCAGAAACCAAAAACTATCATTTCAATATTTTCTAGGGCTGAACAAAAAAAATATATATATCAACGCTGTAAGAACTGGGCAGTCTGGAGTTCAGGACATGACTAACAGTCATAGAAACCAAAATATTAACAGTGATGTTGTCGGAAGTTTATTTATTTTCATATTGAAATAGGAACAAAACGACATATTCTCCTGTTGTTGTATGCATGGGAATGGTCTTGTTTAAAGTCTTTTTCGAAATATATATTATTTTAATGAATAATTAGTAATAATTTTGTTGTTATATAAGGAATCTATTGACTTAATGTGGGAAAAGAGGAACGAAGACTACTTAAGAATATTAAATCCAGGGTAGTTTGCCAAAACGTTTGGTGCTAATTGTTATAATATTTGCTTTGTTGTCTTAATACTGTCTAGTTGTAGTTTATAATTCAAACAAGTGTTAGGAATTTACGTTGACTTTTCATATGGTAATTGAAAAATTAAAATAAAATGCCTCGTATTATGGTAATAGAAAGAAAATAGGTGGTATTTATAGTACCATGTATCTCTTAATTTAAAATAACAAAATTAATAAATACAAGAAAATAATTTAATGAAAATAACTTAAGAATCCCCAAATTCTTCTGTTTGTTGAGATTTGGTTTAAGTTTCCTCAAATTTGTGAAAAACCTGCCTATATATACCTTCAAAATGTGTGATATGTATGTATTCAAAACGTATTATACAGAGATAAATGACAGTAATTTGCTCTATGCTCACCTATCGTAATTATATTTCTAATGTGTTCTTGACACATTAACACTTTTTTTTTCTTTTTTCCTTTCAAAATTCTCAGTTATTTCGTCACCATTTCTTGTAATAAATCGTAATAAGTAGTACTGTCGAGGTTGCTACAAATTCAATAAGTTAATTTGTTTTGTTCAGCCAAAATATCCCTATCAATATAATAAGCATGGTTCATATTCATTTTATTTTACAAATGACAGCCATGGATCTTATCGATTCACAAAAAGTTCAAGCAATTCTAGGGCCACAGACATGGGAAGAGACATCAACGGTTGCGGAGATAGCAAGCAACAATCAGATTCCACTTCTTTCTTTTGCCGAGGCAATTCCGACTTGGGCAACAGAGAAGTGGCCCTTTCTGCTTCAAGCTTCGCCAAACCAGTTTGCACAAATGAAAGCAATAGCTGCAATTTTGCAATCTTGGGAATGGCGTCGGATCACTGTAATCTATGAAGACATAGATTCTTCTGCTGCTGGGGTTATACCACATCTCTCCAACTCCTTAAGAGAAGTAGGAGCAGAAATTATGAATGTTCTTCCTCTCCCGCCTTTTCCATCTTCTAAATTAACCAAAGAGCTTGAGAAGCTTAAAAGTGGCCAATGTAGAGTGTTCGTGGTTCATTTGTCCTTAGAATTGGCGGTGCATCTATTTGAAACGGCGAAGAAAATGAAGATGATGGAAAAGGATTATATATGGATCACTACGGATGCCTTCACAAGTCTTGTGCATTCCATCAATGCCTCCACCATCTCGTCAATGGAAGGAATTTTAGGAGTCAGGAGCTACTTTTCCCAAGAGAAGCCGCAGTTTCAGTATTTTTACAAGAGATTTCGCAAAATATTTGGCTCCGAATATCCTGAGGAGGATAACCATGAGCCTGGTGCTTTGGCTGTTCAAGCCTACGATGCTGTATGGTCAGTTGCTTTTGCATTGAGGGAAAGCAACAAGCTGGATAGCCAAAAATTGCTACATAGAATTCTGCTTAGTGATTTTGATGGTTTAACGGGAAAGGTTCAATTCCCAAATCAGAGGGTGGCTCCAGCACACGTATATCAAATCATCAACTTGATAGGAAAGAGTTACAGAGAACTAGGGTTTTGGACCGATGGAGAAGAACTAGGTTTCTCGGAGATGATCAATGATTCTGCTACTTACAACTCTTCCATGAATGTTTTGGGACAAATGTGTTGGCCAGGTGCACCTTGGTATACCCCAAAAGGATGGACTCTCGCAGCAAATGATGAACCACTGAGAATCGGTGTGCCTGTCGGATCCGAATTCAAACAGTATGTGAAATATGTGTATGATGAACTGAGAAATGACTCTTCCTTCGAAGGATATTCAATTGATCTTTTCGAAGCTGCTGTGGAGCAGTTGCCATTCTATTTGCCGTACAATTTAATTCCCTTCAACGGGTCGTACGATGATTTAGTGAAACAGATTCACTTGAAGGTACGAAATCTACCTGCTCTTGCATTCATGCTCCATATTCAATTGATTTTGAATCATTAACATAATAACTGGATCAAAAGAAAATTTTCAATTGGGCTAAAAGACTTCTTACTGAATTATGTGAAAATTCATCTCGGAAAAAAGATCACATTGGTTATAGATTTTTCATATTGTATTTTATTCAGTTTGGGTTCGTATATAAGATGAAAATCATCAGATTTTATAAGACTTAATTCTAGTCATATACTCATAATTCTCTTGTCAACGTATGGAAGCAGAAATTTGATGCAGCAATTGGGGATATAGCAATAGTGGCCGAGAGATGCCAGTTTGTAGACTTCACACACCCCTATACAGAATCAGGATTGGTGATGATTGTCCCCGTCCAAAAATCAAGCAACAAAGCTTTGTTATTCATGAAACCTTTCACAAAAGCCATGTGGATTCTAGTGGCCTTCGTAAGCATCTACAATGGGTTTGTAGTGTGGGTAATAGAGCGCAATCACTGGCCTGAGCTCAAAGGCTCTGCATTGTATCAAACGGGCACCTTGCTGTGGTTATCCTTCAGCTCACTTTTCTCCTTACATGGTAACAACTTTTCTCTTAATACAATGCATCAAATTAAAATTTGTGATACATCATATATTCAGTTTTAGTTAGATTTATATATATATATATATATATATATTAAGATTCTCTGAACTAAAAGTTTTCTCTTCGCATATGCCCTAAGAAAATACGTTAACAAATCTTTCTTTTATATATATAAAGAGACTATAGAGGAATTGCGATTCTGTGGCTGACATAATTACTTTTTGGTTTGATGTCACTGATCAAAGGAGAAAAACTATATAGCAATTTATCGCGGATGACAATGGTGGTGTGGCTGTTTGTGGCGCTAGTAATTAGCCAGACTTACACAGCCAATCTCACCAGCATGCTCACTGCCCAAGGTCTCGAACCAACATTTGATAACATTGAGACTCTGAAGAGTAGCAATGCAATAGTTGGCTACTCTAATGTATCATTTGTATCAAGATATTTGGCTGATGTCTTGGGCTTCGACAAAAGAAACCTCAAGGGTTATTCCTCTCTTCAAGCATACACAAATGACCTTAAAAGCGGAGAGATCGCAGCTATATTTCTTGAAGTTGCTGTGGCCAAAATATTTCTTGCAAGATACTGCAAAGGCTTTACCAAAGCTGGGCCAAATTATAAAGTTGGAGGACTTGGATTTGTTATTCTTCTTCTCACTTCTTTTACTTTTCATTTCATGTAGCAATATTACAACTTATTAGAGTAAGAGATTTTAATGGGTTTATTGTGTTTCAGGCTTTTCCGAAAGGATCTCCTCTGCTTCCAAGCGTAACTGAAGCACTACTGAAGGTATCTGAAAACGGCAAGCTACTAGAATTAGAGACCGGCATGATTGCATCCGAAAAATGCATGGAAGTGGACCTCGATAATGACATTTCAAGCCTCAGCCTCAATGGGTTCTGGGTACTTTTTGCATTAACAGCGGGAACTTCAACTGTTGCTCTCGTAATATATCTGAGTCATTGCAACTGGATAATAAATGAAAATCTGCTTGTACATAAAACAATCAGGATGCTGATGTCTGTTTTATTGAAACACTGGGGGCATCAAAAACAGCGGTTCTGTCGCAGAGTCAGCAATGTTGAAAGTCCGAGTAACTCTCCAAACACAACATCCGACGAAGCCAGATTTGTCTCAAATTTATACATTGAAACTATGGCATAAAATTAGATCAATCTGAAAGATAACCCAGAAATTTCTCATATATACAGATTAGGACCAAAAATAACCTAGACTTTGTATACATTTATGATATTATTTAGGATGTAAACAATAATGATAGGAAGATAAATATTTAGGAATGTAAGAAGGGAACTGAGTGAGTGATGTTCCTTCGATCGATCCTTGGCACCTAACGAGGAACTGCATTAACAAAAGGTTTGTGATAATATGTGAGTAATGTCGTGTACTTCCCTAATATACTATTTTTCTTAATTTATTCCTCCACTTTATATTTCAATTAACGAAACGATTAATTTGACAGTGTCGTATTACTTATGAAAACTTAGATCATCTAATGAATGGTTCAATGTCTAATCAGAATTCAGTGGTTAGTTGAATCATAAATTAGCTTAGCTGGCCTCATACATGAACAAGTAATAATAGAGTAGTTAACGGGAAAATCATATGATAACGAAATAGAGAATATATAATAATCTAAGAGTAAACAATAATGCAACCATATGCTCAACAAGTCATAAAATCATTCGAACATAATCCATGTAACAGAGTCAGGGTACAACTTGGTCTACGATGAGAGTAATTAGAGGCAATTAATAATTAAAACCTGATCAAGTCAATTGAGGAGCAAGTAAATAAATATATATATCGACTGAGTCTTACCCTATTTACAAATCTGATCTGTCCCATATGCATGCGCGCATGTCGTGGTGCCTAACCATGCTATAAAAGTTGAAATTTCGAGTAGGAATTCTCACATGCTTTAAATTATATAACAATTTTCATGGGCTCAAATGTAAATTTTACAAAGAATTTTGGCTATTAAATTCTAAATTAATATAAATATGACATGACATGACATGGTAGGGGATGTGTCGAGAATTCATGCTAAATCTATTTGAATTAGGAAGAGCATGCCATATGTACATGTGCATGACCATGAGAGCATAATTGTTATGGTAGAATATCCTTACTTGTGTAATTAAAGAAAGCACTTTCAGTTATTTGGAAGTGCTTTTAGTGCTATCAAAAGCAATTCCAAAATTCAGAAATGCACGTTTTGAATATACATACATACACGAGAAGACTAATAAACAACTTTCAATTGACATTTCTATTCGAGCTGAATTCCAATAATATTTGCTAGCATTCTTAGAAGAGTATAATGTTACATCAAAATAACCAAGAGCCGTGCATTAATTGAGCTAACACATTTAGAGAAAGTGAACATAGTGAATCCACAAAAAGGGTTACAACAATCAATCACCCTATCCCTCACAATATCTCCTTTCAAAACATCCCCACATTCAAAATCCACCATAACTTTGCCTCCCAAAAGAATTTAATTCATATTCATTGGTATAAATAAAAAAGAAAAAAGAAAAATACAACCAAATCCACCACCTTCCCAGAAAGAAAAATAACCCACACGATACGATTGTTAAAAATAATTTGTCACCACCTATCTTGACACTCCACGTGTCAATTTCCTTCTTTTTAAGTCCAATCACACAATTCTTATCAAGGACCCCACCTCAAAAATAAAAAGATAGCAAGTGGGAACACATCACGTGAAAGCCCAGTTAGCAGAATATGCACCACAGCCCCTTTTTTATTTTTATAATTTTCTTGGGACCATTTCTCTATCTCGTTGTCTCTCAATTGAGAAGTTGTTGATCATTGTCCGTACATCCGATGGTGTCAGTGTTCATCGTCTGTTGCTGTGGGGGTTGTTGAGGTGACGGCGCCGATGCTAATGGTGGTACATTGTTGTTGTTCATTTTCTTGAGATTTTGTTGGTGATAAACTTGCCTTAGTCTCTCTATTTCCTTCTTTAGAACCTCTTGATGAGCTGAAATTTATGATAAAAAAAAAAAAGAAGAGAGTACGTGTTAATTAATTAATAATAATCTTCTAATGATTATCAATGTTAATAAGGCACTAAACTCTATGTGCTTTAGTATGAGAGAATATCTAATAAACAAAGCGTTTAAAAGATCCAATAAAATGTTTACCCATTTCGGAAGTATAAATAGAGATTCATTAAAATCCTAGCTTAATGCAAGAGAAGAACTTCAACAATTATGATAAATTTTCTTTTAATTCATATTACTAACATTATAATATAAAATTTTCAGAATAAAGGTTTCTTTTGAAGAACTCCCGGCAAAAAGACTAATCTAATCATTAACTAAAATCATTTCTTGTCATATATCATTTACATTTGAAACCAAAAGCATGGAAGTTCCATGTGTTTGTCTTCATGAAGATGGAAGAGAATTATGTTGTCTTGCAAATTAATGTTTATCATATCATATCTAATCAACAAAATAAAAACAATATGGCTAAAAGCATGATGAAGATAGATCTTACCATCTTTGAAGATCTTGTCCTGAGCCAAAGCAGCAATCCGTTGCTTCAAAGCACTGTTGTCAACATTCAGAATCAACCGTTGATGATCCAAAAATGCAACCCTCGGTGACAATGCCGATACTTCAGTCTTCATGATTTTCCATTTTAAAGAGGAAAGAAAGGTTATTCTTAGTGCATAGTCATTTTCTTGCAGATTATGGACAAAAAGGGAAGAAAGAAAAACCAGAATTAATTTATTACTTATAATTGAGTACCTGCAATGTTGTTACGCTCCGTTCAAGCTCTGAAATATAATGTAGTTTCCTCACTCTTGACCTCTGCGCAGATTGCCGATTTGCCAAAATTCTGATATAAAATCCATGAAAAATTTGTCAGGAAACAATACAAAAAATATTTTAAAAAGGTAAGAATTAATATTGAAGTTTAGGTGTTTTAATTTGCTACGTGGGTTCTTAATTTTTCAACGTGGATATTAATGTTTTTTACCTCTTAACTCTCTTTGGATCGAAGATGGTATCGCCATTAGAGGCAGGTGGAGGTTGTGTGGTTTGTGATTCATTTTTGCATGAGCTGTCCACCTCTCCCAGCTCATTCTTTGGCTGCTGTTGTTGATCTGACGGCGTTGTTTTCTCATCGTTGTTGCTATTTTGATCAGACGGCGTGGAGGGGTTAGAGGAGGAAGCAGTAGGCGGCACGGCCACAGATATGTCGTCCGAGAACATAGACATGAGTTGCTCATCGTCAAGCCTATCAAAACAGTACTTTGTTTGAGGCATACTGCTCACGGTATTAGAATTCCTGCAGTCTTGATCCACCAACGACGGCGGGTCGAGAAAAGCGATGGAGTCGCTGATAGAACGGCGGTGAGCTTCCCTTCGGACAGAGGAGAAATCTAGAAACTCGTCGACCCAAGAGGATTGATTGTGATTGTTAATAGTCATGGTAGTGGGTGCAGCATTAGCAGCATTGTTGTTAGAAATGAAAGACAATCGTTGGTGAGGGAAAGAAGGCCAATTATGGGTCAAATTTGGTATTTTTGGAGGCAATTGTGCCATTCGGCAACAATGTGTGTGTATAACACACAAATGGTAGGATATAAAGAAAAAAACTATCTGAACCAACCAATTAACAAAAGCAATCTCTATTAATTTTCTCAAAGCAAATCTAAAACTTCCTGAAAACACTCTCTAGCAGCAGATTGAAGTCCATAGAAAGGGGAAGAGAAAGAGAATTAAAACAAGGACAAGAAGAAGAAGAAGAGGAACAAAAACATGAAATCATGGATTGTGTAGATTCTGAATTCTGTGTGTTTTCGATTACTGTTTACAATTTAAATTGTTTTAAGGGGACGAAGAAGGGTTTGGGTTTTGGTGGGTCACATGGGGGAAGATTAGGGACAGCTAGTAACAGCTGGGGTTGAAGACTCAAACCGTTTAAAGGGATGAAAGTAGCAGCAGGCAGTACTACTGTGAGTTTAATGACTAGAGGAATCAGTCACCACGTGCCGATGTGACCCCTCTGCTGCCCATGTTATCAACCTTATTATATAATTCTATTTTAGATAATATAAGATATAGTTGTATATATCTTCAATGCATGTAACCAAGGTAGGTTTTTCTTTTTTATTTTGTAATTATTTAGTGCTAGCTAGCTAGCTATCTTCATCCTAGATTCTACATTATCAATCCATGACCCGCCCATCTTATTGGATTTTGTGACTTGAATGATGAACATTTTAATTAATCGTTAAATTGTATCAAATTAATTTAAGTTTAAATGTTCAAATTAATAATTGACATACATAATTTAGGAGAAATTTTATATATTATTAGAATCTATTCAATTTTACCAAAGATGGGTTCAAAGATTTCCTCCCAAAAAAATAATAATCTTAATAGAAGACAGTGAGTGATATGGTGAGAAAATGGTAAGAAGAGACAGAGAATAGAGGGGATGAGGATGAGCTGTGAAAGAAAGGGAAACTTATTGTAATAAGAATAATAGAATATAATGTCGATGTGTGTTATTGTTGTTGCAATTTGCTTTGCTTTGCTTCTCTTCTCCCATGTGAGTAATGTTTGTAAGAGCCCACCTTCTGGTTTTTCTTTGTCCCCGAATCACACTCACATGGAGGCCTATCTTTGTCTCAGCCTTTCCCCTCCCTCACTCTCTCTGTCTGCTTCTTCTTCATCACTGGTAGCTAATTTTTATTATAATAAATCTATCGGTACCTCCCATCATTTCATGTTCTCATTTATACACGTCGTTGTTATTTCATCAAAAACTACTTAGCAGACACTAATAATCATTAGTAAAACAAAAGCATGTTACTTTGAAAGTGCTTCTGTCGTGTAAAAATGTCTCTGTCCATCGTAAACTTTTCTTTCGATCACTTCTCTTACATTAAAGTATGCATAATACTACACTTTTTAAATATTATCCTAAATTATATTTATTAATTAAAAAAATTTATTTTATATTTTTACATTCAAAACATAATCTTTTGCTTTTAAATACAAAATACAAAACCCATGTTCTATGTGCTTACACATTAAGAAAATACCAATATTTTTTAAGAATTATGGTGATATATAATTCTAAGAACTAGGGTTTGCATGTGCATGCCATGAAAGTTTAACAACTCATAGGGAACATATAATACCATTAGTTAATTAACTTAATAATTATTATAATAAAACTTCTGTCAAATATTGATTTTTCATTGATGGATCCCAGAAACTGCGAGAATGAAGTACCGTACAGAGAGGAGAAGAGAGAAAGGAGTATTGTGAGTCACTGAGAGAAACATATATTTGGATATAAAGTAGCATTATTGCTCGTGGGAAAGAAGGAAAGAAAGACCCTACTTCTATTTCCGAATAATAATAAAAAGGGTCAGAAAAAGAGGTCGCGCAAACACATTACTATAAACAAATAAAGATAACGGGAAAGGGAAAGGCAAAGGGAAAGGGAAAGGAGAAAGGAAAGCATCTCAGCTCAGCTGCTGTTCTGTGACTGCGTGGTCATCACTTTTCACAGTCTCACCCATTTGCATTGATTCTTGTGATTATGTTTTTTCTGTTGTGAACTATTATAGCTCAATTCTATAAGAGAGAGTATAGCAACTACAGTATAATATGCCAAATTTGTTAAACAAGAAGACAAGCAAGGCCAATATAGAGATTTGAAAAAGTCTGTTACATTTTCTTCCCTTTGGTCGAGTGTTCTTAATAACATTACAACCTTTTAAATAGGTTGAGACTGAGAATTAATGGTAAATGGTGGAAATCCAATTAATAAGTGGTGGTTCTACTTTGTTAGTGGTGATGAGTCCACTAATTCCTAATGGTGGCCACTTGGCTATTCCCAATATTTTCTATTTTAAAGAAAAAAAAATTGTTTTTCTGTTACATGCATTTACAGGGAAAGGAGATATGGTAAATTTGCCTGCATGCATCTGCATTCAATGATCATTGATCTAAAAACTCAGGAACTGGTCAAGTTCCTTCAATGATGTTTTTGAATCATTGTTTTAATTGGTTGTGGTGTGGGTACTGTGTGCATTTCATCGCCAGAAAACAAAAGAAAAAAGTAAGAAGTATAATTGTATGTCCTATAATTTATATGGATTGACTATTGTGTTAAAAAATAAAAAATAACTCCCCCAATTCATGAATAATTTTGAATGGGTAATTTAAAAGTGAGACACAGGAACAATTCCTTTTCCTTTGATTTTTTTATAAAATCTTGAGGAAGAAGTGCTAGAGTTAAGAGTCCCAAGACGTGCGAAATGATTCAAAAAGAACAGAAGCCAGAATAGTAAGACTACATAAATTTCTCCATATATTTTCTTATCAGTTTATAGTATGTGTATTAATGCTTTCTTAGTTTATTATCAATACTGAAACAAGATGATCACACACCCACCACCAACAGCTATAACTCATTCCTATACAAGTTTATGGATTCCAACTTGTTAATTTATTTTTATATGTACTCGCCAAGCAGTTGTACAGAAGAAGCCCTCGTGCCTGGATACCAAATCAGGCACAGATTTCCCTCTGTTCCATGTCCCACATTGTTAATTCCCCCTCGCTTTCATAATCTGTTCCTCCGTAAGAAAAATGGGATCTTAATCCAATCCAGCACTGGTAATAATCACGATCTATAGAGGGAGACTTGAGAGCCCAAGGACAGACTCTGGGAATTAGACACGATTCAAACATAAAAGCCATGGTATCAGTGATCTTATGTGGTCCTGCCTTGTTTCCGCGAGCAACAGTAGCCTGTGTGTCAAAAAGAGTTGTTAGACCAGGATCCTTCACTATGAAGGGGCTGTTTCAAGGCTAGCCCCTACAACGGCTGGTGAAAGAATAAGGAGCTTATAATAATTTTCCGTGATTATATAATCTGGAGAAATCTGGAGAAAAAGGAGAGATGCTAAGGGAGATTAGCAGCAATATCAAAAGTGTAAACAAGTATACCTCATAGGTTTTAGTATCAGGACCATGGGGAGTCATACAGCTGTGAAGGCTTGAACCACCTGGGAGAAACCCATCAGCTTTTGCCTGAAAAGCAAAACAAACAAAATAAATATTTGAACTGAATGGATTATTGCAGAGTTTATGTGCATAAACACACAAAGCACCTTCAAAGAATAGATGATTAAGCTAGGCCATAATCTGGAGTACTGTAACTATGACCATATAAGAATAAAAGTAAAAATTGTCTAAACATATACCTCATATCCACCATAGATCAGGCCCATAAACTCACTCATACAATTCCGATGGTAGTATGGAGGTCGGAACGTATGCTCAGCAACCAACCATCGAGGTGGGAAAATGACAAAGTCAAGCAGTGCCACACCAGGTTTATCAGTCGGTGCTGTCAGAACTGCCATATGCCCAAATCAAATTAAGAAAATCAAAGTAAGTTATCGATGATGAAGAATCCAAATTTCTAGAGGAAAGAATTATATGGATCAGACTAATCTTACCTGTATTTATAGATGGATCACCATGATCGACTAAAACAGTGTTGTATGGGCAGAACTTACTGAGATCATACTGCAAGTGCCAGTAGAAGTTTTATTCAAATTGCTTGCACTAGGGCTCATTATCATAATCTTAATGAGGTAGTTTCTTTTACATTAGTTTGAACTTTTAGCAGATAAAACTTCACACATGGGAAAAAAAAAAAACAGTCGGCTAAGTGCTTCCTTTCACTACTATGTTCAATTGAGAGGACTAATATTATCACATTAACACCCACCTTATATGGTACATAATTACCATGCCAAGCAACAACATTAAAGGGAGAAAAATCTTGTCTGGCAGTAAATAACTCTCCACCAAACTTTTGTACAATAGTGTATCCTGGACGGGAACCCTCTTCAAACCAGGCTGTTGGAACAAGGAAATCCCTTGGTGCAGCAAGACCATTAGCACCTACATGTGTTAACAATTTCATAATGGTTGATAATGAAAGCTATGTTGAAAGATACAAGAGCAACAAAATTTGTATATTGAGTTCATTTGCAGGACACTGCTAAAATAGTGATCATGTACCTATTGGACCAAGATCAGGAAGTTGAAAATGGGTGCCAAAAATCTCTGCAACATAACCACGTGACGGGCCATCTGGCAAACTTATAACAAAACGAAACCCTTGAGGTAAAACAGCAATTTCACCAGGAGAGACTTCCAGTTTACCGCATTCAGTAGTAATCCACAGCCCTGTGAAACCAGTACAGATTATAAGAAATTAGACTCATAAATATTGAGACAAATCTTATTTCAGCAGGAAGGACTAAACTGCTCCAGAAAAATTTCTAGGTACCTAAATTAGTAAAGCAGTTAAGAAAGAGTTCAATATAAATTCAGAGTAAAGGTTCAGGAAATTATAGCAGAACAGAACCATCTTATACCTTAAAAAAAATATGTATGAGCTAACATGTATACATGTATAAAGTTTCATGATTAGCTAGAACTCCATCAGACAAGGGGAAATTGCTTCACCTTTGTGCTTAAACACGTAGTAAAGACTTATTGCTTTCTGTACCAAGAGTTTATGAGCATCCTAAAGAGGGAACTTATATTGGTCCAAATTTCAAACAGAAAGGTGGACCTATGTGTAATGTCAATATGGTGATGTAAACAATCAGGCTCCATAAACAAGAAAGCCCTTGAAATTAATATTTGGAGAAGAATCTAAGTCACTTACTTCCTTTTTGGGGAACTACCAAAAAATCTCCATCCGCATTGCAGAAGGAGCAGTTGTCCATTGATTTGTTGGCAGTAAACCTACACATAAAGAAAATTCCCATGGTTATCAAAATCTACATATAACTCACACAATTTCAACAACAATTGCCTTGAAATTCAGTCATAAGAGCAATTAAGATGGTTTACAATCTACAACTCCTGTAATCTCTGGCAACACTTTTTTCCTTGATTTTCATGATGAGAAGCTCAAAATTCAACATTGATAACCATTTTAGGTCAAGGACCCAAGAATATCATATATCTAACCAAGACTGGTATAGACCAACATGGAAAAACAAGTTCAACTCAATCCTTTCCTAACCTTAACAAGCCTATAATAAAAAAACAGAACAACTAAATTTAATTCATATTACTTACAACTTAATTATGGCATATATAATACTAATTATAAGAAAAAGCCATTGAGATAATCTTTACTAGCACATGAACTAATGAAAGCAGTAAATATTGAACATGGAATACCGATTACATGTGAATAGCATATCCATGCCGAAGAAATGAGCTGCCAGCCCCGCAGACAGTGTATAACCCGTCAATAAAATCAGTCGGTGAATCAGGAATATCAACTGGCTTCCACCGGAGCTGAGTTGGGGTAGTAGAACTGTTAGATTTGTCAAATTCACTCACCAGCTTCCCATGAGCCGGCACTCTAGGCTTAAATGGTTCATGCGTTACAGAAGGTTTTATCCTATATAGCCAACTGCTCAACCAAAAGAAAATCATTCAGCAACAGAATTGGAACAATAAAATGTGGCTATAAATAGAAGATAATGATCGATCAACTCCATTAAATACTATAAACTGAGAAGATATTATAATCTATTTTTATGCGTAATACAAAAGACGAGTTCGAAATTACTGCTCTGGTTTCAGCCAAATTGATAAAACATTCATAAAGCATAAAACTAAATTAACACAAAAAAAAAAAAAAAAATCCAAGCTTGTTAATAATAAACAAGGATGATCATAAACAAATATCTATAGGCAACACCTGCGCTGATTGTGATTGCGAGGAGAAGTGAAGGAGGTGCCGGAGATCTGTTCGGCGTACAGACCGTTAGGACAAATGAGAGGGCTGTTCTGTCCGCGTGGCAAGGCTCCGTCGATCGCCTCTGACGAAAAGGAGTTGCCGAATCCTGATTGGTACACCAAATCAGAAAAATCTTCGCCGTCCGTTTTGCTGAACAAAGATTGCTGTTGCTTCTTCTCCATGCTTGCTCGCTCAGGCTCAGCTGAATATTTCTAACGAATTGCAAAAACCAATACACGACGAAGTAATATTTAAGTTACGACAATAATAACAAATAGTGACGTGGCATTGTGATCGCTTTGGGAAACGTGTACAATCGAAAGTCTTACGGTCGACACATGTAAATATAATTTTTAAATGGATAATAACATACGGGTCCCTAAATTTTTTTATTATCACAAATAAAGATATAATTTATTCAATATAAATTAAATACTCTCACACTAAAAATCAAAATCAAATATTACAATACTAATTTGATTAGGTTAATTACATATGAGTAAAACAAATTTGAACTAAATCGAATTAAGTGAATTACAATTTAATTTTATTTTTTTATTTAGATTAATTTTTATTTTATTTAATTAAAAATAATATATTCAAATTAATTCTCAATTTAAACGAGATTAAAATTTATTAAATTATAAACTAATTAAAATATATACATGATAATTTTTTATGAAATTAAAAACTAACAGATAAATGTCCTTCATTGGGTTGGTTAAGTTGGTTTCTAAACAAATTAAAATTAAATCGAAAAATATTCGGCACTTAATTTTAGAAAGAAGTATGGAATTAAGGACTTATTTAATATAAATAGATAAATTAATATTTTATTTATAAATATATAAATAAATAAATAAATAAAGGATCCAAATATTATACATAAATTATTTTGTGTTTTTTTATTATCACGTCACCCTCCTAAACTAAGCATATTATTTTTAATAATATAATCATTGACTTGTAAAGTAGTGGTAAATAATCATTGGTCATGATGCTTCGTGGTCAACGTGTCTTATGCCACGTAAGTACAATGATGAAAGGAAATAATGAAATCTCGTGCCATAAAATTGGGCCCCAACTGCCTACTACTCCATGAGATTTTTCGATAAAGTAAGGTGTATTTTGTATAAAAATAGAAATGACGTATTATAAAATTGCTTACCAAGCTTAGGTTACCACATAAAATTACAAAAACAACCTTATTAGAGTTGGACGATCAAAATAATACAATAATTAAGGTATTATATATATATATATATAATAGAATTGAGTCTTAATTTTTATATAATTTATATATTAATAATTTTATTTTATTTAAACCGTTAAAATTATATTTAATTAATTATAATATATTAATTATACATGTTAAATTTAATAGAGATTTCACGTCATTATATCGAGTTAGCAACACTATCTAATTAACGAAATGGTATTTATCACCAATTAATAAATTTATCTATTTTCACTAATTGAATAATCTTATCACATCAACATAATAATGTAGTAGAATTGTTATACATAAAATTCTCTCTAAATTTAATTTTAACTATTAAAAATATAATAAATTTCTAATTCTTTGCGCGCATATATATATATATATATTTGAACCACTTAAAATGGGAAATTCAAATTAAAATATATTTTCAAACTTAGAAATTTTGGTTCAATTAATGATGGGTACATAATCATTTGAGTTTGGTTGGTAGCAATAATTTATTTTTCAATCAAAAGATATAATTACCTTTAATTTCTATTTTGTAAGGGCTATCGTAGAAAAAGCCTTGCGGTTGTAACTATTTCAGTTCGAAAGACTGGGCCTTGAAGCCCATACTAATATATTTTGGGCCCCAAAGTAATAAATATTTAAGCCCAATTAAATATCGGGCTTAGTTAACCGACCCAATGACCCCGAGGTTACGCGAGCTTTTGCTCCGCTGTAGTTTTCTTCTTCACTTCTCATTCGAAGTTGGACTGTGTGTGCCTCTCTGTGTCTCACATGTCACTGTTACGTTTCACTATTTCTTAATCCAATTCTCTCTTCCCGACCCGAAAAAAATAAATGGCAACTTACAGAGCAGATGACGACTATGATTACCTATTTAAAGTCGTTTTGATCGGGGATTCGGGTGTGGGAAAATCGAATTTGCTGTCGAGATTCACGCGCAATGAGTTCAGTCTTGAGTCCAAATCGACAATCGGAGTCGAATTTGCAACCAGGAGTGTTCGGGTTGATGATAAGATCGTGAAGGCTCAGATTTGGGACACTGCTGGCCAAGAGAGGTATGTTATTAGTAATTTCTTACTTGAGTTTATGTTTTTTTCTAGTCTTTTTATTGATTTTGCTATAAGGGTTTTCATTTGGGATTTTTCGGCTGATGGGAAAATGTGCCAAAGAATATTGCTTGGATTTGGGTGTTGTTGGTTTTAGGGAAGTTGAGATTAAGTTTGTTCCTTTTGGCCGAACGAGTTTTGGAATTTGGGTTTTTTAGGCAGTTTGGTTGATGAGAAAGTGAAGGTAAGTGATGGAATTTTCAAGGTTTTTCTGTTGGGTTGCTGAGTAAGTGCGGGGAATTTTATTGCAGTTTAAGTGTTCGATTTGGGTAATGTTGATAAAGCTTGTTTGTTTAATCTTATTGGCTTTTGAAATTTAACATTTGATCTCTTGGTTGCTTATCAACTGTGAAAATTATAAAATTTTGATTTGTGTGTGTTAAGAAGATTTGGGAAGAGATATATGGGAAGTTGAATTTTAGATTGAAGTTATTTGTGCCTAAGAAAAATTTAACTTCTTTCGAACGAATTTTGACTTTGTTTGGTTTATGGGGGACTGTTGGAGAGATTATATGGATGGTCGAGTTTAGTTAGATATGCCTTTGTGTTGCTATAGCATTACACCCTGAAGTGAGTATTTACTATTTCGTAGGGTTCTACAGTTGGTGGTAACCTATGCTAGCTGCTTTCTAAGTGGACACTCTTATTTCTTATTCATTTCTCGAATGGGGCAAGGAAATCATTTCGAACTTTCTTGAGATCATCTACCCATGTAAAACTCCGAAGATAGATAAGAGCAGCTGTTCACACATCAAAGAATATAAGATAAGGAATGAGAGATCAAATGAGGTGTTTGTAGTCGGTGCTATATTTTTTCTTGGTTTTTGGTGGAAGGGATTCCTGATTAGATTTTGAACTTCCAACAAATAGTTCAGTTATGCATGTCCAAGGTTTATGATATTTTGTGACTTCTGAGTACTCTTTTCAATAAGATGACTGCTAATATGAATACTATTACCTTTTCATCAGCTATATAAGTCTTAGCTTTGACTTACTCTGAAGTTCAGACCTATTGTGTAGCACCATTGGGTGACCAGAGTATGAAAAAAATTTGTGTGATTTCTTGTCTTGATCATTTCTGTTTATTATTCCCTTACATACACCCACTGTGAGCCCCAATCTTTTCTGCTATATGATTTCGAGATGCTATGATATTTAGATGTATTAGGTAGCGGTATTTGGTTGTTACATATGCAAAAAGGGCAAAAAAGAAGAGAAGCAAAACTAAAAGTAGTGTTTTATCAATGTTTTGCTATGATAGTTATGGTGATGAATTTCCAAATTACATTTTCTTTTTGAAACTAATATGTATATGTTACCTGTGTTAATTTTTTGAGCAACTGTAAGCAATTTTGAGGTTATGGTTATTGATTTATATTCTTTGCTGAAGATACCGGGCGATCACAAGTGCATATTACCGAGGAGCTGTGGGTGCATTGCTTGTCTATGACGTTACACGACATGTCACATTTGAGAATGTTGAGAGATGGTTGAAAGAATTGCGGGATCACACAGACTCCAATATAATCATTATGCTTGTCGGTAACAAGGCTGATTTGCGTCACTTGCGTGCTGTTTCTACAGAGGATGCTACGGCCTTTGCTGTGAGGGAAAACACATTCTTTATGGAGACATCAGCTCTTGAGTCTATGAATGTTGAAAACGCTTTCACAGAAGTGCTAACTCAAATTTATCATGTTGTCAGCCGGAAAGCACTTGATATGGGGAACGATCCTGCAGCCTTGCCTAAGGGACAGAACATTAATGTCGGGTCCAAGGATGATGTATCGGCTGTTAAGAAAGTGGGTTGCTGCAATGTTTAAATGCTAGCTATGATGAGTGAGGGGATCAAAATTGTTCTTCCCACTATTGCTCTCATACGAATCTGAGAATTCTGCATGTCACAGCATACAACATGGTCCCCTGCCCTAACATCTAGCTGTGACTATATAATTAAGCTTCTTCTGGCTTTCAAATTTGCAATTGATATCACTTCAGGCTTTTCTCCTAGTGTATTGTTTTATTTATTTTTTTTCTAAAGCTGTAATTTTTGTTGTACTTTGGTTGCTCTAGAATAGAAAGTGTTTTAGAACCATTTTACTTTTGTATTTGATAAGAGTTGGCTTCAAAACAATGCTGTCTTTGTTGTTTGCAACACATTATTTAGTGCATTAAAATACCACACTCCTCAAAGCATCAGTATAATAAATTATGCGGTACAGAAATACAGTGAGAATACTCTGCATCATCGTCAAATGCTCTATTTTGCCAAATTATTATTTATACGTCAACAGAACATCTTTACATTGCTCGCAGTATGTCTCCGAACAATGCGTAAACTTCTTGAGATTCGTAAGATTAGAAGCTTTTCCAAGCATTTCTTTCCTCCAAGCTCTCAGTAAACAGTAATGTCCATCACGAATGTCTTTTCCTTCATCATCCAGAATCAAGCAGTGCAATATATTAAGTTCTTTCAGGTACTTCAATCTCCCGTCCAAGAGAATCCCCAAAGCCTTGCTAGACAAAGAAGACTCAGATATATCTAGCACTTTTAGTCTAGGAAAGCTTTCTATAACACAAAACACTTCTCTTTCTGTTAGTTTTCCATGAACACCAAGCTCAATAAGATCCTCACAGAAATCAGCCAGTTGAGATAGAACAGCAAACCCTTCTTCAGGATTTAGTCTTGCATGAAAAACCCTGATTTTTTTCCAATAGAACAAGGATATGCATATGGGCAAAACGCTTAAAATAGGATTGGAAGACCAAGAAACAGAGGAAATATGAGGAGTTTTTTCGGCTATGTAGACTGTAGCGAAGTATCCGAAGACGTATTTACTTGGAAAATAGATTGTAACCCAACCATCATAGTGATCAATGGCCAATTTCAAAAGATGGGCAAATCTTGAACGTTGCTTTTCATCCTGGAGTTCATCGATCACGCGAAGGTCTAGTACAGAGTTCTGAAAGAGTGCGAATAGGGTTGCTGAGAGCCATGCACGGCATACATAAGGAGGGCAAAACAACTGGTCCCGGAGGCTCAGACGTGCAAATATCATGGATAATATAAAAGGGTTTAGGTCTTCCCATAGCGGCTTCTGCTTCTTCTTCACGATCTGGGTTAGCATGAGGATACTCAATAGTTAGGCTTATGCTAAGGGTTAGAGGTAGGGCAGGTATTAGATTCTCTAATAAATAAATAAGATTTTGGTGTAGTGATGAAATACAAGTCTAAATGAGACCAAAGTGTGATAGATATTAGAATATAAATAAGAAACATCCCAACTGAAGAATCAATAAGCTGAAAGTAAGTATGAGGGGAAAAGCAATGAATCCATACAAGTGAGAGACTTGGAACAACTAAAAAGTAGTTGTTCTTATCCTTTGGAAATTGACCCAAGAGTTTCGATGTGAATCAATACTAGTTTGGAATTTACGAAGTAGACAAATATTATGACATCTTCAATAATGGCCAGTAAGCAAAGAAAAGCAAATAATGTAATGATCGTGCCGACAATTGGTGGCAAAACATCATAAAGACTAGTGTCCATGATGAAAATTTGGCTACACATTCCACAATTTAACTGTAATATTCTTTAACAACTGTATTTAAAATGGAAGTTAGAGAATACCGACAAAATTCTCAGCTTCTTTTATAGGCCAGCCCAGACTGTTAAAGCATAGCTTGGTAGCTCGTCTGTAAGCAGGATGACCACTAATATATTTTTGTTGTTCTTCCACTACCATTGAGATTGGTTAGAATAAAAAAAAATATATTGAGAACGAATTCAGTAAA
>JAXCLQ010000005.1:16753764-16781241 GCA_035584115.1 Cedrela odorata | reverse complement strand
ATGGTAATTAAGAGACATGAATATAGAGGTGGAGGGGGGATGAGCTGTGAAAGAAAGAAAGGGAAACTTTAAATAAGAATATAATGTCGATGTAAGTGTATGTGTATGAGTACGTGTGTGTTGCTATTGCTATTGCTTCTCTTCTCCCACCCATGTGAGTAGTGTTTATAAGAGCCCACCTTCTGGTTTTCCTTTGTCCCAAAATCAGACTCACATGGAGACCTGTCTTTGTCCCACCCTTTGCTCTCTCTCTGATCTGCTAATTCTTCATTATCAATAGTACTTTTTATAATTTCTTGGTACCTTCCATCATTTCATGTTACCATTTATTACATGTGTTCTTTTTATTTTATCTAAAACTACTTAACCGACACTAATCATCATTAGTTAAAAACTGTAATCTTCAACAATAAAAATAAATAAATAAATAAAAAAGCAAAAGCATGTTATTTTGAAAGCACTTCCGTCGTATAAAAAGTGTTTGTTCTCCTTTATCTTCTTTTTCAACCACATTCCCTTTGCATTAAAGTAAACATAATACTAATATATTTTTTAAATAATATAACATTCATTGATTGAATTATATGTTTTTTAAATAATTTATTATATATAATTTTTATTAATTAATTAACGAACGAGATTAAAATTGGTAACACTTCAACTCAAAACATACCCTTTTATCTAATTGGATTTGAACACAAAACCCATGTTCCACGTACTTACAGGGTAAGAAAATACCGATATTCTTTCAGAAAGATGATGATATACAATTCTAAGAAATAGGGTTTGCATGTGCATGCCATGAAAGTTTAACAACTCATAGAGAACATATAATACCATTAACTAACATAATAATTATTATAATAAAACGTATGTCAAATATTGATTTTTCATTGATGGATCCCAGAAACTGAGAGGATGAAATACCGTACAGAAGAGAGGAGAGAAAGAAGTACTGTGAGAGTTATGGGAGATATATATTAATTTGGATACAAAGAAAGAAGCACTATTGCACGTGGGAGAGAAGGAAACAAAGGCCCTACTTGTTCTATTTTCAGATAATAATAATTATAGAAATGAGCCAGAGAAAGAGGACGCGCAAACACATTACTATAAACAAATAAAGGAAAGGGAGAAAAGGAAAGCAGCTCAGCTGCTGTTCTGTGACTGTTTGGTCATCACTTTGCACAGTCTCACCCATTTGCATTGATTCTTGTGATTATGTTTTTTTTTTAATAAAAAAAAAAAAAAACAATTGTATTTGTGTTGAATGCTCAGACCAGCATTCAATGGTCATTAATCTAAAACTCAGAAACTGGGTCAAGTTCTTTGAATGATGTTGTGAATTAGCAAAACCCATGGCATATCATATGTTTTGGTTTTAAATTGGTTGTGGGTTCTGTGTAAATTCATGGCATAAAAATTAACTCCAGCATTTCATGAATAATTTTGAATGGGTTATTTAAAAGTGATAGACAGGATCTGGAATAATAATAATGTTTGATACCCTGCTTTTTAAGTTTGCATTGTTTATCCTATTGATTAAGTCGATAACTTCTAATTATGGTATTCATAGAATGTGGCTTGCATTGCATTTCTCTCCATTTGAGAATCTCTTTTTATAAGAGTATTGCTAATGTTACCTACAAAAATATGTGGTTTCTTTCTGCGGCTCCTTTTTTTTTTTTTTCTTATTTAAATTGGTCTTGGGTAGTTTCCTGATTCAAGGCCCAGATAAGTTCAATGAAGAAAGTCTTGTCAGCCTCAATCTCTCTTTCCCAGCATTAGAAACCATTGACAACATACAAAGTTCTGTACGCGGACTATTGGGAGTTAAACCAAAAGACATGGGTAACAATTCCTCTTCCCTTTATTTTTATAAAATCTTAAGGACTAAGAGAGAGAGAGTCCAAGACAGATGAAATGATTTAAGTATAGAAGCCAGAATCATAAGATAACATAAAGTTTTCTATATATTTCATATCAATTTACGGTACGTACATTCATGTTTTGTTATTATCAATACTGAAACAAGGTGATCACAAACACACCAACAACAGTAATAACTCATTCCTAAACATGTTTATGATCCAACTTGTTAATTTATTTTAACATATACTCGCCGAGCAGTTATACAGAAGAAGCTCTCATGTCTGGATACTGAATCAGGCAAACATTTTCCTTTGTTCCATGTCCCACATTGTCAACTCCCCATTGCTTTCATAATCTGTTCCTTTGTAAGAAAAATGGGAACTTAATCGAATCCAGCACTGGTAACAATCATGATCTATAGAGGGAGACTTGAGAGCCCATGGGCAGATTCTGGGAATTAGACACGATTCAAACATAAAAGGCATGGTATCAGTGATCTTATGTGGTCCTGCCTCGTTTCCACGAGCAACAGTGGCCTGTGTCAAAAAGAATTATTAGACAAGCACCGTTCACCTTGAAGGGTTTGTTTTAAGGCTAGCCCGTCTAACAGCTGGTGAAAGAATAGGGAGATTATAATAACTTTCTGTGATCTTGTAATACGGAGAAAAAGGAGAGATGTTAAGGGAAATTAGCAGCCATATCAAAATTGTATACAAGTATACCTCAGAGGTCTTAGTATCAGGACCATGGGGAGTCATACAGCTGTGAGACTCACACCACCAGGGAGAAACCCATCAGCTTTTGCCTAAAAAGCAAAATGATCAAAATAAATTGTTTAACTGAATGGAATATTGCCAAGTTTATGAGCATAAACACACGAAGCTCCTTCAAAGTATAGATAATTAATCTAGGCAATAATTGAAATACAGTAACCATGACCTTATAAGAATAAAAGTAAAAGTTGTATACACATATATCTCATATCCACCATATATCAGGCCCATAAACTCACTCGTACAATTCCAATGGTAGTATGGAGGTCAGAACGTATGCTCAGCTACCAACCATCGAGGAGGGAAAATGACAAAGTCAGGCAGGGCCACACCAGGATTATCAGTTGGTGCTGTCAGAACTGCCGTAAGCCCAAATCAAATTAACAAAATCAAAGTAGGTCATGGATGATGAAGAATACCAAATTTCTAGAGGAAAGAATATATGGATCAGACTAATCGTACCTGTATTTATAGATGGATCACCATGATCAACTAAAACAGTGTTGTACGGGCAGAACTTACTGAGATCATACTGCAAGTGCAAGTTGAAGTTTTATTCAAATTGATTACACGAGGGCTCATTATCATGATCTCAAAAAGGTAATTTCTTTTACATTAATTTGAACTTTTAGCTGATAAAACTTCACGATTGGAGAAACAAAAACAGCGGCTAAGTGCTTCCTTTCATTAATATGTTCAAATGAGAGGATTAATATTATGGCATTAACACCCACCTTATATGGTACATAATTACCATGCCAAGCAACAACATTAAAGGGAGAAAAATCTTGTCTGGCAGTAAATAACTCTCCACCAAACTTTTGTACAATAGTGTATCGTGGACGGGAACCATCTTCAAACCAGGCTGTTAGAACAAGGAAATCCCTTGGTGCAGCAAGACCATTAGCACCTACATTTAACCAAAATTATACCCTCCCTGTGTTAACAATTTCATAATGGTTGATAATGCAAGCTAAGTTAAAAGATACAAGAGAAACAATAATTATATATAGTTCATTTCCAGGACACTGCTAAAATAATGATCAAATACCTATTGGACCAAGATCAGGAAGTTGAAAATGAGTGCAAAAAATCTCTGCAACATAACCACGTGACAGGTCATCTGGCAAACTTACAACAAAAAGAAACCCTTGAGGTAAAACAGCAATTTCCCCAGGAGAGACTTCCAGCTTTCCACATTCAGTAGCAATCCATATCCCTGTGCAACTAATACAGAGTATAAGCAATTAGACTCATAAATATTGAGAAAAATCATATTTCTGCAGGAAGGACTAAATTGCTGCAGAAAATTTCTACACACCTAAATAATTCAAGCGTTTAAGAAAGAGTTTTGAAGTAAATTTTGAGTGAAGGTTCAGGAAATTATAGCAAAACAGAACCATCTTATACATGAAAAAAAATATATGGACGTGCTAATATGTATACATGTATAAAGTTTCATGATCAGCTAGAACTCTGTCAGACAAGGGGTAATTGTTTGACCTTTGTGCATAAATGCATATTGCTCTCCATACCAAGAGTTTATGAGCATGCTAAAGAGGGAACTTATATTGGTCCAAATTTCAAATGGAAAGACGTCCCATATGTAATGTCAATATGGTGATGTAAATAATCAGGCTCCATAAACAAGAAAGTCATTGAATTAATATTTGGAGAATAATCTAAGTCACTTACTTCCTTTTTGGGGCACTACTAAAAAATCTCCATCAGCATTGCAGAAGGTGCAGTTGTCCATTGATTTGTTGGCAGTATACCTACATAAAAAGAAAATGCCCACGCTTATCGAAATCTGCATATAACTCGTACAATTTCAACAATAATTGCCAGGAAATTCAGTCTTAAGCGCAATTAAGATGGTTTACAATCTACAACTCTTGTAGTCTCTGGCAACACTTTTTTCCTTGGTTTTCATCATGAGAAGTTTAAGACTCAACATAGTTAACCATTTTAGGTCAATGACCCAAGAATATCATATATATCTAACCAAGACTGATACAGACCAACATGGAAAAACATGTTTTACTCAATCCTTTCCTGACCTTAACAAGAATATAATAACAAAACAGAACAACTAAATTTAATTCATACTACTTACAACTGAACAATGACATATATAATACTAACAATAAGAAAAAAGCCACTGAGATAATCTTTACTAGCACATGAACTGATGAAAGTAGAAAGAATTGAACAAGGAATGCCGATTACATGTGAATAGCATATCCATGCCGAAGAAATGAGCTGCCAGCCCCGCAAACAGTGCATAACCCATCAATAAAATCAGTCGGTGAATCAGGAATATCAACAGGCTTCCACCGGAGCTGAGTTGGGGAAGTAGAACTGTTGGATTTGTCAAATTCACTCACCAGCTTCCCATGAGCTGGCACTCTGGGCTTAAATGGTTCATGCGTTACAGAAGGTTTTATCGTATATAGCCAACTGCTCAACCAAAAAAAAAAATCACCCAGCAACAGAATTGGAACAATAAAATTAAATAAAAGATAATGATCGAACGAGTCCATTAAAAACTATAAACTGAGGAGATATTATAATCTATTCTCTCTTGCATAATACAAAAGGGCGTGTTCAAAATTACTGCTCCAGTTTCGGCCGAAATGATAAAACATTCATAAAGCATAAAACTAAATTAGCACGAAAACAAAAGAAATCGGAATCCATGCTTGTTAATAATAAACAAGGATGATCATAAATAAATTGATTAAACAAATAACTATAGGCGACACCTGTGCTGATTATAATCACGAGGAGAGGTGAAGGAGGTGCCGGAGATCTGTTCGGCGTACAGACCGTACGGGCAAGATAGGACTGTTCTGTCCATGTGGCAAAGCTCCGTCGGTCTCCTCCGACGAAAAGGAGTTGCCGAATCCTGATTGGTATTCCAAATCAGAAAACAATTCGCCGTCCGTTTTGCTGAACGATGATTGCTGTTGATTCTTCTTCATGCTTGCTCGCCCAACTAAGAAAACCAATTCACGAAGTGATATTTAAGCTAAGACTTAAGACATGAACAACTAGTGACGTGGCATCGTCGTCGCTTGTAGAAACTTGCACAGTTATGGATTTATTTAAGATATATAAATTAATTAATATTTTATTTACAAATATGTAAAAATTTAAGGATCCAAACATTATCATCCATAAATTATTTTATATTATATCATCTCACCCTCGTACACTAAACAAAACTCTTTTAAGGATATTAAAGTAGTGATAATTGGGACGATGGTCCTTCAATTGATCGACGGCACGTAAGCAAAATGAACGATGAAAGGAAAGGATGGAATCTCGTGCCATAAAGATGGGACCACGTGTAAGATGATTATTGTGCCAAGTGTTTACTTACCGACGTTAGGTTAGCAGAAAAATTATTTTTATAGCATAAGCTTTGTAAGGCTGGGCCTCTATAGCCCATACTAATAAATGTTTGGCTAGAAACAATAAATATCTAAGCCCACTAATATATCGGGCTCAGTTAACCGACCCAATAACCCAAGGTTACGCGAGCTTTTGCTCCGCTCCAGTTTTCTTCATTTGCTGATTTGAAGTTGGAACTGTGTGTCTCTCTCTTAGTCTCACAAGTAACTGTTACATTTCATTATTTCCTAATCCAATTCTCTCTTCCCGACCCGAAGAAACCAAATGGCAGCTTATAGTGCAGACGACGACTACGATTACCTATTCAAAGTCGTTTTGATCGGCGATTCGGGTGTGGGAAAATCGAATTTGCTTTCTAGATTCACCCGCAATGAGTTCAGTCTTGAATCCAAATCAACAATTGGAGTGGAATTTGCAACCAGGAGTGTTCGGGTCGATGATAAGATTGTGAAGGCTCAGATTTGGGATACTGCTGGCCAAGAGAGGTATGTTATTAGCAATTTCTCACTTGAATTTTTGTTTTTCTTGTCTTTTTATTGATTTTGCTATTAGGGTTTTCATGTGGGATTTTTTTGTTGATGGGAATATGTGCTAAAGCAAATTGTTTGGATTTGTATTCTTGTTGGTTTTGGGGAAGCAGAGATTAAGTTTGTTCCTTTTAGCCGAATGGGTTTTGGAATTTGGGTTTATTAGGCTGTTTTGTTTATGAGAAAGTGAAGGAAAGCTATGGAATTTTCAAGGTTTTTTTGTTGGGTTGCTGGGAAAATGTGAGGAATTTCATTGCAGTTTAAGTGTTCGATTTGGATAGTTGATAAAGCTTCTTTGTTTAATCTTGTTGGCTTTTGGAGTTTAACATTTGGTCTCTTGGTTGCTGATCAACTGTGAAAATGATAAAATTTTGATTTGTGTGTGTGTGTGTGTGTTAAAAAGATGTGGGAAGAGATGTATGGGAAGTTGAATTATAGATTGAAGTTATTTGTGCCCAAGAAGAATTTAACTTCGTTCCAATGGAATTTGACTTTGTTTGGTTTGTGGGAGACTGTTGGAGAGATTATATGGATGGCCGACTGTAGTTAGATATGGCTTTGTTTTTATATATAGCATTACTCCCTGAAGTGAGTCTTTACCATTTTGTAGGGTACTACAGTTGGTGTTAACCTATGGTCACTGCTTTCTAAGTAGACACACTTATTTCTTATTCATTTTCTTGAATGGGGCAAGTAAATCATTTCAAACTTTTTTAAGATCCTCTACCCGTGTAAAACTCATAAGATAGGTAAGAGCGGCTGTCATAGATCAAAGAATATAAGGTAAGAAATGAGATATTAAATGAGTTGTTTGTAGTTGGTGTCTATTTTTTCTTGGTTTTTGGTGGAAGGGATTCCTGATTAGATTTTGAACTTCCAACATATAGTTCGGTTTTGTATGTCCAAGGTTTCTGATATTTCGTGACACATGAGTACTCTTTTCAATAAGATGACCGCTGATATGAATAGTATTACCTTTTTATTGGGTATATAAGTTTTAGCTTTGTCTTACTCTGAAATTCAGACTTATTGGCTAGCACCATTGGGTGACCAAGTTTACAGAGTATGAAAAAAGTTTGTGTGATTCTTGTGTCGATCATTTCTGTTTATTATTCCCCTACATACACCCCCTGTGATCCCTAGTTCTTTCTGCTATAAGATTTCGAGATGCTTTGATATTTGGATGTACTAGGTAGCGGTATTTGGTTGTTGCAGGTGCAAAAAGGGAGAAAAAACGAAAGAAGCAAAACTAAAAGTAGTCTTTTATCAATATTTTGCTATGATAGTTTTGGTGATGAATTTCCAAATTACATTTTCTTTTGGAAACTAATATGTAAATGTTTTTGGTGTTAATTTTTTGAGCAACTGTAAGCAACTTTGAGGATATGATTACTGATTTATTACTTTGCTAAAGATACCGGGCAATCACAAGTGCATATTACCGAGGAGCTGTGGGTGCATTGCTTGTCTATGATGTTACACGACATGTCACATTTGAGAATGTTGAGAGATGGTTGAAAGAATTGCGGGGTCACACAGACTCCAATATTGTCATTATGCTTGTTGGTAACAAGGCTGACCTGCGTCACTTGCGTGCTGTTTCTACAGAGGATGTTACGGCCTTTGCTGAGAGGGAAAATACATTCTTTATGGAGACATCAGCTCTTGAGTCTATGAACGTTGAAAATGCTTTCACGGAAGTGCTAACTCAAATTTATCATGTTGTCAGCCGGAAAGCACTTGATATAGGGAATGATCCAGCAGCCTTGCCTAAGGGACAGACCATTAATGTTGGATCCAAGGATGATGTATCGGCTGTTAAGAAAGTGGGTTGCTGCAATGTTTAAATGCTAGCTATGATGAGTGAGGGAATCGAAATTGTTCTTCCTACTCTTTCTCTCATACAAATCTCAGAATTTCTTATGTCACAACATGGTCCCTTGCCCTAACATCTGGCTGTGACAATATAATTAAGCTTCTTCAGGATTTCCATTTGCAATTGACATCACTTGAGGCTTTTCTCCTTGTGTATTGTTTTATTTATTTTTTCTTTCTAAAGCTTTAGTTTTTGTTGTATTTTGGTTGCTGTAGAATAGAAAGTGTTTTAGCACCATTTTACTTTTGTATTTGATTATTGAATTGATTAGTGTTGGATGATAAAGAAACAGAGTCAGCTTCAAAATAATGCTGTCGTTTGCAACCCGTTATTTAGTGCATTAAAACACCACATGCCTCAAAGCCTCAATGTTTATAGCCTTCTCATCAGTATAATAAATTATGCTGTACCAGAATACAATGAGAAAAATACTGTATCATCATCAACCGCTCTATTTAGCCAAATTATTATATGTCAACAAAACTTCTTTACATTGCTCGCAGTATATCTCCAAACAATGCATAAACTTCTTGAGATTCTTAAGATTAGAAGCTTTTCCAAGCATTTCTTTCCTCCAAGCTCTCAGTAAACAGTAATTTCTATCATGAATGTCTTTCCCTTCATCATCCAGAATCAAGCAGTGCAAAATATTAAGTTCTTTCAGGTACTTCAATCTCCCATCCAAGAGAATCCCCAAAGCCTGGCTGGACACAGAAGACTCAGATAGATCTAGCACTTTTACTCTAGGAAAGCTTTCTATAACATAAAACACTTCTCTTTCTGTTAGTTTTCCATGAACACCAAGCTCAATAAGTTCCTCACAGAAATCAGCCAGTTGAGATAGAACAGCAAGCCCTTCTTCAGGATTCAGTCTTGCATGAAAAATCCGAAGTTTTTTCCAATATAACAAGGATATGCATATGGGCAAAACCCCTAAAATAGGATCAGAAGACCAATAAACAGAGGAAATATTAGGAGTTTTTTCGGCTAAGTATACCGTAGCGAAGTATCCGAAGACATATTTACTTGGAAAATAGATTGTAACCCAACCATCATCGCGATCAATAGCCAATTTCAGAAGATGGGCAAATCTTGAACGTTGGTTTTCATCCTGGAGTTCATCCATCACACGAAGGTCTAGTACAGAGTTCTGAAAGAGTGCGAATAGGGTTGCTGAGAGCCATGCACGGCATACATAAGGAGGGCAAAACAACTGATCCCGGAGGCTCAGACGTGCAAATATCATGGATAATATAAAAGGGTTTAGGTCTTCCCATGGCGGGTTTTGCTTCTTCTTGTTCATGATCTGGGTGTGCATGAAGGTGCTCAATAGTTGTGGTTTGGGTTAGAGATAGGACAGGTATTAGATTCTGTACTAAATAAATAAGATATGATGTGATGATAAATTAGAAGTCTAAATGAGACAAAAGTGTGACAGGTTATAAGTTGTAAAGGAAAAGAGAACAATATATATAGAAAATGAGAAAAGCATTCTAACTGAAAAATCAAGAAGTTGAAAGGTATGAGGAGCAATGAATCCAAACTTGTGAAAGACTTGGAACAACTGTGAGAAATAGTTAGTTCTTATCCTTTGGAAATTGACCAATAGTTTCCAACATATGAATCAATAATAGTTTGGAATTTACGAAGTAGACAAATATTAGGACAATTTATCTTGAATAATGCAACTAATTTAGCGGCTGCCAAAAAAGCAAATACTGTAATGTAATGGTCATGCCGACAAAATTAAATAAAACGATGTAGGTGGCAAAACATTAAAAAGGCTTTGTGTTGATGATGATGATGATGGTGGGGGCGATGACAAAATTGCAATTTTGGCAATATTATCCGTTGTAGTCGTTAGTTGGTTTAACTGTAAGATTGTTTACCGACGGTTTTTAAAATATATGATTTGACAATATCGACAAAATTCTCATCATCTCTTATGGTTGGCAGCCACAGATCGTGAAAGCATAGCTTGGCAGCCTTCGTGTAAGCAGGATGATCACTAATATTTTTGGTTGTTCTTCCACCATTAAAACTATCATTGAGATTGGTTAAAATATAAATAAGTAATTTTGAGAACCAATTTAGTCAAAATTTAGAAAATTATCATTATCCTCACCCTTCCCTACATATATCAAATATCTTTCTTGAAATTTCACAACTTAAAAAACTATATGCATTCAAAAACACACAACACATTAGAAACCTCAAACTAAATAAGTAAAGCAGAAATTACTGCCACTTTTATTCTGATTAGGGTTATGATTCAACATTTTAGTAGAAGAGAATGAATCATTGCATCATCACAGATCAAAAACAAAAGACAATATTAACTGAAAGTTAATATTACAGCAAGGCAAAAAGAAAAACAAGAAGTCTGTACAGTTTTTGATTAAATACAGAACCAACAAACAAATGATTTGAAAGTCATTGTGACTGTTAGCAAATATATGCAAGTACATGTACAGAATACATTCCAAAATATCCACTTTGTTATAATAAATAGATCAGTTGAAAGACAGCAGGAGGCGGCATTTACGAACTGGTTTGCCCCAAAAGGAGAAGCCGGCATTTCTATATTTTATTTCTTTGCTGGGCAAGGTCATCCCATTCTTTGTACATCCTTTCCTTTTGCGGCTAATGCTTCAGATTTGCAGACCGGACAGACACTCTTCACCAAGAGCCACTTCTTCAAGCATTCTGCATGGTACTCGTGTCCACAATCAAGAGTTCCAATCTTCTCATGGTCCCTATAATCTTCCTGTGCTACCCCAAATGTTGTGTGTTAACACTGAACGAAATGTGATGAAGTATAAAATAATTCTCAAGGATCATGCTAATGAATTATGTGATAACTCACATGGGTTCCATTGTTAATAAATAATGCCATAGATCTTATTACCTGGCATATAATGCAAGAATCAGGTTCCTGATCCACAGATGGAGGCTCTTCCAGATTTATAGTAGTTGCAGATGATAAATAAATTCTTGTCTTTAACTGACTTGTCACAGCTTCCTCTGACAACCCAGTGTTTACATTGCCAATCCGCTCCCCCAATGCAAGAAGCTCCTGTGGTTAGAATTTGAAGATTTTCCATTATATTTAGATTAATGTCTGCAGATTTTGTATATATATCCAAACCAATGTTCATTGACAGGATGTAACAGACAATCTTTCCTCCAAGAAACTTGATTTCTCTCATTTTGTAATACAGACAATCGAGGATATCGAGGAAAAGGCCACCTAAAAGGAATGGCTTTCCACTCTTCTATTCAGATAGTTCCACTTAGCATTTCTACTTCATTTATTGTGACAATCAAGCTTTTTAAGGTAAAATATTAAATAAATGAGCAGACAACTTACCTCATACGACATGTCTTCAATATCCAAGCGCATATCTCTGTGATGGTCGATAAAATTCCCTACTTCATAAAACTCTGGGATCTCTAGCACAGCTACACCCTACATATCAATTAAAAGATCTCATTCAATTCATAGATAGTACAAATGGGAAAGTCATGTAAACAGACGATAGACTAGTCAAGAATAGACCAAAAAGATACAAAAATACTTCTCTTCAATTATGCACCACTTATGACCAACAAAGATAAAAGAAAATTAGCAAGAATACAGTGCGAAAATATTACATCTGTTGGCAAAATTCTCAGGTGTGGAAGGTTCCGCTGTCTTAATGTTGTCTCAGGTGTGGGTCCCTCCCGTGGAGACTGGTATATCCTAAAGCCAGTTGGTGGAACAGGTCCCAGACGTCTAGGTACCATCTCCAAACTATCCTGGGAATGATTCATAGTGCTGTGTGCAGCATAACTTGATGGAGCTATATATGGAGCTGCTGCTACTTGAGGGTGAACATTTGTATTGTGGCTTCTAACTCCTTGAATGGGAGGTGATGGGTGATGGTAACTGTGACGCCGCATGTTGAGAGGATGTGGATGCAAGAAAGTCGAGGAATTTCTGTTGCCAGCAGTCTCAGGAAATTGTTGTACAACCATGTTCCCAGACTCTATAGAAGCGCCATTAACATTGCTCCCTGTAAGAACACATAAAAGATATCCTTTTTACCTCACACCATCCAAGTCAAACTGCTTCTAAGGAGAAAGGTGGGGCTAAAAAAAAGTTTGAGACCAAAGAGAGAAAGGGACACAAAAATAGATTCCCAAAGAAAAAGTAACGGAACATTGGTTTTCTGACAGGGAAAATGTTCAATTAGTAAAAATGGAGACCCAAATGGGGAGAAACAATAATCAGAGAATTTACCATGCATATAAGGTAACGCAGGGGCCTGAGTCCAAGCTGAAGCACTGCCATCACCTTGTTCATCCAACCAGACAGAGCCAGTGGGTTGAAAGGGCTGACCAACAAAGTTTCCTTGATAAAAGTGGTTGTGGCTATGAGCCAGAACAGGGTCCATCGCAGTTGGAACTAATCTGTTTCTCACACTTCTCTGAGTTTCTACTTCCCTGATTGATGGAGTGATATTCCCTCTGTACTGAGGCAGGGAGAAAGATGCATCCATCGGAGCTACTCCATCAGGATGTCTAGTATGCAAGGGAGCAACTGAAGAAGAACTAGAGCTTGCTGGGGCATTAAGATACTGGAAACTCCCAGGAATTCCTTCAGTATTCTTTCTCTTGTAAGAACCACTGACATAATCCACAAAGTGGCTGTTCCTTCCATACTCATCTGCAGAAACTCCAATGACTCCAAAATTGCTTGACGATGGCAACTGATCTGACCCATGATTCAAAGGCATGCCAGATGATCGGTTCGACGTGTAAGGAACATATAAGTTGGATGCAGTTGCAACACCTATATCAACGTTTGCAGCATGATGATAATGAACACCCTGGTAATGTGGCATGCCATAGATCATGGCACCATCATAGTGCTGATGAGCATCAAGACTAGATGTGCTCCCTGAAGCTCTTACAATTGTTTGCATAGACTGTGGGAAGTTTGTTACACCCCCCATAAGGAAACAGGGCTCTAGATGCAGGTAACCTCGACTTCGCTGATCCATTTCCAAATCAATCAACTGACTAGTGCATGGCATATTTCTTTGTCCCATAGTCCTAAATCCCTACATTTAAAACAAATATTCAAAGAAATCAGTCAGATAAATTGGAATGAAAAACACAAAAATAATTGACTTCCAAAACACAAAACCAACATTATTATTCAACACCCCATCCACTGATAACATAACATAAGGAATAAAATTCATCCCGTCAATCAATATAATAGACTAGATCACCAGGACAACAAAAGCCCAATAAAACAAGACAGAGACTGAACTTCTGCAAATGTCCCACCTAGAAAAGAAAAAGGGCAGAAGATGATGAAGGAACCATAGTAATAAACAAAGTTCACATGCCAACTAAAAACTTTTAATAACAATTAATTATACCAGGTGATACCCCTCCTCAGTTCTAAATCGTTTAATATCTACAACATCCTGCAAAGTATTCCATGTGATTGCATAATGGAAGATAGCAGAACTAGTCTCCCAAAGCATCTTCTTGGACAATGCAAAGTTCTCCGCATGTTCCACAAAAACTAAAAGCATGGATATGCTATCAAAGTCCTCTCGCATGTTCAACGAGAAGCTCATACATAAGAAATGCCATGCCAAAGACCAGATGACCCCTTTCCGCATCTTAAGACCATCACTCCAGCTTTAAAAAATATATAATAATAATCATGTTATAACAGCAAAGCATCACTTATTAGCATTCTACATAAAAACACAGCACCAACAAACACCATTGATTACTATCTGCATTCGCCAAATTATTTATCACTTTATAATTTCATTCTACACTCTATAAGGTATAACAAAAAAATAAAGAAAAAGCATGTTCAATTAATGTACCATTTAAAGATTATAAGGGGAAAAACGCTAAAAGATCTCAGCATATAAGTGCTATCCTAGCCTAGAATTTAGTTCAGAAATTGCCGCCTCCATTATCAATGAATTATCCATGAACAGGATGAAGTCAAAAAAACCAAACAATATCAAACTGTGCTGGACTCTTTTAGCCATTCATTTGGAACATGTTCTACATGATACTTCCACAGATAAGACTTCAGAAGCAATTCAGCTTTAGCATCTGATACCCCTCTAAAAACTGGCACAGATTCAAAAAATCATAATCACACCCCATGGTCCTCTAAACACCCCATGGCCCAAAACTCCTGAAAAACAACAATCAACAAGCAACAAGCAACTTGAGACTACCTTACAGAAGCATTTCAATGAGATAAAACCAGTCTCACAAATTATCAAAGGACAACATCTTCGACTTCCGTGAGGACTAGGTACATGACGAAGTGAGAGCTCGGTAAAATACAGCAAATGTACAAGTGAGTCATCATTACACACTCCCTTATGCAGACAGCATAAGTATTCAAGCCTCCAAACCCACCATGCATTGACCTCAGAATGGATCTTAGTGGACTGAACATCTTTTTTGAGGGACAGGTCGGTGGGGGAAGGATGGGAGAGGTGACAGATTCTTAGAGAAGGTATTCAGAATCAAATAAATCATTAGAAACTTACATAAACAAACAATATATCAACCAAAAATACTTTGTTATACAAATAATTGCACTGCACAACAACAGCTGAACAATTATCTAAACCCCGAAAAAGAATTGGAGATGACATATTCCCATGATATGTATCCTGTTTTACACAAAGGAACCGGTATATGAAGCCCACTTTCAATCAACAACAAAAGCAGCTGTGGCAATAAACTGCGAGTAATTTGACCAATACAAATGTATACATTATGCATAACTGTAAGACACAAATCAATTCCTTGACAAATTTCCTGCAGACGAATAATAACATCAAAGCAAGGGAATTTACATAACTTGTCCATGCCATTTCACTTTAATGTAAGAGAGGAAAAATAATTGTTAACAAAGCGATAGAACCCTAATTTCTAAACAAGGAGATTTGTAAAAGAATAGATCACCATCATATCGCAGACACCACCAAACCGGGGTTCACCTACATTATTCATCCCACAATAGATTAACCACACTTGAATAAATAAAAAAACAAAAAGTAGGACCAGTGTAAAATTGCAAACTAGTCACGCTAATATATTTCTCATTCATAACCCATGAGACAGACAACTTTAAGTATTTTCAAACTTAAGATGACTCTAAAAGAACCTTTTTCTTTTTGGTCCAACCAAAATATATAGTGACAAACCAAATAAAAAAGAGCTCAAGAGCCAATCATCAGCTCACATTCATACAAATACGCACCAACATGATCACCTCATACATGCATCCAAAATCCCACTTTGGGAGATGGAGCCAAAAAATTTTCATTCCGCAACAAACTCCCAATCAACTCCAGCTTCTTACCAATGAAGATATAATAAATGATGACTATCTGCCATGATTTGACGCCAAAAAACTCTATTCTAATATCAAAAATTCGAAAATTTATTTATCCCCAAATATGAAATTGAACCACATACATGCATCTTCCCAACTAACTTGGTCAATATATCATGCTTAAACACAATTTCCACATATAAACAACAATACCCACACGGTTAAAAATAGAAATGACTCAAAAACGAAAGAAAAATCTTAAATTCGTGAAATTTAACAAGTTTTTGAACAACCCATCAGAATATAAACCATACCCATTACGTAATATCCAAATTCGAACACAAATTAGTTAAAAATCACACAAAATTCGAAGAAAAAAATGGTACCTTGTTACCATGAACAAATTTAAGAGCTTCAAAATATATATATCGGAATTCCCTGCCAGACGACGAACTAAAATTCGTGAAAAATATGTTTATTGGTAGATTAACGTAAAATTGCGACTAACATAATAACAATCCGTCAAGTTTTCCCTTTTAATTTTGATGGAAAAACTATAAGTTAATTATAGAAAAAAAAAACAAACAAATAATGAGAAAAAGGGAAAACCGACCTAATTGAGGATTAATTGAGAGATCGAAGAGGAAGACCCGTTTCTACTTTCTATTATTTATACTCGGGAGTTTTGTGGGTTATTTATCTTCCATCCATTACCGTTCTTGTGCTGTGCTGTCTGTATCTACCAGTTTATAAATAATTACGAAAATACCAAGGTTAATACTATATTGTTTTTAGTCAAAATCCTATAAATAAATAAACAATTAAGTATAGGATTTAATAAATAATAATTTTATTATTTTAAAAAATTATTATTCTTAATAATAATAATAATAATAATAATAACAACCTTGTGACACCATGTTCAATACTTGATCCTATTTTATTATATGAAAAATAGTGACAGGGTTAGGGTTAGGGTTCATGTGGTCAAAATTATGAAAATTAATATTCAAGTTATATCATTATCATCATATAGAAGAATTTTCTTAATTGAAAACGATATCCACAGCACACCAACAAAAGTGTTTTTATTGTTTTCGGGCAACACAAGACAAAACTAGTGTCGTGTCGTGTCGTGTGGTGTGCAAAAGGACTTGATATCCTCCATCCGCCGGCAGGCATTACTAGCCTTATAATCAAGGTTAGTTAGGCTTTGATAATATTGAAGGATTATTATTAATTTCATAATTTATTAACTAATTATGAAATATATAAAGTAAATTTTATAATTATATTTTGTAAAAATCATGTATTTCTAAACACATAATTTGACTTTTTTATTATTAAAAAATTCACATAAAATTAAAATTATATAAATAAAAAAAAAAGTCATTATTATTAGTCACTTATTCATTTATTTTGAAAATAATATTTATGATTTTATTAAAGTAAAATATGTAATTAAAATTTAAATAAATCCAACTTAAGAGACGATGCAAAAATTCAATGGAATCCATATATTGATAAAAAAGCATATTCTTTCTTCCCCTGCAAATGTTTTTTTTTTTTTAATTTCATTTTTGTGCAGATTTTGCAACTTTTTTGCAAGTGGGTCCTCTAATTTATGGCCGCAAAAACATATGATTTAAACGTTTCCAGGCGCGTCAAAAATCAACATGGGCCATGTGGCCGATACTCAGAATTATGCCTTCACCACGATCTCACGATTCTATTTCGTGCATCTTACCCTAATTTACAAACGTGCATCCTAAATTATTACTCATTTACTTAAAATTATTTGTTAACTTAATAATTTTTTTTTTATTTTGTTGAAATATTCCATATAAACCCATATAATTTGCCTAAAACCCACTGTTAATTTTACTCATTAGTCATAGATTATCAAAAAAGTCTTAGATAAAACTGACTCTCCACAATTACCATGATGTCGTGATAAGATAATTAATTATATTATTCCGTTCAAGTTAAGAGTTGGGATTATAGGATATGATCATAGATATGAAAACTAGGGGAACATGGTTAAAAACAGAAAAAGCAGAGGAAATTGGCTTTGAAAAAGTTTTAAGGCATCCTTGCCACCCATGCCTACCTGAAATAGACAGAGTCTAATTAACAAAGTATCTTCCTTCTCCAGCTTGTTATTTGGTTAAGGGGTAGGTTTTAAACCAGATTCTTTCCCTATCTTAAGCCAAAAAAAGAAATGTGCTGGCTTTTGATTTGTCTTTTTCAAGAAGGTTACCTTCACCATCATCCTCAACTTCCTCTAAACTTTTTGTTTATACATTTATTTATAGAAAAGGATCAACGAATGCAACAATCCTCAACTTCCTCAACAGATTCTCCACTTATCTATTTGTTTATAGAACAGGGTAGCTTTGCCAATTGGCTTTAGGTGCATAAATTATTTGGGAAGGTTCCCGAAAACCCAAGGTAGAAATAGAATCATTTACACAAAGAAACTTTTGCAGAGGAAAAAGATGCATATCACAATATTGAAATGAAAAAGAGAAGTGTAAGCTTATGAAAGGAGCTTCTTTGTCTATTTCATTCGACAGTACTTTATATTCCATGCAGACATAATGTTCTTAGATTACATGATCAAGAGATATATGTTCATACGCTGGTACAACAGAGTTTACTTAGATAAAATTTCAGATGCCTCAGAAAGATTAGATATATGTGTAATAACTCTCAGGGGAAGGTGAAATTTATCAGCATTAGCTTCTTTTTATTTTCCACCTTGTAGCACAGAAGTTCAAGTATACAGACGATAAGATTCATTCTTCTAATAAAGAAAATGATATATAACTTACTGGCCTCTGGATTCTTTTTCATTTGCGAGTTTCAGCCTTTTTCTGCTCTTTGGCTGACACAATAAATGGATCTCATGTTAGCTTCCCAGGAAAAAAGAAGAGGAAGAATAATTCTAAATTAAGATTACACAATTTCTGCCCACATCCTGATGCTTCCCATCCAGAAAACTTGATAAAAAAATCATCGCATGGAGAGGAAGTATCACAACGTGAAGCACAAAGAGATGGCACAAAGCACAGGGTAGAGAATTCAAGCCATAGGAAACATACCAGCCTTCTCTTCCTCTCGCTTCTTAGCAGCCTCAGCCCTTTGTTGCCGTATCAGTGCCAAGCGCTCTGTAAGAACATTGTAGAAAGAATCAAAACAATTAAGATAACTGCAAAGAAAGATGCATATACAAGAGATAAAGGAACTAGAATCATCTGAAATAACTGCCACAAGTTTTGAAGCAGAGAAAAATAGTACGAGAACTGATCACTAAATGATCAGAGAAGCATGAAATGCAAAGGTGTAAATGCTACAGGAAAAGATGATAATCAACAGACAGTGTTGTGGACATGGCAATAGGTCCATTAATAATAAATGGCGTTCTTAGTAAGTTTTATGGTCCTCACTAAAATCATAGGGACACCAGCCAGGATACATGATCAACAACAGCATAATCAGACAAAGTATGGTTTCTTTGTGATTGAAACCAACAAAAGTAGGTGACCATATCTGATGCATCAGCACACCTAAATCACATTCTTCAGATTGAATTGTAGAAATGTGTAAAGCCACCATGTATTCCATTTTTTAGTTGTGAGAATGATGGCCCGTATATCAAAGAAAGTCCAGAGAAATATTCAGGATTAGTTTTCAGGTCAGACATCATAACCATCGAGCTGTCACAATAGTTATTCAGCATTGGTAGTTTGCTTTTACTTTTAGTATTCTCTAGCACACACTTTCTTTGCTTCAGTAAATTTCTTATCTCGAAATGGACAACAAACTAGAAGCAACGACAATAAATACTATGAAAGCAAATGCTTGCAGATAGAACTAGATGTTATAACAGCTACACAAAAAGCTACAAGGATAAATCTGCAAATTCGAAAAATTCACAGTGAACCCAAATAATTCACAAAGACAATATACAGTGAGAATCACAATGACGTGAATGGCACATTCTCCATAAGCAATTTTTACCCACATTGAGCCACATAGCAAGACTTGAGTAGACCTAGCACCAGAACATATTGGTGCCCAACATGAATTTCGAAAATGCTTCAAAACATAAGATACCGTGATTTGCTTACAATTCGCATAAATTTGCTTTCTATAATTAACGATTAGAAAATCACAGCATCTCAAATTTTATTCATAAATTTTATTCACGTAAAAAATGCCCTAGCATAACCTTGAAAGCTCAAAGCTTTCAAATATTAGTACAATAACCTGAGACCACTCTAGAAGGTTTCTCAGTTACTAGAAACAAAGATGGATTAACTGTTTATCAATCCCCATTCTTTTTTGATAAGAAACTGAAAAATATATTTGTAAACCCTGTTTTTGTGACTACGGGACTCAATGATATTTGTCAAATCAAAATATAACATCTCTTTCTTTTCCATTACCATAATGCAGCGTTTTCTTATTTCCTCTTCTCCCAAACACTGCTCTTTCCCATTTCTCCATCATTTATCAATTAAATTCCTTAAATTCTAACCAAAATTCTTGCCGATTTTTGTTGTCTAGTGACTACCTAACTTCTTTTCTACGTATTGATGCCACAATTGGACGAAAAACACAAGAATAAACGAAGAAGAAAATTAGGGTTTTGAAACAAATTAGGGGTTTCCATTTTAAACGTCTAATTTGAACTTCTAAGAACTCCAACAGGTTCTAAATAAGTCCATTAACCCATTTTAAACTTGATTTCATAATTTTGAATAAATTAAAATTTTAAAATTACTGTTCACCTATGGATATATGTCGAATTTACGTAAAAAATCTAGTTTTAGGTAATTAATTGGTATAATTTAAAGTATACAGACATTGTATGTGTATTAAATGACTATTTGGAATGAGCATATTTCGTTTAAAACGAAAATGCGGAATATGAAATGTATATACTTCGTTTAAGACGAAAATATAAAATTAAATGAAATTATGTTGTAAGAGGATATTTAAGTTCGTAAAAGTATTTTATTATCAATTTATGTGTTGGATATTGGTTAGAAATGGATTTTAAACATTTGAGCAAATGTTGGAAATTAGTTTAGTAATGCGAAATTGATAATGATATTAGCCATGGGATTTCAATTGTTGGAAATTGGATATCTAACCAGTTAGATTAGCCTTATAAAGTGTTGTGTGTTAACAAAGAAATTATAACCACGTTTTTCTACGAACATTGTTTTATGCATATATGTATGATTATTTAGGGACGTAGAATTTACTTAAAATATGTATGTATGAAACTAGATTCCGAGAACTCAAGTAAAGTGCCAAGTGAGCACGAGGAGAAGTAAAGGGAGTAGATACCCTCTCTTTTATTGTGAGTAAATTTATATATGCATAATTATGTAAATAGAATTGCTTGTGATATCTATATGTACGCATGTATGTTAAATTGTGAAATGAAAATGTTACTGTTGTTTTGTATGATATTGGGAAATAATTTGTGAACAGTGGTCTACCGTTGAAAATATGATAAATTATGTTTTAATATATATATGCATGAAATGGCTGGGAAGGCCAAAACTTGGATTTAAGTTTGTAAACATTGTTTGAATATGTTAAGACTAGAGAGGCTGGGTTTTGATTTTCATGGGTTTACTATTAATTTGAAAATGAAATGTTTTTAATACATGTATATTGGTGATGTGAGGCCGTTAAGGCTGGATATTATTGTATAGCCAATGAGCCAAGATATTTACTATATATACAGGATTGTAACCAATGGACAGACTTATAAGAGATTGTAGAGGTTATTAGTACTGCAATAGGGTTGTATAAGGGAGGTTAAGCTATGGTAAGCCCACTGTGAGCAGGTGCACGGATGCGCAATTATATAGAGACCTTATGGAAAGTCCTGACGACTTGATACGGATATCATGGATTTGATGGATATGATAAGGACAATCACTTAATCACCAAGTGACTACTCGAGCCAATATCAGTGACACAGGCTTATTTTATAACTACATGTTTTAGATGAAATAAATGCTTTTACAATGCTTAGGAAATGATTTTTTGTTTATAAAGAATGTATTGCATATACAATTTATGCATAACAAGCTCACTGGTAGATTTCGACATTACCTCAGATAAGGTAGCGGTCGAGATAATATGGTCAGCCCATTTTAATTGTTTAAAATGAAAGCAGACTATCTTTATATTGTTTACAGTTAATGGTTGTACATGAAAATGACTATATATTTACTGTATATATAGGACTGTAACCAATGAACGAGCCTATAAAAGGCCATAAAAGTTATTAGTGCCGCAGTGGGGTTGTATAAGGGAGGTTAAATTATGATAAGTCCACTGCGAGCCGGTGCGCGGATACGAAATTATATAGAGACCCTATAGAAAATCCTGACGACTTGATAGGGATCTCATGGACTTGATGGATATGACGAAGATAATCACTTTATCACCAAGTGACTAATCAGGCTAACATCAGTGAGACGGGCTTGTTTTATAACTACATGTTTTCGATGAAATAAATACTTTTACAATGCTTAGGAAATGATTTTTTGTTTATAAAGAATGTATTGCATATACAATTTATGCACAATAAGCTCACTGGTGGATTTCGACGTTACCTCGGATAAAGTAGCGGTCGAGATAATATGGTCAACCCGTTTTGGTTGTTTAAAATGAATGCAGACCATCTTTACATTGTTTACAGTTAATGGTTGTACATGAAAATGACTATATATTTACTCTATATATAGGACTGTAACCAATGGGCGGGCTTATAAAAGACCGTAAAGGTTATTGGTGCTGTAGTGGGGTTGTATAAAGGAGGTTAAGCTATGGTAAGCCCACTGTGAGCCGGTGCACGGATGCGAAATTATATAGAGACCCTATGGAAAGTCCTGACGACTTGATAGGGATCTCATGGACTTGATGGATATGACGAAAACAATCATTTTATCACTAAGTGATTACTCGGGCTAACATCAGTGAGACGGACTTGTTTTATAACTACATGTTTTAGATGAAATAAATGCTTTTACAATGCCTAGAAAATGATTTTCTATTCATAAAGAATGTATTGCATATAGAGTTTATGCATAACAGGCTCACTGGTGGATTTCGACATTACCTCAGGCAAGGTGCGGTCGAGATAATGTGGCCAACCCGTTTTGGTTGTTTAAAATGAATGCAAACTATCTTTACATTGTTTACAGTTAATGGTTGTACATGAAAATGACTATATATGTGTGTACTTTGAGCATAGTAATAACAAAATCTCAATATCATGATTTAGAAATGTGTGTGCATGTATATATATCTATGTATGTATGCGTTTACTCACTGAGCATAGTTGTATACCCACTCCTCACAATTACAGCTTTCAGGTTAGGCGTTTTAATCCTAACTGGGCTTATGGTGGCAGTTGAGAGCACCCGACGCTCTGGGTAATTTTTTTTCTTCTTAACTCACATGTAAGTCTAGGGTCCACTGGATATGTAAGTTGGATATGTAAGTTAATGGGTGTGTATTTTCCTGGGAATAGGTTTTAATTTGGATTTGTTTTATTTTAGATTATGAGAAGAAATTGTAAACTAGATGAATATGTCCGAACTTAATATTTTGTTCAATCCTTATGCGGTATTTTTAAATTGAAATTTATATAAATTATATATGTTATGAATGAATTGATCACGGAAATCAATTCTTTAATAATGCTCTCATGGATGGGAGGTTATATTTATGAACTGTTTTCAGGTTTGGATGTTACAGTGCAGCTTTACAGGCTCTCTTGATACATTCTGGATTTATAGGGTATATCATGAGAGTCTGTGGCGATTATCACAGGAAGACCTCAGGGTCGGGACGTGACAATGTTAAAGATGAAAAATCAATACATCTGTAATGTGGACCCGCTGTCCAAAAAGAAAGCAAAAAACCCAAGGGATGATGGGAAACAAAACTATGCAAAAAAATTTCAAAAACAATCAAGGGCTATTATGTACCACCCCTATACAAGGCTGGATCAGCCCTTACATACTTACCACAAAACCCCCTCCCTAGTTAGATGAACGAAGAAATAAATGAGGAATCCTGGAACTCCTTAGACACCAAAGTCCAAAGTGAAGCTAAGAGAGGGACTCTATCCCAAGTTTCAAAGGAGTTTATCATTCCCCATCCGAACCTCATACTATACAGAAATTTCAACTTTAACTATAGCAAAAGCCACGCATTGCAGTCGGTTAACCACCAAAAAGACCAAACTAATTTACTGACGGAAGAGGAAAAGTCAATTATTATAACATATTTTGTAACACTATCTGATGCTAGAATCTCTGTTCATGTTACCATATGGCATGCAAAGTTAGCTGGGGCAGTTTCATGGCAGTAAAAGGGTGGCCTTTGGATTCTTAAGTAGGGGTAGTGGCGCAATGTAGTACATTTAACATAAATTTCAGTGCTGTAAGAAAAGAAACATAATGCAATGACAGTAACCAATTACCCAAATCCTTTCTTGCTTGCTCTGTTTTTCCTTGTTCCTGAAGCCTCATATATCGCTCATGAGCTTTTTGCTTCTCTATCTCCTCTCTGCAAACAGATAATTAAAGTGAGACAAACATAACAGAACTCCTCATCTATAAAACTGGCATGCTTGATTCGTACAACATATCCAATTGCAAAATAATGATAGTGCCAGAAGCAAGTCTTAGGAAGAATTCCACTGTAATTTTTTTTTCACTTTCTCAGATAAAAAGTAAATAAATAATTGTCACAGCTTCAACCCACCACCAAGCATATCTATAATTGTTTCCAAATTCAAGAAAGAATTCCACGTGGATAAACTTTTGAGCCACACAGAACAAAGCTAAAAAAATTATCCATGAACCTTTATTTCTTCTCTCTTTGTTAATAAGCATCATTATCAAAAGCAGGAAAAGATATTTACAGAAAAAGCTCAAATGAAGTTCAGTTAAGAAGGGACGCATAATATTTTTGTAAATAGGCAATGGAAACAGACAATATCATGCCTATAAGAGAGCAAAATGCAATTGCTTCCCAAATCAAAGGTTTTCTAATTTTGCATGCAGTAAATAGTCTCATACTGATTTGGTATAGTAATGACATGTACAAACCTTTCGCGCCTTGAGAGTTCAGTTGTTTTCCCAATCTGTAATGTGAAATTTTGATTACTCAAAACAGCTTCGAATCTAACAACAAATATATGATAGGAAATACAGATAAAAACTTACATCAACATCTTTAGCCTTCACATTCTTAGGTTTAACTAAATTAGGATTTTCAATCTCAATAATTCCCTGGGTGCCTTTCCTCTTCTGCCAACATTGAGAACCGATTTCAACCATGAGAAAAAAGGAAAGGAATCTTTTTATGAAAAAGTACTGTCAGTGGAATCAACTAATTCACCAAATGAATGAAAGCCAAATAAATACCAACCTCGCGGTCTTCTTCCACCTCCTCTGCAGACTCTTCTTCTTCTTCCTCCTCCTCCTTCACTTCAGCTTCTTCCTGATATGATTAGAAAACAATATCCTTTTCTAACATACTGAAGCACATGAACACCAACAGTTTTTCTTTAATATCTTTTCCCTTTCATTTTTTGGGAGCATGGGGGAGTGAGGGTGGGGACATGGCAACAAAGAGAAATAATAGACTATAGATAGAGGGTAAAGCCATTGCTTATTGCACTTTAACAATTATGAGCGCTGATTCTCAACGTGTCAAATGAAATAAATAATGAAACTATTATAAAACCAAATTCACATGTTATCACCAAAAAAACCATTGCCCAAATTTCAGTTTTCTGTTTTTTTGAAATGGTAAACAACAATAACTGGATGAAAAAAATCGTTCATCAATTTGGTAGGAATGCCAATGCAAAGTTTCCCTGGCACGTGAAGTCAAGACACTGAGCTTGAGATTCCTTCTAAACATTTAAAATCATTAGAGGTGTATATATTTTTCCAGAATAGCAAAATCAGCCAGAAAAAAACAGCAACAAATCTAAAAACAGACAGATAATAAAAATTCAAAATTAATTTATCTAAAAAGTTAGAGCTAAGAACAGTCGAAGGAAACAGTAAACTGCATAAGAAGACAGTACACAGTAAATGCAAGTTGATAAAAAAATTACCATCTAAATGTGGGATTACTATGTACTGTGCAATGTGTAATTCTTAGACTCCAAAAAGAATGAATAACATGAGATAACAATAGCGAATTCAAGAATAAGGAAAAATAAATAAAGATGAAGCATACCTGTTTAAAAGTGCGGGGACGGCGACTAGAAGTACCAGCAACTGCAACCAATCAAAATGCAAACTGACAAAATTAGCTTCATCATAGTATAATGCAACAGCAAATAAAGCAAACTCGTCTAATTTAAGCTTTCCTTTTAAAACCAATATTACATAGTTGACAATGACAACAAGTAACATTATATGAGTTTTAAGCTCCAAATATTTTTTTCTTGTCCAAAAGTAGGGAAAAACTGAAAAACAAACCATTCCTATGATTTGTTTACCTGAATTAGATGATTTCAATGGATTAAAAAAGATAATAAATAAATAAAAGAGACATTTCAGCAACAGAATATTCCAAGTTGTTTATAAAATGTCTCCAAAAAGAAGTTTCAAAATTCAAAAAATGTTAGCAAATAATAAAAGCAACACAATTTTACTGATTACAAGAACAAGCAATTAAGTATTGAGAAATCATAGAGTTTGGTAACAGTGTCTCAATATCTCCAAAACAGATAACAAAAACATTCCAAATTTGTAACCTGAATATTATCAAAAAAAAATAAAAACAACCCAGTTTTACAACTCATAAATCGAAGCAATAAAATGAATGAAACACCCATGATTCAATCCAAATTAAATTTGGAGGAGCTCAACACAACACAAACAGAACACATACATACATACAGCCAAAAATATTAACATAGACGAAAGTTAGTTATAGATCTAATAAACATCCATCCCAACAACTAAATCCAGACAAAATGAGAATGAACTGCAGTCAGAAACTTACATCAAATCTGATATTACACCCAAAACAAAAGCTTATACATATAAAGAGAAAAAGAGAAACGAGACGTACGGAGATCTTCGGGGGTGGAGAAGTGGCGGTGACCGGTTGGCTTCCCCTTGAACTTTCCTCTTCCCATTTTACGAAAATCAAGAGAGAAGAAGAAGATAGTTGTTTTGGCTTCTGTGTGGTCACTGATTACGAATCTCTCTTACTCTGCTCTATTAGGGTGTTTTCGTAGCTTCAGAGCGTTACTCCTACGCGACACTTGAGCGAGTGCTTCCGTCTTTTTTCTTTTCTTTCTTCTATTTTTTGAAGTAATAACGTCCAGGTCCCTAATATTTTACATAATATCAAATAATAAAATAGTTTATCCATTTGAATTAGATAAGTCCCTAATCTCTAATATAAAATGGCCAAATTACTCTCATAATCTTGAATCCACGCAACTGAACTCCAAAGGATATCATAATCATTTCATCAGAAATAGAAAGCAGGAACCTATTTGATACAAATGGATAAATTATATCCATACTTAAAATAATAAAAATATTAGAGTCAATC
>JAXCLQ010000005.1:16734411-16748687 GCA_035584115.1 Cedrela odorata | reverse complement strand
CAAAAGAAAAGCTTAGAAAATAAAATCTTATCTCTCTTCCTCGCTCGATCTCGAAACTGTCCGTCGTGATTGAAGCAGCTTTGCTTCCGATTCTTTACAATGCGGTCGTGATTGAAGCAGCTCTGCTTCCGATTCTTTACAATGCAGTTAATATTATTGTTTCTTCTGGTTTTGATCAGATTGGTTTATGCATAGGCTTCAGACTTCTTTTTTTTTTTTTTTTTTTTTTTTTTGTGATTTTTAGGGTTTCCTTTTGGAAAATTACGAGAAACCCCGTCTTAACTGCATGTGATTATGTTTTAGATTCTTGGCAATGCTTATTGTTTGGCTTAAATTGACGTACGGTTCGTCATGTAGGTTTATTTTAGGAGTTGATGTTTCAATTGCTTGATTATGTTTTGTGTATAACTTGCTTGTTTGGATTCGGTGAGTTGATAATTGATTTTGATTTGATTAGTGAAACACAAACTCACTTTTAAGTACAAGAAAGTAGGTATTATTATAACATCTGAAATGTTAAGAATAATGTTCACCCAAATTGTGAGCAGGCAAATTTAAGATTCAATATCTGCCATTTCTTCTATTGCCTTAAGAGTTTAATCAGTACAAGGTCTTAAGAGTTTAATCAGTGCAAGGTCTTGAGTTTAGGTTTCTGATTTGGCAGTCTACAATTCGTCAAGCAGGGTGACTGTCCTTCAAGTATTTTACTAATTTGGTTTAGTTTCCATGGTTTATCGTTATCCTATGTGTGGGAGAGAATCACTCTGTGTTTTTATTTTTCTCGTTTATACAAATTCAACATATAATACTTAAATTATCATATTATGGTACCTCTTCTCTTCCCTTCCCTTCTTAAGTGATACCAAATAGTGAAAAGCGACAATCTTCTCTTTTCATTCTTTTTTCCTATATACCAAATGGATGAAAGGAAGAATGGGTCTCTTTCCTTTTCTTCTGTTATTTTCCCTTCACCTGTCCCCTTGCAATTTTCCTTCTTTCTTTCCATAGCTTTATCTTTGCTAGTTTTAATGTTCTTTGAGGTTATCTTTGCTCTGGTAAGTGTGGAATCTATATCAGATATTGCTCAATGAGCCATCAACTGCTGATCCCTGTTCTGATGTTTCTCTTTGGTTTTTGGATATTAGATGTTTTAGTTTTATGAAAGAGCAAGACTGCTTGCTGCTACAGGGAGCATATTTGCTTGTTGAAGCCCGGAAAATTTGCATGCCAATAACCTATTTTTTATGGATGGAAAAGTTTGAAGTGTTATATCTTTCTTATATCCTTTCGGTACAATGTCTTTTTAATATGGCTTGGTTTTATGCTTATTAGTTAGATAAACTAATTAAGTTGAAACATCGATGCAAGATAGGCTTGAGTTGACAAATGGGGAAAAGGAAGTCAAGGGCAAAGCCAGCTCCTAAGAAACGAATGGACAAACTCGATACTGTTTTCAGTTGTCCATTCTGCAATCATGGCACAAGTGTTGAATGTCGTATGTAAGTTCCTTTGGTCCTATTTCCTTTTAATATATTTATGTTCTTAGATGAAAGATACAATTCATTTTAGACGTCATGTCTCAACTGCACCTAAACATATGCTGCTGCTACCCAACAACCTCAAAATTGATTCAATGTATGCATATCATATCCATACTCAAAACCGAGGAACAACTACAAATTATTATTATTATCAATGGGTCATTTATCCGTGTGTAGTTGTTTCCATCATAACTGCTTGAATATGTAAATTTCTGCTTCACAATTTTCTTCATGAAATTTGGTGTGTGCTTTATGCCAGTGAGGGTAGTAAATTAAAATTATTTCCCCTTCTTTTTCTCGGTGTATGTTCTTCAAATCTCATGCTTTTAGACTATAGATTTATCCTATTAAATAGGGACTGAGTTAATGGTTAGTGGGTCTGCATTTGTGCTTTGCTTTAAGTGGTTATATCTGGAACTAAAAAAAATAAATCTTGGTTACAGTGACATGAAGAACTTGATTGGCGAGGCAATATGTTGAAATTGTGGGGAGAGCTTTAGCACAACAATCACAGGTATGTGTTATAGTTTGTCGCTTTGGACTTTAAATTATGTAATATCTAGCATAGATCATCAAGATTTAAAACTTGTAATGGCTTTCCCAAACTTTAATAAGACAAATGAAGATTATCTGAGCATGGTTATGGGAAAATTTTGTGCAATTGCAACAATTTAAGCATTAAATCATTTAGTTCAGTATTTAAAGTTTTCATATGTGTGCTCGGAGGACCAATAAGTGGATATGTTGATTCCTGCACAGTTGTTGATAAAACACTTGGAAAAATTTTAAATAATTATTGCTATCAAAATTGAGAAAGAAGAAAATAACTGTATTATTGATGTCATTAGTAAGATCGAAGAAAATTTATCATGCACTTGAAACTGGCTTGTCATGTTCCGTTCCATTAGGCAATCCAAACTTGCTTTTCTAATCATTATCAAGAGCTAGATATAATGTAAGGTTGTTTTTGTGTATGATATGTGTAGTAAGCAGTGTTGAAAAATCCTCAAATCTTAAAATTATGGGTCACAAACTGACCAAAGAATGTTATGATATGACCTATTGTGGTTGAATTTTGGTGAGTACATCCTCATTTCTCTTATTTATTTTTGAGTTATCGAAGTCCATTATCATGATAAGCAGAGTGGAAACTAATCTCTCACTTGTTCTGTTTTTGCAGCTTTAACTGAAGCCATCAACATGCAAGTTGAAATTTAGGCAGAGTTTTGTGCAGAAGTACAGATTTATAATTTTGACTTTGTGTTTGTCTGACCGGGTGATCATATCATTCTTTTCTTTGACTGCAGATATAGTGAATGGATTGATGAATGTGAACGGGTCAACAATGTGGAAGATGATGAGAAAGCAGTAGATCAGATTGGTTCATTATCGACATATCTTCTTTTTTATATGAATTGTTTTCTTATAAACATAACAAGTTTGATGTAATCTTTCCCATCTCCATTTTTTATCCAAAACATATAAATTCTAATGCTTATTGCATCATGTGTTTGATTTATGATTAAATTTCTAAATTTATTTTTTCGTACAGTAAGATTTGTCTAAGTATACTATATATATATATATATAATATTTGACTATAACTGAACTTATTGTAACATAACATCTAGGTCAAGATCATGTCTATCTTTTATCCTAGTTGTAAAATAATTTGGTACATAAGAAGAATATATTTGTTTTGTTATTGTGTAATTAGAAAATTGTGTAATTGGATACTGTAATTAATGACTTGACTAATTTATTTGATTAATTATACAGAGAGGAAAGAAAAATTCATTCATATATTATATAATATGACAATAACTCAACGTCTAATCAATATTTAATTATAAAATAAGTCTATTTATGCTAAGAAATCTTTCGTTATCCATTTTATTATAACTCTACCTTATATTAAAATTAAAAGAAAAAAAAAATAGACAAGGGCATCCTATTTTGGTTGGTTGGTGGGTTGGTTTCAGATCAAAACCATTAAATCACCGCACGGGACACACCTGACCTGACTGTCGGATTCGGCCTTTCCAAGACAAACCAAACTACTGAAATCCGAAAAACAAAACCCGCAATCACTTCTTCCCTTTTGACAACACACTGCTGCTGCTGCTCAAACAACATAAAGCATATTACTCTTCGATTCTTATTTCCTTTTCTTTTTCTTTTTCAAGTGATTGTTTTTCTGCTTTCTGCTTTCCTGATAGTTTGACGGGAAACAGAGGGAGAGAACTGCCCTGGCATGGGTCGACCTCCGAGTAATGGAGGCCCCGCCTTCCGCTTCTCTCTTGCTGAGGTATTTTCTTCTTTTCCCTCCATTTATATGTATGATTGTATGTGTGTCAGTGCTTCATATTTTGAATTTAGTGTCGAAACTGTTAATTGGGTCGATTTGTTGTTAGGTTGCTTCTGTTTGTTTTTTCCGATTTTTATTTTTAATGTTTATGTAAAGTGTGCTGCATTTATGTTTAGACGGCTGTGAATGTGTTTTAAGTACTTCGAAATTTTAATTTCGAGTTGAAAATGTCGATTGGGTCATTAGATTTTATTTTTAAAAAATTTTTTTTCTGGGTTTTCTTGTTATCTTTTTTATGCTGTTATTTTATTTTATATTTTATGTAACGTTTGATGCATGTATATATAAGTGTGCAAGGACAGTTAAGTTAGTGTTGAACGTATCAAAAGTTTTTGTTCTGATTTCAGGTATTATATTTCTGATTTTCTGAATTTTGATTTTCTTTTGTTTAGTTTGTGCTTGATTTTTATTACTATTATTGAAAATTGCAAGTACAGACGATGCTTTAGATTGAAGGATTTCTTATTTGCAGATTTTGGTATGTGATTGTGTTGAAGCTTGTTTCTTTGGCATTTAAATTATTTTTTTTGACTTTAAGTGGTTTAGATGTCGTATCTCCCACTTTTAAAATCATGCTTCTAACATGTTTCGAGGGTGTGCCTTTGCTGTCGCTTGTTGCTCATGAACATAAATCTCAAACTGAAAACTATAAACATTTATTTGATGGTCTTGCTGGTCGGAAGCTGTGTGTGTGTTGACTATTAGAAACTAGTTTTAAGGAACAAGTTTTTAAATAAACTCTTCTCGCCTTTTTTCTTTTTACCTTATGTAGGAAATATGTTTATAGCTGTAACTTAGTTTAATCTAAACTATTTTGATTGGTTCTGTTATACTGTAACTTGTAATTCCTTTTTTGTATGATCATAGTTCCGGACAATTCCTGAGATTCTGGACAGTTATGGCGGTTGAGTTACTGAGGTTGTTGTCGGTGAAAAATGCAAATTCATGCTAATTAAACTTTTCTTTGCTTTGAGTTAATTTTTTTTCTTAGCTATTCTAATTGGTGGCTACTACTGTTTTAGTAGAAGTCAATAGGAGAACCATTTATGTTAAATCAAATAGAAAACTAATTTTGTTGCATTAATGTTTTGTATATCATTATTACTCTCAATTATGAGTTCTACAATTGCCTATTTATTATTAAGGTCGCGGAGATGGAAGGTGTTTTGCGTGAGCACCATAATACGATGCCTTCTCGGGAAATTCTTGTAGCTCTTGCAGAGAAGTTCAGGTGTGCTTTATTTCTATCTAGAGATTAATATATTATATGTTTTATTATTTTTATTAGATTGGAATTGAAATGCATTACATTTTCGTTGCAGTGAGTCCCGGGAACGAAAAGGGAAAATTATTGTGCAAATGAAGCAAGTAAGTGTATTTATTGCATTTTCAATGATGAGGAGTCATTTGGAGTTAATTTATTAATATAGGGATTTTATTACAGGTTTGGAATTGGTTTCAAAATAGGCGGTATGCAATAAGGGCGAAATCAATTAAATCTCCTGGAAAGTTACATGTAACACCTATGGCCCAGGATGATTCTGCTCCCGTGAGAAATGTTTCTCAACCTGTGGCTGCTCCAATTCCTGCTCCTATGCCTGCTTCCATGCCCTCTTCCGTGCCCACTTCCGTGCCCTCTTCCATGCCTGCATCTGTTTCTGCTCCTTCAGGTAGAATGGGTTCTGATCTAGGTTTAAAGTTTTGAACACTCCTTGCCTCTTCCTTTTTTCTTTTAGCTACTACTTCTGTAATTACCCATACTTTTATTTGTTCTTAATATCACCACAACGAAAATATGCCAAACACTACTGGTTTGCCTTTTGAATTTCCACATCTTATCGGGCAGCAACTTGTAATTGTCCAGTAAATTAACAACTTTTCTCTTGATGGTGCATTGAATCTGATGCTTTTCGTTTATGATGTTTACTTGGAGAGGAAATTAATTAGTGTGTCTTTGGTTCCATAATGGACAGCAGGTTGACAAATTACTTTTTCAGTGAAAATTTACCTAATTTTACTTGTAAACTGGAATTTTGACAATGAGAGACACATTAAACATATCATGTATTATTTTCTATAACAAATTGGAATGATAGAAAAGAAACATATATTTTTTTTTCTCATTTATGAATCATTATTATGGAATATCATTTGCAGTAATATATGAATCTTCTAGGTTTCTTGATTGGGAACTATACATGTCTTGCACTACATTCGAAACCTACAAATCTGGCACATAATTATTTGCCTTCACTGTGTTTGACTTAAATGTATCCTTTGTTTGCACTATGATGCCTGACAGATAAAGCAACAAATAAGTGAAAAAAAAACTAATGTGGTACAGACTTTTGCCATGAGCTCTTACATATTATAGAAGCAATCTCTTGGTTAGAAGCTAAATGATAAAGAAACTAAAAAAGTGAATAAAAAAAATACCGTGAGAGCATTCCCTTGGTTATATATATTACAGACCCTGTGTTACTTAGATGAATAATATATACCTTGATATTATAGTCCAAATATGGATGTGTAGCAGCCTGTACACTCATCCTAAAAAGCACTACCACCATCTTTTAGTTTTTTGCTTTTCCTTCTAGGGAACATTTTACTACTGATTCATTTGTAATCAAGAAATATAAGGTAAGGAAAGGAAAATCATATGCATTTTTTTATTAACTTTAAGCTTCTTTGCATCTTTTCTTTATATATTTTTTGAGAACCCAATGTCCAGTAAGGATTTTGCTGAAAAGGAGAAAATATCGTGCATACAAAGCATCCCCTTTTTAATATTCATTTGAAGTCCTGAAAAGTCATTAGGAGACCTCATTCAACAGGATCTAGAAGCAAGCCGAAGAAACAAGCCACTAAATTTCAATTTGACCTTTTTCTCTATGCTTTCTAGTTTAAATAATGCTTCTTCTCATTACAAAATTTTCAGATTTATTTTGTCCTCAGTTCTTTTTTTCTGGCCAGTTTCAAGTGCAGGAAGGGTCACATCAGAAAATTCATTTATGGAATTTGAAGCCAAATCTGCAAGGGATGGTGCATGGTAAGTCCATCCTGCCGTTCATGATAGGAATTTAGATGGCTGTTTTTGTGCTTCCTTTTGCTGTACTTGATAGTTATCATTGTATGGATGTAAAGTCAGTAATTAGTTTAATTACCTTGTCTTCTGTGCTCAGGTATGATGTAGCAACCTTTTTAGGCCATAGAAATTTAGAGACGGGTGATCCGGTAAGATTTTGAACTTGTCTTGCTGTATATGTCTATACGGTACAAGTTATGAGATGCAGTTATTTTACCACGTCTATTGTGAATTCAGCAAATGCTGCTCTGACTTTATATAAACTTTCATAGTATTTGGACTTCTTTAAATTCTAATCACTACATGGTAATAAAAGTGGCCTCATTTATCAATTGCTTTCATTTGTGCTTCCTTCTGCTTTTCTAATGTTCTGTTGAAATATTGCTGGTTCTACAGGAAGTACAGGTAAGGTTTGCTGGTTTTGGACCAGAGGAGGATGAGTGGGTTAACATAAAAAGGCATCTCCGGCAGCGTTCTCTCCCGTGTGAAGCATCAGAATGTGTTGCTGTTCTTCCTGGAGATCTCGTACTCTGTTTTCAGGTGGGAATATCTGTGCTGTTAGTCACCTGTTAGAGAAGCTACTTATAATTGGGTCTGCATACAAACACCTTTATCTAACGTGATTTGAATTCTCAGGAAGGTAAAGATCAGGCTCTTTACTATGATGCCCATGTTCTTGATGCACAACGACGAAGGCACGATGTAAGAGGTTGTCGCTGTAGGTTTTTGGTACGCTATGATCATGATCAGTCCGAGGTATAAGTTGTTCATCTCCTTCTGTTTTCCTATATTTTTATTTCTGATGTTCTGTTGAAATCTATTGATGCATGTGCTTATTTTGTCAAGGAAAATTTCACTTATTTTAGAAAGACATTTAATATTGACTTCACTTGGCAATAGTTTCCTGTCAACTTCTTTTAACACTTGTGATTTGGACTTTAATTTTGTCAATTCAAAATGTTTGGATGTGCATAATTTTTGTGTGTATTAGTCTATGGTATCTTTTATATGTTTAAACTGGAAATGGACATTTTCCAGTGTTGTGAGTTTCACGATGGTCTACAATAAAAATTTATAGATTTTCTTTATTGTTCTTCAACTTTAGTCGGCTGGAAATGCACCTAATTCAAATTACTTGTTTATGAGAACACAATTTAATTCTCATTTGTTTGGAACACAAATATAACCCACACTTCGTGCAGTTAATTCTAAGGTTGCTTTATGACAGTTAATCAAATCTTTGTTTGTTGAATCAATTGATTTTTATTAAATCTTTGTATTGTTGAATGAGTCATTTTGGTGGGCTTTGTGAACAGTGATATATCTTTGGTTCTTAATTTTATCCCTCAGGAAATTGTGCCTCTCAGAAAGATTTGTCGTCGGCCTGAAACTGATTACAGGTTGCAACAACTCCATGCAATGAATGACTCGGTAACTGCTGACCAGCAGAAAACTAGCACAGATCTTCCTGCAGCAATTGCTCCTAGGGTTATTAGTTCAACTGCCGAAATAATGCAGAAGCAGGGCAGTGCAATTGTACCCCCAGCTGCCCTGGTATCTCATCCTATTGTTTCTGTATCCATCCAAACCACAACTACAGAGGGCAAAAACGCCGGTGCCAGCAGCGCTATCAGCGTGAGCAATCCTGTTGTTCCTCCCAGTGACACTGCTGCAACAGGTGCTGCAACTGGCGGGTCTAGTTGAAACATGCAAGGGTAGTTGGTTTATTTGACAGTTTTGACTTTCTCTTTTCCTGAATAGTTAAATATAAGCTTCAGTTACATGAATTTTCTTTGTTCAATTAATTTTATCCTGGTTATTGTTGTATCTTTGGCTTTTGTTTTACTTCTGATACTTTTTGAGTGCCAAGAAGGCAAGGTAAGAAGTGAACAGGAAAAGTTCAATCTTGAGAAGTACAGCATCAACCCTAAGGAGCAAAAGCCAAATGATAAAACTTCTGCTGGGAATTTAATCAAACACCTCTTGGTTGAAGAATAGCTAAAGGAAAAAGGAAAATAATTTTAAGCGAATAATAAAAATTTAAATAGCTACTGTCCTCGATCGTTCCAAGAGAGGAGAGGATTCAACGAATCCATCCATATTAGCAAAAGCATGATGCAGATAAACAGATATTATGTCATTATTCCAAACAAATTGAAAGAAAAAAGGTTGAGGATGAACGTATGCAGGACAAGTAAGGCAAGGACCTTCTTTGCGGACAAAACACAAACACCTCCTCCCAATCTCTTTTCTTCAATTCAACATACAAAAGTCCTTGCACTGACACATACATGCACGCAATACAAAACCACAACAGAAAGACAAAACACAAGAATGCAAATCCTAAAGGCTCACGGGAATGTTAATAATTCGGTATGGTCATTAAGCTTCATTCGGTGCCTGGTGACCAGCTGCAGGGCAGTTGTCCTCCCGCGTTCCGGCGGGCCGGAAGTGCTGGAGGTCCGGCCCAATGTGGAGGTTCCGGATCTTAAGGCCAATGAGCTGCTCGTTAGAACCCGTGCTGTCTCTATCAATCCACTCGATACAAGAGTGAGTGAGTTTTTTCTTGGACCGATTCTTGTGTTGCGTATTTGGTTCTTGTTTGCTTGTGCAGAAACTATGAAATATAGAAGGAAATGAAGAATTGACTTTGCATAGTAGAAATAAATATATTTTTCTTAATCTTTAAATTTTTTTTTGATGAATATTGAGCTCAATAATTGCCATTCAATTGAAAATTTTGCTTCCATTAATAAATTAATCCTGAATTTTATGTAATGGCTAGTATCGGTAATGTTATTTTTTTGTGAATAGATGATCATGGAGTATTGCGTTAAGAACTGCATAGTGGGTTCAATTGTGTGGCATAAACTAGCTTAAAATTGTTTTCAGAAATATCTAGCTTTTGATCTGGTAACAATTATTAAATCCTGTTCACCTGTTGGTTAATTAAAAGCTTGCTTGCTGGGACAAGATTGCAATTGATTTAGCATTGCTTTGGTTGCTATTCCATATATTTTCCAAATTTCTTTGTGTGAAAACATTTGGTCAGACCCTTGAATCATAATATGTTAAATATTCTAAATTTTAATTCTTCCAGGTGCGATCAGGCTACGCTTGTTCCATATTTGAACCTCTTCTACCTCTCATTTTGGGTCGTGATGTTAGTGGTGAAGTTGCAGCTGTCGGAGCTTCGGTGAAGTCGCTTACTATTGGGCTAGAAGTTTTTGGCGCATTGCACCCAACTGCTGTGAGGGGTACTTACGCTTACTATGCAATTCTTTTGGAAGATGAACTTACTCCAAAGCCAGCATCAGTTACTCATGTGGTAATTGTAAATCATACTACTGTTTCTAGCCTGCTGGTGTTTTATATATTGTTGTCTTTCTTTCACCAGTTATTTGTGACTGCTCTCTGTATTAGCCACATATAACTACGTAAGTTTGTATAACATTCAGCACCAAACATGGTTGCTTGGTTTGTCCTTTTGAGTAACTGTTAAAGTATTAAAAAAAATTGTTTTTCTGTTTAGATAATTGTCTTTTACTGTAGAACATCATTTTAAATAGTTTCATGTGCTCCTATAGGAAGCAAGTGCAATTCCTTTCGCTGCACTGACTGCATGGCGTGCTCTAAAAAGTACTGCTAGGATAACAGAAGGGTATGCTGATTTTGCAGATACAACAATTCTTCTTTTGGATAAACTATGTTTTTGTACTTTTAAAAATTTTGACAACTATACCGTGTACTTTTTCCACTGCTGCGATGAAATTGTATCAACGGTATGTTGTTTTCTGTGTGCGTGTGGATGTTATGCTCTCAATTTTTTTTGTTCTTCCTCTCGTACTAATTTTTTGATGAGTTGTCAATAATGTTGTTTTTCTTTTCTGTTGCTGCTTGTCTTTAACAGCTATAAAGTTTAATGCTTCTGTTCCAGTCTGTTCCCTTTTTTATTGTAAAATTTCTGAAAACCACTGACTGGTATTTGCTGATGATAAACTTTTCCGGGCTGTTCATTGAAAAAAAGTTGAGCAAACTTTCAGGATTACGCAATAGGTATATGATGCATATTCAGATTAATAGCAATTTATATAAGCCTTCACTGTCGTGGATGCTTAAGTGGACCGTGTCATCTCATTTCTGTGTGATTTCAAAATCATCGGTTCCCATGTCAACTTTCACAATTGTTGGCACCCGTTTTAACTTGCAAAATTATTGTTTCCCTTATTTTTTTTTTGGAAGTTGGTGAAAAGTATGATATCCCTACCTTAAGTTTCTGTGCGTTTAAGGGAAAATTTCATTATTTATTTGCTTATCATTGATCATTGTTCTCATCTCTCCAGACAAAGGTTGTTAGCTGTAGGCGGTGGAGGAGCAGTAGGTTTTGCTGCAGTACAGTTTTCAGTAGCTTTAGGGTGTTGTGTTACTGCTACTTGTGGAAGCAAAAGAATTGATTTAGTGCTGGCAGCTGGTGCTGAGCAAGCTGTTGACTATTCTGCTGAGGTGATGATTTGATCGGCTCATTTGCTTCATTATATATTTTTTAGCTGTTTGAAATTTTACATTTCATATGTGATAATCAACTTGATTACTCTTTCTGGTTGCGATTTAATTTTTTTTTTCTTATCAATTAGCAAACCATGTTTAATTCTCAGGACCTTGAATTGGCAATAAGGGGGAAGTTTGATGCAGTTTTGGACACTATTGGCAGACCAGAGACTGAAAGATTAGGCATCAATTTTTTGAAGAGGGGAGGACATTATATGACACTTCATGTAAGAAATGAAAGCTTGTTTGTTATTGTTTTTTAAAGAATTTTTCAGGTTCTATATTCTTGAATGCTTCCACATAAGCAATTAATGATTTAATTCACTTCTGTTTATAGGGTGAGACAGCATCATTGGCAGATCATTGTGGATTAGCATTTGGACTTCCTTTAGCTACAGCAGTTCTACTGTAGAAACAGATGCAGTACTGGTATTCTCATGGAATAGGTATAGCTATTTACTTGCTACAAATTTTAGTGAGCAGGAAAAGAGCAGATTTGTTTCTAGCCAAGTAGTAGGTTTGAGTTCTTTTTCGAGTCCAAATATTTTTCTTCTTTTAGCCTCAATGTTTGTTGCTTGTAAGTAGTTGAATGTGATTATCATGATGATGTGCTTCTTAGATTGTTGCTGTCTTCAAATTGGGTTCATAATTTGTTGAGCTTAGCTGACATAATTCATGTCTACTCTTAGAAAATAGTGAACACAAATATCTGGTGTATTAACTTGTGAAAAGATGTTCAGGAAGTTATGGGGTAACTATGTGAATTGATCAGTGACAACAAATTATCTTATGTGCGCAACTTGAGGATCAACCATCTGCTGGGACTTGGTCATCCTTTTCTTTTCCTGGTGCTTAGTTCCAAAAATATTTTTTTCTCTATTTCTGCCACAGCTCTGCATGGTCAAGTATTACTCTTCCCCTCTAGAACCTATGAGGAAGAGAGTTATAAGGTGGGCAGAAGCTGCCCCCATGCTTGACCCAGTATCCCCACGTTGGTGAATTTTATTTGAAGAAAAAGCTTCTGCAAGAAAGTTTTTCTGGAGAAACTTCTTCAAGCTATCAGATGCTTCTATCTATGCAACCTCTAGAAACTTTGCAAAAGCTTTTGTCGTAATTTATGCCTTGTTATGCTATGGAAAATAGGATTTAGTCTTATTTTCACATGGTTATAACATCCCATGTTAATATATGCAAACCATCATTCCTTTAGATGATTAAACCAATGTTTTCTCTTCTTTGATGGTTCAGAATATTCGTACGCATACATGCCGGCCGATGCAGAAGGTTTATTAGAGATGCGCAGACTATCTGAAGCTGGAAAGCTCAAAATACCAGTTGATAAAACCTTTCCCATAACACAAGTGAAAGAGGCTCACGAGGCAAAAGACAAGAGGCTCATTCCTGGTAAAGTAGTTCTGGAATTTGACTGAAGTAGTTTACATAACCTAATACTGAGGGTCACTGCCTATGATTGAGACTATTCACACAAATATGCCGTAAGCATTCCTACCAATGGTTCTTTGTTCCACAATCACTGCCAGCATTATGTCTAGAAAAAGAAGTTTTGAGAGTAATGACTATCAATATCAGGTTGACAAACTGTAAATGTTGAGAAAGTGCCCTTGGGCTTAAAGCCATGTGTGGTGTTAGAATATGTGTGGCTGAATAGATCTTTAGTTCAGAAATTGCCTGGCAAAAAGTGAAAATAATTTGTAACGGTGCAAGTTAAAAGAAAAGTTATTCCGTTATCGTTGACGGGATTTTGCTCTCAATAATTTATAAACCTGTGAAACAATCATTTTCTTATAATTTGGTAGTCAAGGATATCATAATTCTATTACTGTTAGGCATTAAAAAAAAAAACTTCTATCATTAGGAAGTATAATGTAATAACATATTGTATGTATGACATTATACCAAAATTTCTCCAATTGTTGAGGGCACATGCCTCTTTAATAATTGTGTTAAATAATATCTATGTCCCAAATCCATAGTAGAAGATTTTCATCAGTGAGGAGCATATGGGACATCATCTGGCTGTAGCCTGTAAGCATAAAAACTTGTCCATGTCTTAATCATCCTTACCCTCCATTCAGCCAAGACCAAGATCAAAATATAATTATGATAACCAATTACTAATACTTAAATACCAAACTTGTTATCCCTAACAGTAACAGTGTAGTAGAGTAGTTAAGTAAAATAAGACGAAGTTGGGCGAGGATAGTATGGCAGGTCCAGCCCAAGCTGACAATCAAAGGAACCATACCCATAGCCAAACCCTAACTCTTAAAAAAAAAAGAAAAAGAAAAAAGAAAGAAACGAAAAGATGTCGTGGTATGAGGTGAAGCGTGAGACATTACAGATGGGTTTGTGCCCTAATTAGAGCAGCCAGAAAAGGGTGATTGTGTGTATAAGTCTTTGGAATTAGAGCATAAACAAGGTGCGTTTTAATAATTGTTTCTGTCTGGTTATGGTGTATGCTAAGTAAATGTTTTCTTTGGTCGAATTACTCCTTTTCAAGTAACCCTTTACCCATTTATTGTTGTTATTGGTTTCTTTCCTCCATCATTTCTTCTTTGAAGTTTAGGGTTTCTCTTCATTCATTCACTCTTGATACCCTTTTGGCAGTCTGGCTTTCAATTAATTTAAGCTAAAATGACATGTAGGTGACCATTTACTGTTATCCTGACATTGTTTTACCCAATAGCTTTTTGCCACACCAGTAAAATAATTT
>JAXCLQ010000005.1:16721993-16734311 GCA_035584115.1 Cedrela odorata | reverse complement strand
CTCGGTTCGTTGAATAATAGTTCACTCCCAATCTCCCTCCAAGCGCGTGCCATCACCCGCAGATATGCATGCGTAATAATAAAATTAATTTTCTATTTACGAAAAAAATCATTTTAACATCACTTAAAAAAATGCAATGTTGGTTCACATTAATGTTAGTCTTAAATTATAATATTGGTTCACATTAATATTAGGCTTATTTTATATTAATTTTATAGAAATTAATAAAAAATTCAAATGGTATAAAAAAAATAAAATAAAAACTTGAATTTATGGTTGGAGAGTGTTATGCACGCTAGAAAAGTAGCGTGGGTTGGAGTTGAAAAGCGAAAGGTTACATCATTCCTCTATGCGAACATAATCACTTAAATCACTGCGCTATCCCTCCCCACCGGACTGTGGTCAAGTGAGTCCATTGGATTCTTCTCTGTTTTCACACCCCTTCCCCCACCCCACCCCACCCCACCCCACCCCCCAAGCATGTGATGTTCTTTCCAAAACACCCATCCTTTTCGCATTTAATTTCCATAATTGCCATTTTCTCTCTCTCTCCCTTTATCTCTTATATATATTAAAAACGGCTACTTGTTATTGTGTGTAGAGTGTAGTGTAGTGTATTGCAAAGTGGGCAGAAAGAAAATGCCACACACGGATGTCCCAATGCCTCTTAATTGTGTCTATCTTATCAGCATCTTGCATTTGTTTGGTAAAGGATGATCTGTCCACGTTTCTGCTGCCCCTTTCATTTCAATTGTCATGTTCATGTTCATTCATTCAATTATCCAATCTATGCATTTATGCTTGCTTTAATTTCACTAATTTTTACACTTGACTATGGCTTTCATACAAAGCAATCTCTTCCTGAACCTGTTTTTCTTTTCCATAACTTTTCTTCCTTTTATAGAAATAAACTCCTTTTTTTTTTTTTTAATTTTACTTTAGACACTTTTTATCAAAATGAAAAATTGACCAACTTGTCTTCCATACCATGATGGACCATGCATGTGTACACTCACTCACTCACTCATTTCTTATCATGCCTCAGCATCACTTCTTTGTCACCATTTGTGGTCCTACATAAGGATTTTGCTGTACTCACACGTTACGGTATGTCGCATTTTTTATATATTTTATTTTAAGAAATTAATTTGTAAAATGAAAAGGGTATAATTGTCAGACCAATAAAACCATGGGAAACACAAAATACTGTATATGTTTATGTTATGCGTCCCAATGGAAACTAAAGCAAATACTGGTGTGGTATCTTATGGGTTACATTTTGCTGCTAAAGACAAAACAGCGTATCGTCGTCTTCCAATGAACAAGAACGGGAACAGAAATAAGTAACCCCACTTCCCCTTCTTCATCACTTCATCACTCTATCTTCATCAATCCACTTGCTACTGTACATCTGCAAACACAACACACCTCCACCCTTCCCCACCATACAGTAAAGCAATCTCTTTTTCTCTCTGTTTCTTTCTTTACCCGAAAAAAATATCTGGAATCTTTCTTCGTTAATGGCCAAAACCATGCGGTAAAAAGTTTTTTTTTTTAAAAAAGAAAAAAAAAAAAAAAGAAACAGGGCTGGGCAGGAAATGGACACGGACAGACTCCCACATCGCAGTACAAACAACAACAGCAGCAGTACTACTACAAGCACCAGTGAACTCTTCATTTGTTTCACATCACGCTTATCTTCTTCATCCTCCATGAAAATCTCTTCAAAATCTATTTTGAGTCCTGGCCGTGCTAGAGACTCTTCACAAATCTCTCTGTCCACGTCTCTGAGTAGAAGGTTGAGAAGCAGTGGGAGTATCAAAGGCGGCCAAGCTTCACCCATGTTTCCGGCTACAAATGGGAAGAAACGAGGCTGTTCTTTTGAAAACCCTGAGCCTTCTTCGCCTAAAGTGACCTGTATTGGTCAAGTGAGGGTTAAGACTAAGAAACAGGGGAAGAAAATAAGGGCGGGATCCAGGAGTAGAAGAGAAGTTGGTTTCAGGAAAACAGAGCAATCAACTAGCACCAACAGCAGTAGCACCAACAGTCATAATCTTGATGCAAATCATTTTCAAGATTATGGGCATATGGGTCATCAGCTTCAGCAGCAAGAATGCTTGACTCACAGAAACCAGAGATGGGTTCACTTGCCTGTGACAATATGCGAAGCATTGAGAGCATTTGGAGCTGAATTTAATTGTTTTTTACCGTGTAGATCTTCTTGTATGGCAAACAATGACCATAAAGAGAAGGAAGGGAAAGCGGACGCGGGGTCTAATGTTAATGCTGATGGCAGTGCTAGCTCTTGCGGGGCGGTATTTGCACGGTGGCTTGTGGCGGAAAAGATAGAGTTGGTGGTGGGAGATGAAGATAGAGAAGAGGAGGATGATATGCCGCGGAGGAGTCAGAGAAGGCATGTTTTCGAGGATATTGTGATAGAAGAAGATAAATGTGAGCAGAAAAATGAGATCTTGGAAGAAGAAGAAGAAGCGAGGGTGAGTACATGTATTCCTCCAAAGAATGCTTTGTTGCTAATGAGGTGCAGATCTGATCCTGTAAAAATGGCTGCTATGGCTAATCGATTTTGGGAATGTCCTCCACAAGATGAAGCTGAGGATGAAAATGAAGAACACAAGGAAGAACGTGGAGAAGACAGCCAACAAGATGGGCAAATGAAAATAGATCAAGAAATGGAGCAAAAACTGGAAGTATCGTCTGACAAGTTGGCTTCTCATCAAATTATTGAAGAACATAAAATCCCAGATGCTGAAGTAGAAGAAGAAAAGGAAGAATTGGTTTTGGATAGAGTACAAGAGGAACAAGAAAGCCAAGATATCAACGAAGTAGAAGACGGAGAGTTACAGAAGCAAGTACAAGAAGAAAAACAAGTAATCAACCAGCCAGTGTTAGAAGAAGAAGAAACAGTCCAAAGTGATTCTTCTGCAGAAGCTCTTGCAGATCCAGATAACGAAGGAAGTGTAACCAAGGTGCTGCTGGAAAATGAAGATATAAAAGATAAACCTGAACCAGCTCAAAAAGTAGAAAATACAGAGGCTTTTGCTGACGCTGAGGAGAAAAGACCAAGCCTTTCTTCCTCTGAAGTCCTTTTACAGCCCGAACAAGAATTTCAAGATGTCCTTTTACAGCCCGAACAAGAATTTCAAGAAGATAAGCAAGGACAAGAAGCTATAGTTGCAGAGGATTCAGTAGAAGAGGAAGAGACTACAGAAAAGAAGGAAGAGGATGATGAAGAAACAGAGACTACCCATGAAAGATCGGAAACCGGAGACCCGGAAATGACCCCGGAACCGGAAAAGGGTCAAGAGTCAAAAGAAGAAGAAAGTCAAAAACAGCAGAACTTGTTGCCAGATTGCTTGCTGTTAATGATGTGTGAGCCAAAGCTGTCGATGGAAGTATCCAAAGAGACCTGGGTATGCAGTACGGACTTCATCAGATGGCAACCGTCGGAGAAAAAGCCACCCCCGCAATCAGTCAAAAGGGACGGCTGCGATGAGCCCAAAAAGAGAGTCAGCATTGACACTAATCCGGCGCAGCAGCACCAGTTACTGATGCAGCCGCCAAGGTCATCTTGCTCTTTCCCAGTGGCTCCTCTCCCTCCGGCGCTCGGTGTGCCGTCCGTGAAAACGATGAACACCATGATAGATCAGAAGCTTGTTGGAGCCAAGCCTCCCTTCGAGCCTTTCGCGCTCACTCGTTGCAAGTCCGAGCCGAGAAAATCTTCAGCTAAGCTGGCGCCTGAGACTTGTTTTTGGAAGAATAGAAAGATTGAGCCGCATCGCCCTGCTACGGTCGGGGTCGGCGCGGCTGGAGTCGGGTTTTGATCCGGGTTGGGTTAAAAGTGCGGTAAGTTTGTACTGTATGGGTAACTTCTAGCTTGGAGGCTTTTACAGCTACTACTTTCTTGTTTGTAAATCTTCTATTTTTAGTTTAGTATTATTTTAAATTTACCACTTTGTGCTGTGCCTATAAATTATACTAGGAGAAATTTGATGGTGAATGTATATATATACATGCTGTTATTCCGGCTATAATTCATGGGCATTTTCCAATGTAACCCTTTTCAGAATCAATGATTAAAAATACTTGCTAAAATCCTAGAATGATTGAACAGGAGATACTGGTATCTTCTGTTTAATCATAACAACACTCACAATTCACAAAATTTCAGGGCCAAGATTTTTCTCTTACAGATACATCATTTCACAGCCTTCCAAGGCATAGACTTTTCATCCATTCCACACACTTGGGTAGGGACAAGTAGAAAGGTGAACTTATAAAAAGGTGAAAACCAGAGACAAGCAAAAGTAACATCAGTTCATTTGCTTATTACACGGGATCAAATATCTGAGGATAGCTTTAGTGATTTCATTGTCCTTTGTAATACAATCTCTGCATTCAGTTTGTGCATGACAGCTTACTTTTAATGCTCTACTAGATGGAACAATCCTGGAGAGATGCTTAAACCTCTAGTAGCAATTATCTTGTATTAGGTATTAGCTTTATTCATTTTTTGGTAATTCATAGAACAATGTAAAAATTTTAATGGATGGTTGAATGGGGACAAACTGCATAATCATTTAATGGAAAGAGTTTAAGATGCCTGCCTGGTCAAACTGTCATTGAGGCTGGGCGCCAAGGAGGATTCAAACTGTCATTGGGGCTGGGCTCCAGGAGGACTCAAACTTTTGCTACGGGAATTTTCTTGACAGCTTAGCTGTATTTTGCAGAGAAAGCAACAATTCAGGGATCCATCGAAATGTTAACATTTGAATCAATGACAGCATACTAGAATTGTGAAAACTAAGAAACTGTGACAGGAAGAAGAAATGGCCAACCAGCAAGGCATTATATTTAAAAATGTTAGGCATTCTGAAAAGAAAAGAAAAGGCCTCCTTTTTGTTAATTGTTTCTTTTGTTTGTTGCTGAGATTATGAGCAGAAATGTTCCCACCTGTACAGTATAATATTCCCAATAAGCAAATTCCAAACAGGAATAAACAAAATAGACAAAATGCTCAACTTTTTAAAAATGTAATCCCTAACTTAAGTCGTGGTTGTTGAAGCATTATTTCAGTTCGTGAACTTGTATCTTTGTCCTCTTTATCCTACTTTCTGTTATAAAACAACCAAAGCAGTATTTTAACCGCTGATATATTCTCTTTGGAAAAGAAAACTGACAATCAATCTTACTAGTAAAAACCAATTAACACGGCTGTCTTTTATTTCAAGAGAAAGGTACTGTTATTAATCATTATGCGTTTTAAATTCTTGAATATTTAGGAGAATTTCAATCTAATTTGATGAAAAAAAAAAAATAAATCACCAATTTGCAAATTGCAATTCTATGTTGTCATCTTCAACTAATCCCATACAAGACAACGCTAAACCCTTTTCGTTTTACCAAATCCACTATAGTGTTTCCCATTTGGTCCGAATTTATAAGTTTTTGATTCTTGATCAAATATTAAACTGACCTGTAATCTTGTGTAGTTGAGGAAAAGAATGGTTTGGAGGAAGGAATATTTGGATGTAGCTTTAGTTCCAAGTGGGTTACTCATCATGTTTGGTTACCATCTCTACCTTCTTTACAGATGCCTGAAATATCCACAGACTACAGTTATTGGCTATGAGAACCACAACAAAAAAGCTTGGGTGGAAAAAATGTTGCAGGTTGAGGCAAAAGATAGAGGCTTAGCAGTAACAGTCATCAATGGCACAATTTCAGCATCAACTTTCTTGGCTTCAACATCCCTAACTCTAAGTTCTCTGATTGGAGCATGGGTTTTGATCCGGGTTGGGTTAAAAGTGCGGTAAGTTTGTATTGTACGGGTAACTTCTAGCTTGTAGGCTTTTGCAGCTACTACTTTCTTGTTTGTAAATCTTCTATTTTTAGTTTAGTATTATTTTAAATTTACCACTTTGTGCTGTGCCTATAAATTATACTAGGAGAAATTTGATGGTGAATGTATATATATACATGCTGTTATTCCGGCTATAATTCATGGGCATTTTCCAATGTAACCCTTTTCAGAATCAATGATTAAAAATACTTGCTAAAATCCTAGAATGATTGAACAGGAGATACTGGTATCTTCTGTTTAATCATAACAACACTCACAATTCACAAAATTTCAGGGCCAAGATTTTTCTCTTACAGATACATCATTTCACAGCCTTCCAAGGCATAGACTTTTCATCCATTCCACACACTTGGGTAGGGACAAGTAGAAAGGTGAACTTATAAAAAGGTGAAAACCAGAGACAAGCAAAAGTAACATCAGTTCATTTGCTTATTACACGGGATCAAATATCTGAGGATAGCTTTAGTGATTTCATTGTCCTTTGTAATACAATCTCTGCATTCAGTTTGTGCATGACAGCTTACTTTTAATGCTCTACTAGATGGAACAATCCTGGAGAGATGCTTAAACCTCTAGTAGCAATTATCTTGTATTAGGTATTAGCTTTATTCATTTTTTGGTAATTCATAGAACAATGTAAAAATTTTAATGGATGGTTGAATGGGGACAAACTGCATAATCATTTAATGGAAAGAGTTTAAGATGCCTGCCTGGTCAAACTGTCATTGAGGCTGGGCGCCAAGGAGGATTCAAACTGTCATTGGGGCTGGGCTCCAGGAGGACTCAAACTTTTGCTACGGGAATTTTCTTGACAGCTTAGCTGTATTTTGCAGAGAAAGCAACAATTCAGGGATCCATCGAAATGTTAACATTTGAATCAATGACAGCATACTAGAATTGTGAAAACTAAGAAACTGTGACAGGAAGAAGAAATGGCCAACCAGCAAGGCATTATATTTAAAAATGTTAGGCATTCTGAAAAGAAAAGAAAAGGCCTCCTTTTTGTTAATTGTTTCTTTTGTTTGTTGCTGAGATTATGAGCAGAAATGTTCCCACCTGTACAGTATAATATTCCCAATAAGCAAATTCCAAACAGGAATAAACAAAATAGACAAAATGCTCAACTTTTTAAAAATGTAATCCCTAACTTAAGTCGTGGTTGTTGAAGCATTATTTCAGTTCGTGAACTTGTATCTTTGTCCTCTTTATCCTACTTTCTGTTATAAAACAACCAAAGCAGTATTTTAACCGCTGATATATTCTCTTTGGAAAAGAAAACTGACAATCAATCTTACTAGTAAAAACCAATTAACACGGCTGTCTTTTATTTCAAGAGAAAGGTACTGTTATTAATCATTATGCGTTTTAAATTCTTGAATATTTAGGAGAATTTCAATCTAATTTGATGAAAAAAAAAAAATAAATCACCAATTTGCAAATTGCAATTCTATGTTGTCATCTTCAACTAATCCCATACAAGACAACGCTAAACCCTTTTCGTTTTACCAAATCCACTATAGTGTTTCCCATTTGGTCCGAATTTATAAGTTTTTGATTCTTGATCAAATATTAAACTGACCTGTAATCTTGTGTAGTTGAGGAAAAGAATGGTTTGGAGGAAGGAATATTTGGATGTAGCTTTAGTTCCAAGTGGGTTACTCATCATGTTTGGTTACCATCTCTACCTTCTTTACAGATGCCTGAAATATCCACAGACTACAGTTATTGGCTATGAGAACCACAACAAAAAAGCTTGGGTGGAAAAAATGTTGCAGGTTGAGGCAAAAGATAGAGGCTTAGCAGTAACAGTCATCAATGGCACAATTTCAGCATCAACTTTCTTGGCTTCAACATCCCTAACTCTAAGTTCTCTGATTGGAGCATGGATTGGTAGATCTTCAGATAATATCTTCAGGAGCATTCTTATCTATGGTGACACGAGCTCGCCTGTCGTCTCTATCAAATATATCAGCCTTCTTATCTGCTTCCTTGTGGCCTTTGGTTCTTTTCTTCAATGTGTAAGGTGCTTTGTCCATGCCAATTTTCTCATCAGTATGCCAGATACAGATATTCCTGTCAACTACGTGCAGAAGGCAGTGATAAGAGGAAGTCTTTTTTGGTCAGTTGGACTACGTGCAATCTACTTTGCCACTACTTTGCTTCTCTGGATTTTCGGTCCAATACCGATGTTTGCTGCTTCAGTTATTTTGGTGACGGTTCTGCATATTCTTGACACAAATTCATCTCCGATGCATCAGTTTGAACCAGCCAAGACTCATAACCCGGTCAGGAAGATCGGTGAAGAAATAACTGCAGTTGCAAAGGTTATTGAACACCAAATAACTGAATAGAGGGTTGACTACGATCACAGTTAAAACTGGCACAAAAATTTTCATTTATCTTTATATTTTTTGTACAAGTGAGTTACAGAAATCTATTTCTCCAATGTCAATTTAGGTTTCCCCTTCCCTTATTGTGTATTATCTGAGCTTTGATCCTTCTTGCTGCTATTCAATTCAGTGCTATCTGTGGCATTCTCAACTGTTGAATTCAGTGAGCCTGATTGCTGTTCACCTTTTTTCTCTGTTTCGTTGCTACTAGAATCTTCAATGAAGGAATTAATGGCAAGCTGGCCAGAATAAAGGAACAAACCAATAGAGTTGATTCCGAAAACAAATGTGGCAAGGTAGCACAAACCATTCACTATAGTCCTGAAAGGAAGTACAAAATTAGTAGTATAAAGAAAATAAGGAGTCGTAACTTATATGAATTTACAGATAGAAGTGCTGAAGGAAAGTAGTAGAGGGAGCTACCTTACGGTTATTGTTATTTGACGAACCTGAAAAATGAGGAATACAAAATTAATATGAGAAATGGATGGTGGTACTCTTAGTAATACAGGAATGCCGTAAACAATCTGAAAATTTACTGCCAGAAGTACCGTGTTCAATTAGCTGGAAGTAGGATATTAGTTATTCAAAAATGTTTTCAAGAGCTACTCATATCATCCTACATTGTGTATTTTCAACTTAAATAAGTCTACAGAAGTATTTCTAACACCTACTTAACAGAAGTTAAAACTAATGTGAAACAAATCATTCAATTCAAATATCGAAAAGAAGATTGAAGAACAAACGGAGAAGTTATCTGAAACTGTCTGGCGGTTGAGAGCTGCCTCGATAGTAGTGGTGAACTTATAAAGAATGAGCGCAATCACAGCTGCCGATATTGCACCCAACAATGCCTGAACAGGTGAAGGAGGGGCCTTAGCTTCTATTGAAGAAGACCCCATTGCTTTCAAGTTATCCAATGCCTCCTCCTTCAATGATTTCTTTGCCCCTGTAGACCTAAATTTCTAGACCCACCAAAATCCATATTTCTTAGAAATAAGGGAGTGAGTAAAAGAGCAATTAAACACAAAGCAATGGCTTAACAATTCCCCAAATTCAAAATTGCACAGTTCCACTATCATAAGAAATAAGAAGCACAAAAAATTGCAGTCATGAAAACTCACTAAAAACCAAGTTCCTCAAAATTCATATCGACATAATACAATCAATTTTTATTTTAAATTAAAACTGATCAGAGACTAACTATAAACCAGTTATCAAAATCCAAACTGAAGCCTAACAACACATCAAAAATATAAAAAGATTGGAAGTGAAGGAACGGCAGTGGGAGTCTTTATTATGGAGATCAAAACGCAAAATAATTAATTTATCAATTTATTAATTAATTTAAAAAAAAAAAATCTTTCTTCTATGTTGAATTATAGTAGCAATAGTTATCTAAAATTGATAAAATCAATTCATGATTTATACTGAACTCATATAATACGAAAGGCCCAAAATCAAGAGGAAAAACTTTTAACAATTTTATCACTCGTAGTATTTTTACCATGAGCTGAGACAACATACAGATAAGCGAAATTGAGTTTAGACTTTGCTGTTATACATACGGCATTCATCAAAATTCTACATTGAATCACAGTTCTTCAGAATGTTTAGAAAAACACACGGATATTTAAATCCTACACGGAATTACAACACCGATCGATATCCAAAACTGACAGTGAAAACTGAAGAAATTTTAGAGCTGACACTGAAATCTGAATTACACTGAAAGCAGTTCATCACATTGTGTATTCAACAATAACAACAATACCGATGCTTTAAAAACCGGGAGAAGCAAAAGAAATAAAGATTGATTAGTGATACCAGTTCTTTAGCACGCTTAGCCCTGCGTCTAAGAGAGCGAAAGAGGAAGACAGCGATGGAGCCAGTGAGGAGAACACTGGTGGAAACCTGGAGAGGAGAAGGGTCATCTGTGTTTGCAAATATAGATTGTGTGAGATCAATTGGACCCTCTTCTGGGTCTGCAGAAGTTGTGGGTGAGGTGGGTTCTTGAGCCTGGGCGAGCCATGGCTCGATGATGGGTCTGCGTCGAGGAAATGTTGAGGGAGAAATGGTGGGTTTGTGGAGAAAGTTGAATTTTTGGGGATGGTGAGAGAGAAACAAGGGGAAGGTAGAGGAAAGAAGATGATGAGTTTGCGACATGTTTAAGCCTTTTTTCTGGTTTGGTTTCTGTTAGATAATATGAATTGCTGTCTTTGTTTTCAGATTGGGAGTTAAAAAATGAGTGTTGTGTTTGAGATTTTGGTGGGGTTTTTAGAAAATATCTTCTCTTTGGTTTTGAGTTTTGGATAACGAAAAATATTGGTTCTTGCATTGTAACAACTTATTCCCAAATTTAAATCACAAGAACAGATAATATGTGTGTATAAGTATAATCATCATTACAATGATTAATATTCTCTCCTAATATAATTTTTTATTTAAAATTCAAACATATTATTTAGTTGATAATTATAATATATAATATAGATTTTGTAAATACATTTCTCGAATAAAAGAGAGTTATTCAATTATGGAACTCTGAAAATCATATTGAGATAGCTACTTCATTGCCAAATATCACAAAATCAAAAAGTCATATTAGTACCCGATTCATCACATATAGAAACTTGAAAACGAAAAAATTGGATCCCTTGGGACTTATTTCTTTAATCCTTTCATTAATTCCTGAAATCTTGCCTTTGGTAGAGTATGTTCGGGACAACAATACACCCATGAGAAGAAATAATCTTTGGAATTGCTAAAGGGCCAAAAAATGGATTAGCAGAGCATCAACGCTCGTGATTTACATATTTGAACATCATGTAACATGCTCTTTTTAATGTCAAATTCATTTGTAATCAATTATCTATGTGTAAGTTATTAGCATTCTTGGCGCACATTAGATGCCACAGCTCGTGCCCAAAACTTGAGTTGTGCTTTCATGTCTACTGCAGAATTCTTCGGAACCCAATTTGGAACTGGTGGTGCACAGCTTTGCACAAGCCTTGCCTCAGACAAATATGGTCTCCTCATCTTATTATTGTCTTGGTTCAATTCTTCTCTCTTCTTTTCTTGCAAACCTGGGAGTATGTTAACAACACTTGGGCTCAAGTCTTTTTTCCCAAATGTGGATCCCAAGTCCTTGAAACCTTGCACTTTCTCAGTTTCAAGATCATTTACGCTCTTTTTGATCATCTTCTGTTGGTTGAGATATCGACGACTCATTTCTTTGATCCCATTTGTGTTATTGCTTTCCACCTCCGAGCTTCTCGGCGGTTGGGCCATCGGAATACCACTGCAACTCTGAATTATGCCCTGAATTTGAGAGGCTCATATTTCAGCGTCAAAGTTGAAATGTTTTTGGCTTATAAATTTAAGTGCATCTTTACTATTGCAAATTACAAGAAACAGAATATAGAAAACAATATGTTTCCAATTTGAGAGGAATAAAAATTATTACCTTCGGATTGTGCTGAGGGTTCAAGCTTTCCGAAGAACTAGCAAATGCCTGCTGAATCAATCTGCTCATTCTAGCATCACTATCTTTGTCTTGGCTGATATCTTCCCTCCCAATATTTGGTGGTAGAGAAGGTGTCCTTTGCAATCTCCGGTGCGACGATTGCCCGGACAATTTGCTCCTACATTCACTTTCCTTCTCATTATAACTTGCTCCTTTCTTCTCTTTACAACTTGGTTTTGGTGCTTGAAGCATATTCTGATGCGACGATTGCCTTGTCAATTTTTTAATCCCACTATTGCTTTCTTTTTCTTCCTTCTCTTCTTTCCTCCCTATACCAGGTGACAGAGATGGTGTTCGAACCAAACCATGATGAACAACACCATTTCCCTTCTTCTCAGTCGTTGAAGTGTTTTTACTTTTACTATCAGAAGTTTTTGGCAACAAATCTTGGCTAAGTTTTGAAGAAGAAGAAGAAGAAGAAGGACAAGGATCAGAATTACACCGTAACATCATTGTTGTTCTTCTTTTGAGCAAATTCTCAAAGAACCAACACTCTTCCAACAGATCATCAACAGTTTCCA
>JAXCLQ010000005.1:16708839-16719159 GCA_035584115.1 Cedrela odorata | reverse complement strand
GCCTCTTCCTTTTTTTCTTTTAACTACTACTTCTGAAATTATCCCGTCTTTTTATTTGTTCTTAATATCACCGCAATGAAAATATGCCAACCACTACTTGTTTGCCTTTTGAATTCCCACATCTTATTGGGTGGCAACTTGTAATTGTTCAGTAAATAAATGACTTTTCTCTTGATGCTGCGTGGAATCTGATGCTTTTCGTTTATGTTGTTTACTTGGAGTGGAAATTAATTAGTGTCTTTGGTTGCATATTTGACAGCAGGTTGACAAATTAGTTTTTCAGTGATATTTTACCAAATTTTACTTGTAAACTGGAACTTGGACTATGAGAGACACATTAAACATATCATGTATTATTTTTTATAACAAATTGGAATGATAGAAAAGAAACATATTTTTTTCTCATTTATGAATCATTATTATGGGTAATATATGAATCTTCTAGGTTTCATGGTTGTGAACTATACACGTCTTGCCCTTATTAGAAAAATTCAAATCTGGCACATAATTGTATACCTTCACTGTGTTTGACTTAAATGTATCCTTTGTTTGCACTATGATGTCTGACATGATAAAGAAACTAAATAAGTGAAAAAAAACTAATGTGGTACAGACCTTTGTCATGAGCTTCTATATATTATAGAAGCACTCTCTTGGTTCGAAACTAAGTAATAAAGAAACTAAATAAGTGAACAAAAAAAAAATACTCTTGAAGCACTCTCTTGGTTAGATATCCTGTGTCACTTAGACGAAGAATACATACCTTGACATTATAATCCAAATATGGACGTGTAGCAGCCTGTACACTCATCCTAAAAACCACTAGCACTATCTTGCACTTTTTTCCTTTTCTTTCTTGGGAACATTTTACTACTGACTCATTTGTAATCAAGAAATATAAGGTAGGGAAAGGAAAATTATACGCATTTTTTATTAACTTTAAGCTTCTTTGTATCCTTTCCTTATATTTTTTTGAGAACTCAATGTCCACTAAGGATTTTGCTGAAAAGTAGAAAAGATTGTGCATGCAAAGCATTCCCTTTTTAATAGTTATTTGAAATCCTGAAAAGTCATTAGGAGACTTCATTCAACAGGATCTAGAAGCAAGCCAAAGAAACAAGCCACATGATTTCAATTTGACCTTTTTCTCTATGCTTTCTATTTTAAATAATGCTGTTTCTCATTACAAAATTTTCAGAATTATTTTGCCCTCAATTCCTTTTTTATGGCCAGTTTCAAGTGCAGGAAGGGTCGCATCAGAAACTTCTTTTATGGAATTTGAAGCTAAATCTGCTAGGGATGGTGCATGGTAAGTCTATCCTGCCGTTCATGATAGGAATTGAGGTGGCTGTTTTTGTGCTTCCTTTCGTCGTACTTGACAGTTATTATTTTATGGATGTAAAAGTCTGTAATTAGTTTAATTACCTTGTCTTCTGTGCTCAGGTATGATGTAGCAACCTTTCTAGCCCATAGAAATTTAGAGACGGGTGATCCGGTAAGATTTTACCTTGTCTTCTGCATATGTCGATACAGTACAAGTTGAGACGCAGTTATTTTACCTTGTCTATCATGAATTCAGTAAATGCTGCTCTGACTTTATATAAACTTTCATAGTATTTGGACTTCTTTAAATTCTAACCACAACATGGTAATAAAAGTGGCCTCATTTATAAATTGCTTTCATTTGGGCTGACTTATGAATAAGCTTTTCTGATGTTCTGTTGAAATATTGCTGGTTCTACAGGAAGTACAGGTAAGGTTTGCTGGTTTTGGACCAGAGGAGGATGAGTGGGTTAACGTAAAAAGGCATCTCCGGCAGCGTTCTCTTCCGTGTGAAGCATCAGAATGTGTTGCTGTTCTTCCTGGAGATCTCATACTCTGTTTTCAGGTGGGAATATCTGTGCCTTTAGTCAACTTGTTAGAGAAGCTGCTTATAATTGGGTCTGCGTACAGCACCTTTATCTAATATGATTTGAATTTTCAGGAAGGTAAAGATCAGGCTCTTTACTATGATGCCTATGTTCTTGATGCACAACGACGAAGGCATGATGTAAGAGGTTGTCGCTGTAGATTTTTGGTACGCTATGATCATGATCAGTCCGAGGTACAAGTTGTTCATATCCTTTTATTTTTGTATATTTTTATTTGTTTTTTGTGGTTCGACTCCCTTGAGAAAAATTTAATATAATTTGCACGGCCAGTATGATGATAGGCTGTTTATCTAGTAGTTCTGGGTAATGGATCTTGCTGGGGTCATTCCCCTTATGTCTAGAGATGGTCTACATTTCATTACTCTTTGTGATCCCTTTTTATTTTTGTATACATATGTACATAACCTCTTCCTTTGGTAGCTTTGGCCATTGTGCTGTATTTTTGTGATTCAATTATGTCACAGGTTGGGTCTGGGTGTCGGTTGTGATAGTTAAACACTTTGTTTCCTGCAATTCTTTGGCAATTAAGCTGTGCTTCTATGTTTTCTTATTGTGCAATAGAATCATAAGCCTCGGAGGAGATTTGGAACAGTCCTTCAAAAAAGTGTCAATTCTATTGACGCATGTGCTTATTTTGTCAAGGAAAATTCCACTTATTTTAGATAAGACATTTAATATTGACTTCACTTGGCAATAGTTTCCTGTCAACTTCTTTTAACCCTTGTTATTTGGACTTTAATTTTGTCAATGCAAAATGTGTGGATGTGCATAATTTTTTTTGTATATTAGTCTGTGATGTCTTTTATATGTTTAAATTTGAAATGGTCATTTTCCAGTGTTGTAGGTTTCTAGATGGTCTACAATAAAAATTTGCAGATTTTCTTTATTGTTGTTCAAGGGCTGGGAAATACACCTAATTCAAATTACTTGTTTATGAGAAAACAATTTAATTGTAATTTATTGGGAACAAATATAACTTGCACGTCGTGCAATTAATGCTTAGGGTGCTTTATGACAGTTAATCAAATCTTTGTTTGTTGAATCAATTGATTTTTATCACATCTTTGTATTATTGAATGAGTTATTTTGGTGGGCTTTATGATCAGTGACTTAGCTTTGGTTCTTAATTTCATCCCTCAGGAAATTGTGCCTCTCAGAAAGGTTTGCCGTCGGCCTGAAACTGATTACAGGTTGCAACAACTTCATGCTATGAATGACTCGGTAGTTTCAGACCAGCAGAAAACTAGCACAGATCTTTCTGCAGCAATTGCTCCTAGAGTTAATAGTTCATCCGCTGAAATAATGCAGAAGCAGGGCAGTGCAATTGTAGGCCCAGCCGCCCAAGTATCTCATTCTATTGTTTCTGTACCCATCCAAACTACAACTACAGAAGCCAAAAATGCCGATGCCAGCCGCATTATCAGCTTGAGCAATCCTGTTGTTCCTCCCAGTGATGCTGCCGTGATGAGCGGCACCACCGCAACAAGTGCCGCAACTGACAGTTCTAGTTGAAACATGTAAGGGAAGTAGTAGGTTTCTTTGACAGTTTTGACATTCTCTTTTTCTTGAATGGTTAAATATAAGCTTCAATTACATGAATTATCCATGTTCAATTAATTTTATCCTCGTTAGTCTTTTTTACCTGTGTCCCCTGCTACTTTTTGAGTGCCAGGAAGGTAAGGCAAGAAGTGAACAGGAAAAGTTCAATCTTAAGAATTACGGCATCAACCATAAGCTGTGAAGAGGAAGAGATTCAGAATTTTCGTTTCTTGCGTTTGCTTGTTCAGAAAAAAGAATTATACCTGGAAGGAACAAAAGCAAATTCTTTATTGTTATCAAATGATAAAACTTCTACTGGGAATTTAATCAAACACCTTCTCTCCTCTTGTTTGGAGAATAACAAATAAAAAAATGGATGACAATTTTAAGCGAAAAATTAAAAATTAAAATAACCACTGTTCTCGATCGATCTGAAATTTTTTTAAAAATAATAATCTTAATCCATCCATATTAACAAAAGCATGACGCAGAAATAAAGATATTATGTCATTATTCGTTGAGAATGAATTTGTATATGCCAACACACAATGAATGACCTTCTTTGCGGACAAAACACAAACACGTCCTCTCAGTCTCATTCCTTCAATTCAACATACAAAACCCTTACACTAATACACACACATCACATACGCAATACAAAACCACACTAGAAACATAGACAACAGAAAGATGAACACGAGAATGCAAATCCTAACAACTCACAGGAATTTTAGTAATTCGGTTTGTTCATTACGCTTTATTCGGTGCCTGGTGACCAGTTGCAGAGCAGTCGTCCTCCCGCGGTTCGGCGGGCCGGAGGTGCTGGAGGTCCGGCCCAATGTACAGGTTCCGGATCTCAAGCCAAATGAAGTCCTCGTTAGAACCCGAGCTGTCTCTATCAATCCACTCGATACAAGAGTGAGTGAGTTTTTACTTAACCGATTCTTGTGTTGCGTATTTTCCTTTCTTTTGGTTCTTGTTTGCTTGCGGAGAAACTATGACATATAGAAGGAAATGAAGAATTGACTTTGGCTTGGTAGAGATCAATATATTTTTCTTAATCCTTAATTTTATTTATTTTTTAAAATGAATATTGAGCTCAATAATTGCCATTCATTTGAAAATTTGGCTTCCATTAATAAACTTAATCCTGAATTTTATGTAATGGTTAGTATCTGGTAATGTTAGTTTTTTGTGAATAGATGATCACGGATAATTGTGTCAAGAACTGCATAGTGAGTTCAATTGTGTGGCATAAAGCAGCTTAAAATTGTTATCAGAAATATCTAGCATTTGTTCTGGAAACAATTGTTGGATCCCGTTCCCCTGTAGATTAATAAAAAGTTTGCTTTCTTGGTCAAGATTGTAATTGATTTAGCATTGTTTTGGTTGCTATTCCAATGTATTTTCCAAAAAATTTCTGTGTGAAAACGGTTGGTCAGGCCTTTGAATCATAATATGTTAAATATTCTAAATTTTAATTCTTTCAGATGCGATCAGGCTATGGTCGTTCCATATTTGAACCTCTTCTACCGTTCATTTTGGGTCGTGATGTTAGTGGTGAAGTTGCAGCTGTTGGAGCTTCAGTGAAGTCGCTGACTGTTGGGCAAGAAGTTTTTGGTGCATTGCACCCCACTGCTGTGAGGGGTACTTACGCTGACTATGCAATCCTTTCGGAAGATGAACTTACTCCAAAGCCAGCATCAGTTACTCATGTGGTAAGTGTAAATCTGCTTGTGGTTTCAAGCTGAATACATACTTCATATTACTGTTGCTAGCCTTCTCGTTTTCCATATATTATTGTTGGCTTTTTTTCGTCAATTATTTGCGACCGCTCTCTGTGTTAGCCACATTTAAAATAATTTCATGTGCTCCCATAGGAAGCAAGTGCAATTCCTTTTGCTGCGCTCACTGCATGGCGTGCTCTGAAAAGTACTGCTAGGATAACTGAGGGGTATGTTATACAACAATTCCTTTTTTGGATAAACTATGTTGTTGTACTTGTTAAAAATAAAATAATAACTGTGCCATTTATTCTTTCTACTGCTGCAATGAAATTGTAAACGTTAAGTTGTTTCCTCTGTGTGTGTGGATGTTATGTTTTCAATTTTTTTGGTTCTTCTGCTTCTACTAATTTTTTTGATGGGTTATCAATAATTTTGTAACTTCTCTTTTGTGTTACTGCTTTTTTTAACAGCATTATGTTTAATGCTTCTGTTCCAGTCTGTTCCCTTTTTTATTGTAAAATTCCCATCCTTAGAGTTTCTGTATATTGGGAAAATTTTCATTATTTATTTGCTCATTGTTGATCATTGTTCTCATCTCCTCAGACAAAGGTTGTTAGTTGTGGGTGGTGGAGGAGCGGTAGGTTTTGCTGCAGTACAGTTTTCAGTAGCTTCAGGGTGTCATGTTACTGCTACTTGCGGAAGCAAAAGTATAGATCGAGTGCTGGCAGCTGGTGCTGAGCAAGCAGTTGACTATTCTGCTGAGGTGATGACATGATCAGCTTTGATCTGCTATTCTATATTTATCAGCTGTTTGAAATCTTACATTCCATGTCTGGATTATCAACTTGATTTGTCTTTTGTGGTTGGGATTTAGAGGTTATTTTGGGTCTAATCAATTAGCAACAATGTTTAATTCTCAGGACATTGAATTGGCAATAAGGGGGAAGTTTGATGCAGTTTTGGACACTATTGGTGGACCAGAGACTGAAACATTAGGCATCAATTTTTTGAAGAGGGGGGGACATTACATGACACTTCATGTAAGAAATAGAAGCTTTTTATTATTGCTTTTTAAATATTTTTTGGTTGTTATATTCCTGAATGCCTTCACATAAGCAATTAATGATTTAATTCACTTCTGGTTATAGGGTGAGACAGCATCATTGGCAGATCATTATGGATTAGCATTAGGACTTCCTTTAGCTACAGCAGCTCTATTGAAGAAACGGATGCAATACTGGTCTTCTCATGGAATAGGTATAGCAATTTATGTACAACAAAATTTATTTATTGAGCAGGAAAAGTGTGCATTTTTTTTAGCCAAGTAGTTTATTTAAGTTCCATTTTTGAGTCCAAATATTTTTCTTCTTTTAGCCTCATTGTTGGTTGCTTGTAAGTAGTTGAATATGACCATCATTCAATGATGAGCTGCTTAAGTAGTTGCTGTCTTCAAATTGGGTTCACAATTTGTTGAGCTTAGCTGACAGTCATGTCTATTCTGGAAAAATAGTGAACACAAATATCTGGTGTATTAACTTGTAAAAAAATGTTTAGTAAGTTATGGGGTAATTATGTGAGTTGATCAGTGACAACGAATTATCTTATTTGCGCAACTTGAGGATCGATCATCTGCTGGTACTGATCATCCTTTTCTTTTCCTGGTGCTTAGTTTCAAAAATATTTCTCTCAATTTCTGCCACTGCTCTTGATGACCAAGTATCTCCCCCCTCTAGCACTTATGTGGAAGAGAGTTATAAGGTGCAAGAGGCTGCCCCCCGCCTAACCCAGTATCCTCATAGTGGTGAATTTTATTTGAAGAAAAAGCTTCTGAAAGTGTCTAGAGAAACTTCTTCATATGATAAGATGCTTCTGTGTGTCCAACCTCTAGAAACTGTGCAAAAACTTTTGTTGTAATCTATGCCTTATTATGCTGCGGAAAAGATGATATTGAGTATTATTTTCTCATGGCTATAAAATCCATGTTAATATCTGTAAACTTTCATGCCTTTAGATGATTGAACTGGTGTTTTTTTTTCCTTCCATGGTCCAGAATATTCATACACGTACATGCGGGCTGATGCAGAAGGTTTAGAAGAGATTCGCAGACTATCTGAAGCTGGAAAGCTCAAAATACCAGTTGATAAAATATTTCCCATAATACAAGTGAAAGAGGCTCACGAGGCAAAAGACAAGAGGCTCATTCCTGGTAAAGTAGTTTTGGAATTTGACTGAAGTAGTTTCCATAACCTAATACTGAGGGTCTATACCTATGATTGAAAATATTCATGTAAATATGCCGTAAGCATTCCTGTAAATGTTATATCAGGAAGGTTGTTACTGCATTTTAGGACTGCTTTGTTCCACAATCACTGCCAGCATTATGTCTAGAAAAGGAAGTTTTACGAATAAGGATTATCAATATCATGTTGACAAACTGTAAATGGTTGGGAAAGTGCCCTTGGGATTAAAGCCATGGGTGGTGTTAGGATAGGTGGGCTTGAATAGATCTTTGGTTCATAAATTGGCTGGCAAAAAAGTGAAAAAGGATTTTTAGTTTTTTAAGTTATTTTTTCCTTTTATTTTTGTTTTTTTTTTTCATATGGTTGTCCTATCTTGGAACTATTTGATTTTATAGTTAGATGGGGATCATTAGTTCCACTCCCAAGTTGACTTGAGTAATAAATCTGAGTTGAAATTTGTATACATCAAACCAATCCAAGTGATGTTTTACTTTGTAACTTCAGTTGGTCATTTTCCGCATGTCTTATGATGCTCAGATGTTTCAAGTGTATAGCCAAAATTGGAAGATTGTCTAAAGAGACCACAGCATATGCTATAAGATGCTCATATTTGTGTCGTATAATCATTAACAAAATATTATATTACTAATTGACCTTGAACATTTATAATTACTGATGTAATGGTGCAAGTTAAAGAGAAATTATACCATTGTTGTTAATGGGATTTTGCTCTGAATAACTCAGCATCTCTTTTAATTTATAAACCTGAGAAACAATCGTTTCTTCTAATTTGATATGTAAGGATATCATAATTCTATTACTATAGGCATTAAAAAAGTTCCAATGATTAGGAAGTATCATGTCATATTTGTGTGTGTGAAATTATTCCAAGATTTCTCCAATTGTTGAGGGCACATGACTCTTTAATAATTGTGTTAAATTACATCATGTCCCATATCCATAGGAGAAGATTTTCATCAGTGAGGAACATATGAGATTTCATCTGGCTGTAGCCTGTAAGCATAGAAACTTGGTTGTCCATGTCTAGCCTGTAATCTTAACTAACTAATGAATTGAAAAGTGGGGTCTAGCTGATACAATGTGTTTGGATTTGGGTAATGGGCATGATTGAAATTTAGTAAATTTTCTTAATTTCGACACTTGAATATTGCTTTACAAAGTTTGTTTTTTCAAATCTTATTATATCTCAATTGATATGCAAGGTAGAATAATACCTTATACTAGCACTAATAATCGTAAGAGTATTGTAGACTTGTAGTTTAAGTAAGATGAAATTGTCCCAGGATAGATAAATGCTAGTGACAGTATGGCAGGGCAGGGGACTGCAACTCCGTAGGCAGGTCCAGAAGCCAACGATCTGACGAACCCATAGCCATCCATTGGCCAACCCTAACTCTCGAATGCACTTGCAGACGCAGTGGTAGGCTCCGGCTCGTCTTAGAGTAGTTGCAACGTGGGTGACTCCCCACCTAACAAAATAACTCACAACACAATAATATACGTTGTGTATTAGAAAAAACAAAAAGAAGAAAGAAGAGAATAGATAACGTGGATGAGATGAGGGTTGTGACATTACAGATGGGGTTGTGCCCTAATTAGAAGGCCATAAAATGTACTTTAGAAAAAGGGGCCATTGTTTTAGTCTGGTTTTGGTGCAAGTAAATGTTTGCTTTGGTCAAATTCCTCCTTTTTCAAGTAACCCTTGACCCTTTTATTATTATTATTATTCTTTTTTTTTCCCTTCCTTGCATCATTTCTACTTTGAAGTTAGGGTTTCTCTTTCCCTATCTCTTCATTCATTCATACATTCTTGGTTGACACCCTTTTGGCAGTCTGGCTTTCCATTAATTTAAGCTAAGATGGCATGTGGGTGAGCATTTAATGTATTGTTTTACCCAATAGCTTTTTGCCACAACAGTAAAATTTTCTTTTATGTCGTGGCGATAGATCATTGGTTGTGAGGGCTCTGAGTAGTGGTCTTATGAACAGTAGATGATAATTACTATTAACTCACGCCCTCCTTTTGTGCGTTTCTCAATGTTATGCGTGGGAGCATAGTAATGCGAGTACAGAGCACAGGTCTCCGCCAACGAGGCACTCTATCCGTTGAATAGTTCACATCCAATCTCCCTTCAAAGCGCGTGCCATCACCCGAAGATTATATGCAACTATAAAATCATTAATGATTTTATATTTTATTTTATGATAAATTCCTAAACAAATAAAAAACATTAATTTAAGTTAAGGGCGCGAATGGTTGGAGAGTGTTATGCACGCAAGAAAAAGTGGCGTTGGGTTGGAAGTTGAAAAGCGAAAGGTTTCATCATTCGATTATGCGAACATAATCACTTAAATTTACCCAGCAAGCGTTATCCCTCCCTCGGACTGTGGTCACGTGCAGCCTTTGGATTCTTCTCTGTATTCACCCCGCCTCATAATTGACCACCCCATGTGATCTATCCTCCAAAAACACCCTTCCTTTTCGCATTTAATTTCCATAATTGCCACTTTGTTGAACATAAGCTTGTTATCGTGTGTACTGTGTAGAGTGTAGTATAGTATAAAGTGGCGCTGGCACTGGGACTGTCACAGTGGCACAAACACTGCCACGCACGGATGGCCATTTGATATTCCCAATACCACTTAATTTGTGTCTTTTATCGTATCATCTTACATTTGCATTTGCATTTGCTTTTGCCTTTGTTTGTTATTTGTAGATGATGATCGGTCCACGTTTCTGCTGCCGCTTTCATTTCAATTTTCATGTTCATCTACCATTATTCATTCAATTATTCAATCACTGTATGCATGCTTTAGTTTCACTAATTTTACTCTTAACTATAGCATGCATACAAAGGACTT
>JAXCLQ010000005.1:16697874-16708739 GCA_035584115.1 Cedrela odorata | reverse complement strand
CATGCATACAAAGGACTTTCATGATAAGTATTAGTCATGGACTTGTTTTCCATCCATATAAAAAAAGAACTTTAAACACTTTCTTTGTGAAAATGAAAGATTGGCCAACTAATCTCGATGCCATGCATGCATGTGTACACTCACTCACTCATTTCTTATCTTCTCATGCATCGGCATCACCTCTTTGTCACTATTTGTGACTTATGTGGTCCCGTCAGGATTTTGCTGTACTCACATGTTACAAATTTCAGATTTTATATTTAACAAAAGTTTTTGGATGTTCAATACTTCAATCTACCCGATTTTTTGTTTATGGGTTGTTTATATTTATTGTAATATTTAAATAAAGATTACAAAGTATTTTGTAAAATGGAGAAGGGATTAATTGTCAGGCCGAATAAAGCCATGGGAAACACAAATATATGTAACGTTGTAACGTTGTCCCGATGGAAACCAAAGCAATTAGTGGTGTGGTATGACTTCTGAGTTACATTTTGCTGCTAAAGACAAACGGCCTATCGTCATCTTCCATTGAACAAGTAACCCTACTTGCTTCTCCTCAACCCCCTCTCATCTCAATCCTCTCTCTTCATCAATCCACCTGCTGCTTATTGTACAACCGCAAACACAACACAACCCCATCATGCAATACACCCAACCTCTCTCTCTCTCTCTCTCTCTCTCTCTCTCTCTGTTTCTTTCTTTACCGAAAAAAAAAAAATCTTTGAAAATCTTGCTTTGTTAATGGCCAAAACCATGCAGTAAAAAAGCTTTTTTTAAAAAAAAAAAAGAAAAGAAAAGAAAAGAAAGCAGGAAATGGAGACAGACAGACCCCCACATCGCAGCACAAGCAACATTAGCAGTACTACTACAAGCACTAGTGAATTCTTCATTTGTTTCACATCACGCTTATCTTCTTCATCCTCCATGAAAATCTCTTCTAAATCTATTTTGAGTCCTGGCCGTGCTAGAGATTCTTCACAAGTCTCTCTTTCCACGTCTCTCAGTAGAAGGTTGAGAAACAGTGGAAGTATCAAAGGTGGCCTGGCTTCACCCATGTTTCCGGCTACAAATGGGAAGAAACGAGGCTGTTCTTTTGAAAACCCTGAGCCGTCTTCGCCTAAAGTGACCTGTATTGGTCAAGTGAGGGTTAAGACTAAGAAACAGGGGAAGAAGATTAGGGCGAGATCCACGAGTAGAAGAGAAGTCAGTTTTAGGAAAACAGAGCAAGCAACTAGCATCAACAGCACCACCACCACCAACAATCATAATCTTGATGCCAATCATTTTCAAGATTATGGGCACATGAGTCATCAGTTTCAGCAGCAAGAATGCTTGCCTCATAGAAACCAGAGATGGGTTCACTTGCCCGTGACAATATGTGAAGCTTTGAGAGCATTTGGAGCTGAATTTAATTGCTTTTTACCGTGTAGATCTTCTTGTATGGCAAACAACGACCATAGAGAGAAGGAAGGAAAAGCGAACGCGGGGTCTAATGTTAATGCTGATGGAAGTGCTGGCTCTTGCGGTGCGGTGTTTGCACGGTGGCTCGTGGCGGAGAAGATAGAGTTGGTGGTGGGAGAAGAAGATAGAGAGGAGGACGATATGCCGCGTAGGAGTCAGAGAAGGCATGTTTTCGAGGATATTGTGATAGAAGGAGATAAATGTGAGCAAAAAAATGAGATCTTGGAGGAAGAAGAAGCGAGGGTGAATATATGTATTCCTCCTAAGAATGCTTTGTTGTTAATGAGGTGCAGATCTGATCCTGTAAAAATGGCTGCTCTGGCTAATCGGTTCTGGGAATGTCCTCCGCAAGATGAAGCTGGGGATAAAAATGAAGAACATGGAAGAGAAGAGAGCCAACAAGATAGCCAAATGAAAACAGAGCAAGAAATGGAACTAAAACAGCAAGTGTCGTCAGAAAAGTTGGCTTTTCATCAAAGTGTTGAAGAACATAAAATCAAAGATGCAGAAGTAGAAGCAGAAGTGGAGGAAGAAAAGGAAGCAGAGTTTCTTTTGGATAGAGTAGAAGAGGAACAGGAAAGCCAAGATATCAATGAAGTAGAAGACGGAGAGTTACAGAAGCAAGGACAAGAAAAAAATCAGCCAGTGTTAGAAGAAGAAACAGCTCCAAGTGATTCATCAGCGGAAGCTCTTGCAGATTCAGATAATGAAGAAAATGTAGCCAAGTTGCTGCTGGAAAATGAAGATGTTATCAGAGATAAACCCGAACAAGCTCAAGAAGTAGAAAATACAGAGGCTTTTGCTGACATTGAGGAGAAAAAACCAAGCCTTTCTTGTTCCTCTGAAGTCTTTTTACAGCCCGAACAAGAATTTCAAGAAGATAAGCAAGGACAAGAAGCTATAGTTGCAGAGGATTCAGCAGAAGAGGAAGAGACCATAGAGAAGAAGGAAGAGGAAGATGAAAAAACAGAGAATACCCATGAAAGATCGGAAACCGGAGACCCGGAAATGACCCTGGAACCGGAAACAAGTCAAGAGTCAAAGGAAGAAGAAAGTCAAAAACAGCAGAACTTGTTGCCAGATTGCTTGCTGTTAATGATGTGTGAGCCGAAGCTGTCAATGGAAGTGTCCAAAGAGACCTGGGTCTGCAGTACGGACTTCATCAGATGGCAACCCTCGGAGAAAAAGCCACCGCTGCAGATAGTCAACAAAAAGGACTGCTGTTGTGATGAGCCCAAAAAGAGAGTCAGCATTGACGCTAATCCTGAGCAGCAGCAACAGTTATCGATGCAGCCGCCAAGGTCGTCTTGCTCTTTCCCAGCAGCTCCTCCTCTACCTCCGGCGCTGGGCGCGCCGTCCGTGAAAACTATGAATACCATGATAGAGCAGAAGCTTGTAGGAGGCAAGCCTTCTTACGAGCCTTTTGCTCTCAAGCGCTGCAAGTCCGAGCCGAGAAAATCGTCAGCTAAGCTTGCGCCTGAGACTTGTTTTTGGAAGAATAGAAAGATTGAGCCGCATCGCCCTGCCACGGTCGGGGTCGGGGCGGCTGGAGTCGGGTTTTAAGCCGGGTTAATAAGAAAGAAAAGGGTCCAAACTGCAGTAAGTTTGTATTGTATGGCTAACTTGTAGGCTCTTACTGCTTTGTCTTGTTTGTAAATCCTCTATATTTAGTAATTCCCATATTTCTTTATAATTTGTATTATTTTAAATTTACCTCTTTGTGCTGTGCGTATATTGAAATGGATTATCAGAATACTGAACTTATAAGTTGAGTAAGGTCTCAAATCTCTGCATATCATGGAGGACTATTGATGAACTTGCTATTCCGGCTGTAATTCAGGGCATTTTTTATTTGTTAAATCCAAGAATGATTGAAAAAAAATTCATTATTGGTGTGATCATGGGAATTGGAGTGTGGCTCTGTTCTGTTAACAGAAGAATACTGGTATCTTCTGTTCAATCATAACAAATTCTGTCACTATTCGCAAAATTTCAAGGCCAATATTTTTCTGTTAACAGATATATCATTTCACAACCTTTCAATGCCTAAACTTTTCCTCCATTCCAATTTCCACACACTGTTTGTGTGTTCACTTTTTAGGTAGGAACGAGTAGAGAGGTTAAAAGGTGAAAACCAGAAAGAAGCAAAAGTAAGTACAGTTCATTTGCTTATCTGGGGGCTAGCTGTAGAGATTTGGCCACTTCTCATTGTCGTTTGTAATATAATCTCTGCATTCAGTTTGTGCATGACAGCTTACTTCTAATGCTCTACTTGATGGAACAATCTTGAAAATAGATGCTTAAACATTTAGAAGCACTAAATATTCTGTTAGCTTCACTCATTTCTTGGTCGTTAATAGAACAATGTAAAATAATTAATGGATGGTTCTCTTTTCCGTTTGAATGGGGACAAACTGCATAATCATTCAATGGAAAGAATTTAAGATGCCTGCCTGGACAAATTGTAATTGGGGCTGGGATCCATGCAGGACTCAACATTTTCCATGGGAATTTTTCTTGATAGCTTAGCTGTATGTTGCAAAGAAAGCAACAATTCAGGGATCCATCCAAATGTTATCATTCAATCAATGCCAACACGCTAAAATTGTGAAAACTAAGAAACTGTGACAGGAAGAAGAATTGGCAAACCAGAAAGGCATTATATTTAAAAATGTTAGGCTTTCTGAAAAGAAAATAGAAAAGGGCCTCCTTTTGGTCAATTGTTTCTTTTGTATTGTAGTGAGATTATGAGCAAAGATGTTCCCACCTGTATAGTCCCAATAAGCAAATTCCAAACAAAAATAAACAAAATAGAGAAGATGCTCAACTTTTCGGAAATGTAATCCCTAAACTTAGGTTGTGATTGTGAAGCATTATTCAGTTCATGAACTTGTATCTTTTTCCTCCTTATCCCAATTTCTGTTACAAAATAACCAAAGCAGTCGTTTAACCACTGATATATTCTCCGTGGAAAAGAAAACTGACAATGAATCTTATTAGTAAAAACCAATTAACACGACAGTGAGAAACACACTAAATTCTTGAAAATTTAGGAGAATTTACATCAACAGAAAATCTTAACCTAATTTGATGAATAAAAAACAATTAAGCAGAATTTGTAAATTGTATTTCTAAGTTAAGAAAGAAAATGGTTTGGAGGAAGGAATAATTGGATGTAAGCTTTAGTCCTAAGTGGGTTACTCATCATGTTTGGTTACCATCTATACCTTCTTTACAGATGCCCGAAATTTCCGCAGACTACAGTTATTGGCTATGAGAACCAGAACAAAAAAGCTTGGGTTTAAAAAATGTTGCAGATTGAGCCAAAAGACAAGAGGCTTCAGTAACAGTAATCAATGGCACAATTTCAGCACCAACTTCCTTGGCTTCAACATCCCTAACTCTTAAGTTCTCTAATTGGAGCATGGATTGGTAGATCTTCACATAATATCTTCAGGAGCGCTCTTATCTATGGTGACACAAGCTCGCCTGTGTCCATGCCAATTTCCTCATCAGCATGCCAAATACAGATATTCCTTTGAACTATGTGCAGAAGACAGTGATAAGATGAAGTTTTTTCTGGTCAGTTGGACTACATGCAATCTACTTTGCCACTACTTTGCTACTCTCGATTTTCGGTCCAATGTTTGCTGCTTCAGTTATTATGGAGACGGTTCTGCATATTCTTTACACAAATTCAACTCTGTTGCATCAGTTTGAACCAGCCAAGAGGCATAACCTTTTCAGGAAGATCGGTGAAGAAATAACTGCAGTTGCAAGGGTTATTGAATAGAGGATAGGCTTCTATGACAATAAAAACTGACACATAAATTTCCATTTAGTTTTTATATGTTTTTGTACAAACGAGTTACAAAAATATATTTCTCCCACGTCAATTTAGGTTTCCTCTTGCCTTATTGTGTATTATCTGAGCTTTGATCCTTCTTGTTGTTATTCAATTCAGTGCTATCTGTGGCATTTGCAACTGTTGTATTCAGCGAGCCTGATTGCTCTTCACCTTTTTTCTCTGTTTTGTTGCTACTAGAATCTTCCATGAAGGAATTAATGGCAAGCTGGACAGAATAAAGGAACAAACCAATAGAGTTGAATCCAAAAACAAATGTGGCAAGGTAGCACATACCATTCACAATGGTCCTGAAAGGATTGAGTACAAAATTAGCAGAATAAAGAAAATAAGGAATCGTAACTTAATATGAATTTACAGTTAAAAGTGCTGAAGGAAAGTAGCACATACCTTATGGTTATTGTTATTTGACGAACCTGAAAAATCGGGAATACGAGAAATAGATGGTGGCAATGTTAGTATCACAAGAATACCATAAACAATCTAAAAATTTACTGCTAGTAGCACTGTTTTCAACTTAAATAAGTCAGCAGAAGTATTTCTAAAACCTACTTAACTGAAGTTAAAACTAACGTGAAAGGGATCATAATTCAAATATCAAAAAGAAAATTGAAGAACGAACCGAGAAGTTATCTGAAATTGTTTGGCGGTTGAGAGCTGCCTCAATAGTAGTGGTAAACTTATAAAGAATGAGCGCAATCACACCTGCCGATATTGCACCCAACAATGCCTGAACAGGTGAAGGAGGGGCCTCAGCTTCAATTGAAGATGACCCCATTGCTTTCAAGTTATCCAATGCCTCCTCCTTCAATGATTTCTTTGCCCCTGTAGACCTAAATTTCTAGACCCACCAAATCCCATTTTTCTCAGAAAAAAGGAAGTGAATAAAAGAGCAATTAAATCCTGTTCTGCAATACATGAATCGAGATACAATAGGACAGGAAGACGTAGCAAATTGGACGGAAGCACAAAGAAATGGTTTAGCAGTTCCTCAAATTCAAAATTGCACAGTTGCAGTACCATAAGAAATAAAAAGCACAAAAAATAGCAGCCATAAAAACTCACTAAAACTGAAGTTCCTCAAAATTCATATTCAAATAAGATAATCAATATTTATTAACTAAACTTAACAGAGACTAACTACAAACCAGTTATCAAAATCCAAACTGAAGATTAACACTACATCAAAAATACAAAAGATTGGAAGTGAAGGGATAGTGAGTGTCTTAATTATGGAGAAAATGCAAAAGAATTAATTCATCAATTGATGAATTAAATATAAAAATATATTCCTTCTTCTGTGTTGAATTATAGTAGCACTAATTATCTAAAATTGATTAATAGAAATCAACTCATCATTTATACTGAACTCATATGACACAAAAGGCCCAAAATCAAGAGCAAACACTTTTAACAATTTCATCACTCTTACTATTTTTACAACTGAGTCGTGACAACACATATATAAGCAAAATTGAGTACAGACTTTGCTGTTATACATGTTGTATTCATCAAAATTCTACATTGAATAGCAGTTCTTCAGAATGTTTAGCAAAACCCCCAGACAATTAAATGCTACACGGAACTATAACAACGATCGATATCCAAAACTCACAGTGAAAACTGAAGAAACTTTAGAGCTACCATTGAATTACACTGAACCCAGTTCATCACATTGTATATTCAACTAGAAGAAGAATAAAGATACTCTAAAAACAGAGAGAAACAAAAGAAAAAAGGAATTGACTAGTGATACCAGTTCTTTAGCACGCTTAGCCCGGCGTCTAAGAGAGCGAAAGAGGAAGAAAGCGATGGAGCCAGTGAGGAGAACACTGGTGGAAACCTGGAGAGGAGAAGGGCCATCTGTGTTTGCAAATATAGATTGTGTGAGCTCAATTGGACCCTCTTCTGGGGCTGCAGAAGTTGTGGGTGCGACGGTGCTGGTGGGTTCTTGAGCCTGGGCGAGCCATGGCTCGATGATGGGTCTGCGTCGAGGAAAGGCTGAGAGAGAAATGGTAGGTTTGTGGAGAAAGTAGAATTTTTGGGGACGGTGAGACAGAGAGAAGGGGAAGGTAGAGGATAGAAGATAACAAGTTTGCAACATGTTTAAGCCCTTTTTTGGTTTGGTTTCTGTTAGATAATATGAGTAGCCGTCTTTGCGTGGGGGTTTTTGAAAATATCTTCTATTTGCCTTTGAGTTTTGGATAACAAAGATTGTATAGCCATTGTTACAATGATTAAAATTTTCTCCAAATGTGAATTTTTATTTGAATTCAAACATAATATCAAGTTGATAATTATAATTTTCTAAATTTTGCAAGTCCATTTCTCAAATAAAACAGAGTTACTATGGAAATGTTCGGAAAACAATACACCCACGAGAAGAAAGAATCTCTGAAATTGCAGGACCAAAAAATGGATTCGCAGAGAGCATCAACGCTCAAGATTTACATGTTTCAACATCATGTAACATTCTCATTTTAGTGTCAAATTCATTTGTAATAAATTATTTGTGTACAAGTTATTAGCATTCTTGGTGCACATTAGACGCCACAGCTCGTGCCCAAAACTTGAGTTGTGCCTTCATATCTTCTGTAGAATTCTTTGGAACCCAATTTGGAACTGGAGGTGCATAACTCTGCACAAGCCATGCCTCAGACAAATATGGTCTTCTCATCTTATTATTGTCTTGGTTCAATTCTTCTCGTTTCTTTTCTTGCAAACCTGGTAGTATGTTAACAGCACTTGGGCTCAAGTCTTTTTTCTCAAATGTGAATCCCAAGTCCTTAAAACCTTGCACTTCCTCAGTTTCAAGATCATTTAAGCTCTTTTTGATCATCTTTTGTTGGTTGAGATATCGACGGCTCATTTCCTTGATCCCATTGGTGTTATTGCTTTCCACCTCCGAGATTCTCGGTGGCCGGGCCCTTGGAATACTGCTATAACTCTGAATCATGCCCTGAAATTGCAAGGCTCATATTTGAGCATCAAAGTTGAAATGTTTTTGGCTTATAAATTTAAATGAATCTTTACTGTTACAAGAAACAGAATATAGAAAACAGTATGTTTCCAATATGAGAGGATTATGAATCAGTACCCTTGAAGTGTGCTGCGGATACAAGCTTTCTGAAGAATTGGCAAATGCCTGCTGAATCAATCTGCTCATTCTAGCATCACCATCTTTGTCTTGGCTGATATCTTCCCTCCCTATATTTGGTGGTAGAGAAGGAGCCCTTTGCAATCTCCGGCGCGATGATTGCCCGTAAAGTTTGCTCCGTTCACTTTCCTTCTCTTTATTATAACTTGTTTCTTTCTTCTCTGTACAACTTGGTTTTGGTGCTTGAAGTATATTCTGATGCGACGCTTGCCTTGTCAATTTTTTAGTCCCATTACAGCTTTCTTTTTCTTCCTTCTCTTCTTTCCTCCCTATACCAGGTGGCAGAGATGGTGCTCGAATCAGACCACGATGAACAACACCATCTCCCTTCTTCTCTGTCGTCGATGTGTTTTCAATTTCACTATCAGAATTATGTGGCAACAAATCTTGGCGAAGTTTTAAAGAAGCAGAAGAAGAAGGACAAGGATCAGAATTACACCTTAACATCATTGTTGTTCTTCTTTTGAGCAAATTCTCAAAGAACCAACACTCTTCCAACAGATCATCAACAGTTTCCACCTTCTGATCAATATCTCTAGATGAAGAAGATGACAAGTCACCATTACCATTACCATTACAAATACAATTATTCTCCATAACTAGCTTTAATTTACAAACTTTGTACATCAAATCCTAACTTTATAAACAAACTAACTAATAGAAAGACAACCCACATCCAGATTCGTATGAGTATATGCTTGACCTTGGTAGCAGCAGCTAGCTAGCCATGTGAGACAGGAAACCATGTGCTTCAAGCTCACAAAACTTAATATTTTATGTTTAATTATTCTAACTATTATTATTTTTTGACGTTATGGTCAGGGAGTGGGGTTGAGGTAGAGCCTGAATTGATCAAATTTTCAAGTGGGATTTGTGGAATTTAATTCCAACAACTAAGAAATATGGGGCTGGTTTATTGATTTAGACATAGAAGGCTTTGTCATGCCAGCACACAACCCATGTGACGATTCATTTGTTTATGGAACAACAGAAAATGGCTCTTCTCTTCCTATTATTTGACAGCTAAGGTTATACATTTACAGCCAAATGGGTTTTTATTTGTAATTATTGTTAGCCCAAAATAGTACTTATCTTGCAACATTTCAGCCGAAACGGTCCTTAATTCATGGAGTTGGAAATCGCTATACAACTTGCAACATGGAACTTTTTGATGTCATCTGGCTAAAGTTCAAACCGTCTAGGCCTTGAGAAAACAGAAAAATATTATGATATTGATTTCATAACTATCAACCTATAATTTAATGATCACAAATTAAGAATGAATTCTTTTAAATGAAATTGGTTCGAATCTCATCAAATATAGGTATTATTTCTTGCCATAAAATAATTACAGGGTTTAAAGAGAGACATATTAGAATGGACCAAATAAGAGTGGACAAATGATGCCTTAGAATTATCAGACAACATATTAATTTGAAGTTTGGTTCTAGTTGCTCTTATTATCAAAATTACAGGATTGTATTTTTACAAAATTAAAATTAAAATTAAAATTGGGTTAAATTAAAAAAAATAAATTTAAATTGAACAAAATTAATTAATTAAAAAATAAATAATAAATAAAGTGGGGTCTGTGTTGGCGTTGCACTCCAGCATGGGCCCACTTTTAAAATTTTGACACATGTTCATTCCTTAATTCAAAATTTTTGACATGCGTTCATTTCTTATTTTAAAAATTTTGTCTTTTGTTCCAAAACAACATGACAAGGAGGGAAGAGAGAGCAGGTGAAAAAGAAAGTGTGATGAGTTTATCAACTAATTTCTTTTGTTTTACTTTGGTGACAAATTTGGGGTGCAGGAACAGCACGGGCCTACTCTATTTTTATTTATTTATTATTTTTTAATTTCATTTTTATTTTTTAAATTAATAAAATTTATATAAATAAATTTAATATTTTTTAAATTATTGTATTTTTACAAAATTAAAATTGGACTATATTAAAAAAAATAAATTAAAATTAAATAAATAATATTTAATATTTTAAAAAATAAATAAAAATAATAAAAAAATATAATGGGGCTCATACTAGAATCTTGCACCTCAGCACAAAGGGTGCAGGATCCTGACACAGACTTGAGTTAAGGTATAGGATTCCAGCACAAGCTTATTCTATTATTTATTTATTTTAAATTTATTATTTTTTAATTTCAGTTATATTTTTTAAATTAATAAAATTTGTATAATAAATTTAATATTTTTTTAAATTATTATATTTTTACAAAATTAAAATTAGACTACATTAAAAAAATAAATTTTAAATTTTAAAAAAATAATAAAAAATAGAGTGGGGTCCTGCAGCCCAACACAAGCATATGTTGGGTTGCAGGACCCAAGCACGGATACCACTCTATTTTTTTTTT
>JAXCLQ010000005.1:16680229-16697774 GCA_035584115.1 Cedrela odorata | reverse complement strand
AATAATTTTGTTTTAATATAATTTATAATTTTTATCATCTTTACTAACTAAATTTGTTCCTAAAATTAATTTACTCAATAAATCTGTAAAGCTTATTACTTGTGTTTGTATCAAATTCATTTAAGGTTTCTTTATTATTTTCTTCCATATGTTTTCTCCATTCTAGATATTGTATACATTTCTTCCATCAATTCCTAACATGGTTTCTAAATATATTAGTTTATAATTTGGGTCTACTATATTTCATAATACTTTCATACCATATCTTATTAAATTTTCTTACCATATCAACCGAGGTTCACCAACCACGTTCACACACTCTATTAATATATTTTATAATCTAAAAGATATCCTTATAAAAGAAGTACCCTTATCTAATTTTAATTATTAAATAAATTAATATTTTAAATAAATTTAATTAAAATTAAAGTAAAGATATACTAATAATTATATTAAAAAATTAAAAAAAAATTATGACCATATATATATATATATATATATTACGATGTCTTATAATAATGATGAGACAACATATTAATTGAAGTAAAGTTTGGGCGGCATAGTTGTAATGCCAAATACAATAACCTTATTCTTTTGGTCTTCCAATCCTATTACTAATAAATCAAATCTGACCTAAATCTTAAATTTGACAACAAATAAGCCAAAAGGTAGGCTTGTTTAGTTAGTTTGAGTCCGGGTCAATTATTGTCCAAGTATTTCGTATCACAATAACAACACCTATCCTCAACAAATCCGAATCTTGAAATTCAAGTGGATAAAGAAACCAAAATTTCTTCAGTCAGTGTGTTTGTTTGGTATCTTCTTTATAATATATAAATATATATATATATATATATTTGATAATACATACTAATAATAATAATTTCACCTAAAACTTTCTCGGAGTTTTTCTATATATATATTAATAAGCTCAAATCAAAGAATGCAGTATTCCAAGCGAAGTGGCAAAATGGCTGAGACCAGAAGCTCAGATTTTGGCATAGTAATGTTTCCATGGTTGGCTGTTGGTCACATCACTCCATTTCTCCATCTCTCCAACAAGCTTGCTGAAAATGGCCACAAAATCACTTTTCTGCTGCCTAAAAAGGCTCAAAACCAGCTTCAACATTTCAATCTTCATCCTCATCTCATCTCCTTTCACACTCTCACTATCCCTCACGTCGATGGCCTTCCTGCCGGAGCTGAAACTGCCTCCGATGTACCGATTTCCTTGAACACTCTCCTCGTCACTGCCATGGACAGAACCCGGGACCAAGTCCAAGCAGTTATCAAAGCCACAAAACCTAAGTTGGTTTTCTTTGATGTTGCTTACTGGATCCCTCAAATAACAAAACCTCTCGGCATCAAAAGCATAAATTACAATGTTGTTTCTGCCTCATCCATTGCGATTGCCCTTGTCCCCGCAAGGAATGTGCACAAGGACAAGCCTATTACAGAAGCTGAATTAGCTGTGCCGCCGGCTGGCTACCCGTCAACCACTGTCGTGTTACGTCGCCATGAAGCACGAACGTTATCGTTCATATCTTTTCCATTTGGAGAAGGAATGTCGTTCTACGAACGAATCATCACCGGCATGAAACAATGTGACGCGATATCAATAAGAACGTGCCATGAAGTTGAGGGAGAATTGTGTGAATATATCGGAAGTCAGTATAATAAGCCGGTTTTCTTAACCGGTCCTGTTCTACCTGAACCGGCCAAGACGCCATTGGAGGAGAGATGGTCTAAGTGGCTAAGTGGGTTTCAACCTGGTTCAGTGGTATACTGTGCTTTTGGGAGCCAATACATTCTTGAAAAGGACCAGTTTCAACAACTTTTGCTAGGATTTGAGCTAACGGGTTTGCCATTTCTTATAGCCCTAAAGCCGCCGACCGGCGCATTGACGGTGGAAGAAGCATTTCCAGAAGGGTTTGAAGAGAGAATCAAAGGGAGAGGAGTGGTTTGCGGGGGATGGGTTCAACAAATACCGATATTGGAACACTCATCAGTGGGATGTTTTGTGAATCATTGTGGGTTTGGATCGATGTGGGAAAGTTTGATGAGTGATTGTCAGATAGTTTTGGTTCCTCATCTTGGTGATCAAATCTTGAATACTAGATTAATGGCTGAAAAGCTTAAGGTTGCTGTTGAAGTTGACAGAGAAGAAAATGGTTGGTTTTCGAAAGAGAGTTTGTGTAAAGCCATTAAATCTGTGATGGATAAAGACAGTGAAGTGGGCAAATCGGTGAAGAAGAACCATTTAATTTACAAGGAAATATTGCTAAGCCCCGGCTTGACGAGTGGTTATATTGATAAGCTTGTTAAGAATATGAAAGAACTTGTTGAGTGAACCCAACAAAAAAAAAATGATTCGGATTTTCTTCTTGTTTAAGAGTTGCGAAGTTTGCAATAATATGAAGTATGTTGTTCGATTCTCTCTTCAAATCCTTATAAATCAATGAAATTCATGCTTCTGACAAAGAATAATCCAATAAATTTATTGATAAATTTAGAGTTTATGTAAATATTTAAAGCATTTCTTGTGGAAGAGACATCCTATTCTAAATTTATTGGCACAACTCTTAATCATATTCTTCCTGTACGTAATTATCATTAGCAGCATTACAGCAACCAGGAAGAATTGGCAGAAGCACTTTGGACTCTTGATGACTTGATCGCACTGTCGTGAGCTGACGGTACTCGCAGATATGCCGAAAATGTTCTCTGAAAAATGAATAATAAATGTTTAATTTCTTTTTCTAAAAAGTACGCTTACAAGTCATTTATGATATTTTTTTCACTATCTCTTCTTATTTATTTATAGACTATATAATAACAGTTCATTTAGATAAGTGTACGATTTTATATGGACATAATTATTCATTGAATAATTGTATCATTTCTCTTTCATGAACAGCATCATTTTGGTTGAACCATTACAACCCTTTACATATCACCATCACATTAATCATCCATCACAATCTCTTACTTGGTCAAAGTGATAAAATTTACTTATGATGATTGAATATCTTGTACACATAACCAATCATCATTACCATATTATAACTAAATCACAAAATTATAGTATACATATTTTACAAAAGTAAAATGACGCCAAAACCGAAACTAAGAAAAATTATGTTCATACTAAATTTTCATGACGACTTACACACTAAACTTTTGGTATGACATAAATTTATCTTAATATTTCCATACGAACTTTATACTCAAGATGATTTTTTATAACCCTTGTTAACCTTGCTACAGTGTTCTCTATCTTTTCTTTGACCAATATTCACAATTAATCAAATAGAGATGTATCATTATTTTCTCAAGCGTCCTGATACTTAACAAATGATACATATTTTTCGCATGTTAACTACACATATAAATTATTTTTAAACTCATAGTAGTTACATGCTCTTTGAACTTCTCCAAAGACAATCCATTGGTCATAGGATCGACTATCATCTCTTCCGAAGGGACATAATCAATTTTAATTTCACCCATCTCCATTATATCTTGAATATAGTGATAACTAATATCAATGTGTTTACTCTTAGAGCTATTTTCTTAACTTTTAATCAAATAGATAGCAGACTTATTATCACAGAATATATATATATATATAAGTTCTTTAGATAAATCTAATTGCATAATCCACCATGAAGGCATAATATATCTCATATAGTACATCGATAAGTACAGCTGTATGGACTGACATATAGAGGGGTGTAATGGTTCAACTAAGAGAAACAATGGTTCAACCAAAGGATGTAATTGTTCATGAAAGAGAAATGACACAATTGTTTAATGAACAATTGTATCCATATAAAATCATACACCTGCCCAAATGAACTGTCATTATATAGTGTATAAATAGACAAAGAGAGGTAGTGAAGAAAATATCATAAAGGGCTTGTAAGGCTTAGTACTTTCTAAAAAGAGAAACTAAGTATTTGTTGTTCAATTCTTCAAGAACACTTTCTGCTTTTGATTTTGGGAATCTTTGCGTGTACTCACCAGTCTCATGGCGGTGCAATCAAGTTTCAATAGTGGTATCAGAGCTTAGTTTTGCAAAAACAGTGCCCAAATTGACTAAATTTTCTTCATCAATTTTTGATAAATTTGATCGTTGTTTTCAAGGTTTCTTGATCCAGATGTGTTCTACTCATTAAAAGGAATCCAACGAGACTAGAATCGATTAATTCGACATAAAAATGGTTGAAAAATGCAAAAATCAGAAAATCTTCTAATGTATAAACCACACGCCCCAGAAGGTTGAAAACGCGTGGAGCTCACGTACAGAACGAGTGCATCACACCTTAGACCCGGTTTAATCCTAACCCGACCTGGTTCGATCCTGACCCTACCCGACCCAACCTAGTCTAACTCTGACCTAACAACTAGGTCTGGTCTAGACCCTGTTCATATAGCAGCTCAGTCTAACCAAACCATTCGGCTTGATCTATTTCCAGTTTGGTTGAACCAGCATAATTTCCTAAACTTGGTTCAGCCGGTTCAAGGCTCAAACTAACTCTGATCGAACCAAAATTTGGCATCCCAAGGTTTTTCGACGTGTCAGATTGATTAGTATCCTTAGAATTTGGATTTGAGCACTCAAAATTCAGAAATCTTTGGAAATGTACGGAGAAGTAAAAGAAAAACATCAGCTTTGCACTACCTTGGTTTGCCAATACATCAAAGAAATATTAGTTTTACTATTCTTAACTTGTGTGTAAGAGAAATAAGTGTTGCAAGACAAATCCAAGGTTCAAAACCACTTCAACTCACAAGGATACTAAAATATTCGAAGACTGTGTATATGAGATAATTGTTCAAAGAAAAGATGATTATTCCAGCTTCTGAGTAAGAGAAAGTAAAGAATCCTAAAAAGTCATATTTACGGTTACATTTGAACGAATATAAAATTAGGTTATTGTAACCTAATTAATTGTGAGTTGAAATTTACACGGTTTTATTTATTTATTTGTATTATTGTTTTATATTATGGCTAGTAGAATTAATTCTGATTTAGCCAATATAGAGAGATTAAATAATATGAATTATAATGTATGGAAAATAAAATTTTTTTATTTAATAACACATGAAAAAATGTTATATATTATTAGGAAAGAAAAACTCATAGAAAACACAGCCTTAGATAAGTGGGAGAAATATAATGAATTAGTTAAGGAAACAATTCTTAATAACATGCAAGATAATTTAATTCCTTTATATGAGGGTTATAATACTACTAAGAAAATTATATATGTATTAGATAGTAAGTATAGATCGAAATCTGATACATATATTCAATTAAGATTAACAAAATTCAATAGTTTTCGTATGAATGAAAATGAAAATATAGGGGATCATATTATCAAGATGAAATTGCTTGTAAAAGATTTGTCAAATGCTAATAATGAAATTTATTATAAGATACAGGTTTCAGTTCTTCTCAATAGTCTACTAAGGACATGAGATTATGTTGTGACCTCAATAACATATGAGCAAAATGATTTGTCCATGATTACATTACTTGCAATATTGTCAATTGAAGAGGTCATGATGAATAGAAGAAAATAGAAGAATCGCTTCAACAATCTTCTTTTACCAGAAAGTTCTCAATGAAAAAAGTAAACACAATGAGAAGAATTTAAAACGAAAGAATAGACCATGGAAGTCTGGACCGAAAAATAAAAAAAGTTAGAAAAATAAGTATTTTATATATTGGGATACTAGTCATTTTACAGTCAAGTGTCCAAAATATAAAAACAAGAAAGTAGAAAAGAAAGAAATTATTTTGACTGTTTCTGAGGCACTGATTGCTAACCTCAAAATCAATAGTAGATGAATTATGGTGTTATTAGACATGTGAGTAACGACAAAAGTCAATTTGTCAACTTTGAAAAAAAAAGCACTAAGTGAATATCGATTATACATGGGTAATAATACCTATGTTAATGTTCAAGGTATAAGAGATTGTAAAATCTCATTTGCGGACGCCATCATAATATTGAAAAATGTGCAATTTAGTGGGAGAAAAAGAAAAAGAGAACCTTCTTAATTATTGAAAAATCATTATGTCTTTATCATTGATAAAGAAAATCAACTAAGTGATAATCCCAAAACTTATAGCAATGCTACGAGTTAGTTTGATTCTAAGAAATGACAATTAGCCATTGAAGATGAATTGAAATCTATTGAGAAAAATAAAATTTTGGAATTAGTTGTTAATAGGTACTAAAAAAAAAAGTCAAAGATTGATGAAAGTCTAGACAGATATAAGACTATATTAGTAGCTAATGGCTATACTCAAAAGTCTGTGATAGATTTTGTTGATACTTATTTACTAGTTGCTAAATTCACATCCATTCGAATTATCATGGTAATTATTGCTAGATTGAATTTTGAATTGCATCAATTAAATGTGAAAACAACATTTTTAAATAATGAATTAAGGGAAGACATTTATATATTATAACCAGAAGGTTTTCTAATAAAATGACATGAAAACAAAGTTCATAAATTAAATAAGTCTTTGGATGGACTTAAACAATCGTCTAGACAATGGTATTTAAAATTCCATCAAGCAATCTTAGATTTGGGTTACAAAATGAATCCATTGGATCATTGTATTTATAATTGGTAATGCAAAAATAAAATATCTATATTCTCATTATATGTGAACAATATTTTATTGACCAGTAATTACATAGATATGATTAATAAAATAAAGTCATATCTTAATACGAAGTTCGATATAAAAGACATGGGTGATGTATTTTATGTTATGGGAATTAAAATTATCAGAAATAGAAAATCAAAATTATTATACTTAAATTAAGAGAATTATCTAAAGAAAATATTAAAACGGTTTAACATAAAAAATTATAAACTGGTTAGTACACTCACGTGCAAGTCAACTATTTTAAGTAAATATTTATATCTTCAAAATAAAATTAATTTGGAAGAAATGTAAAAAATACCTTATGTACAAATTATTAAAAGTCTAATGTATGTAATGACTAATACAAGGTCAAACATATCACATGTAGTGAAAATAGTAAGTAGATATCAATTAAATTTAAGAAGAGAATATTAACAATCAATAAAAAAGATCATAAGACATCTTAAAGAAATTAAAGGAATAAAATCTTATTTTAGTTTATGTAATTTAAAATTTGTTAGATGTTGTGATATTTAAAAGGAATTAAAGGTATGAAATTCTATTTTAATTTATATAATTTAAAATTTGTTAGATATTGTGTTAGGAGGGACAATTCTCGGTACTGAGAAGATCTGAAAGTGCTGGGATCCCAAGCTGAAGCAGACCAACAGTGTACTTCTCGATGCTGAGGTACAACAAAGAAAGAATAATCATCAGGTCACAGATAGGCTTGGTAGGCTTAAAGATGCAGTTTATGATGCCAATGGTTTGCTCGATGATTTGTCCACTCAACTTTTATGACGGAGAGTGAAGATGACATTATCAATCTCAAAAATAATATAATTAAGTTGTTTTTCTTCTCTAATTAATTCTCTTGGTTTTCCCCCACACAATGGCTCCCCAGGGCCAGCTTTGTTTAATTGGGTGATGGTGAAGTTTCGAAGCCTATAGATGAAGTGGATTTGCCATATCACTGCCACAAAACATATAAAAATATAATTCTAGCAACCATCTTTCGTTCCCTTCTCTTCAGGTAACATTATTGATAATTTAATACGCTAATTTTGGAGAATCAGATAAAAGGTAATTACATGGAATAGGACAACCAGGATACGTGATCGGAAAGAAAGATGATATTACAAAATTTATACTAATAAACTTGGAGACTAAAACCTTATTTAAATATCTCTAACATCTTACCAAAAGAGCTATGCAATCCTAAATTCATTATCATTACAGCAACCAAGAAGAAATGGCAGAGGGAAATCTGATGCACACAGTCGGTAGAATCTTGGAAGCATTGGGATCCCATGCTTTTCAAGAAATCGGATTGATCTACGGTGTTCAAGAAGAGATTAGGAAGCTCAAGGACTGTGTTGACACTGTCAAAGCTGTACTTCACGACGCTGAAGAGCAGCACAACAGGAAGAATCATGAGGTGACAGTTTGGCTTCGAAGGCTCAAAGATGCTTTTTACGAGGCCGATGATTTGTTGGATGATTTCTCTACTGAATTCTTTCGGCGAAAGATGATCGGGATGATAAAAGAGGTACGCATCTTCTTCTCCAAAAATAACCAGCTTGCATATGGTCGTAATGTGGGTCATAAAATTAAGACTATTAGAGAGAGACTAGATGCAATTAGAAATGATCGGCAGTTTCACCACAAGGAAAATCGTGATAGGACACCAGTAGAGAATACAGTAAGGCAAACACACTCATTTGTACGTGTAGAAGAAGTGATCGGGAGAGACAATGATAAAAATCAGATAATAGATCTTTTGTTGGAGTCAAATGGAGAAGAAAATGTCTCGGTTATTCCTATAGTGGGAATTGCGGGATTGGGGAAAACTGCAATTGCTCAGCTTGTGTATAACGATGAGAAGGTTAAGAACCATTTTGATTTAAGGATGTGGGTGTGTGTTTCTGATGTCTTTAATGTGATGACAATTGTAGAAAAGATTATAAGATCTGCGACCAATAGGGAATCTGAAAAACTTGATTTGGACCAATTACAAGAACGCCTACGCAAAGAAGTTGACGAGAAAAAATATTTGTTGGTTTTAGATGATGTGTGGAATGAGAATCGCGATAGATGGCTTGAGCTAGAAAAATTGTTAAGGAATGATGTAAGGGGAAGCAAGATAATAGTAACTACTCGTAGTGAACATGTTGCAAAGGTTACTAGTTCGCTTCCATTTCATGTCCTTAGAGGTCTATCTGAAGATATGTCTTGGTCTTTGTTTATGCAAATGGCATTTGAACAAGGGTTAGAGCCAGAAGGTTCAAAACTAGTTCATATTGGGAAAGATATTGTAGCTAAATGTGTTGGAGTCCCCCTTGCCATAAGAACCATAGGACGCTTACTTTATTATAACAATTCAGAAGCTTATTGGTTGCGCTTTAGGGATGGTGAACTATCAAAAATAGCCCAGGAAGAAACCGATATTTTACCGAAACTTAAGCTTAGTTATGACCATCTCCCGTCGCATTTGAAACAATGCTTTGCTTATTGTGCTCTGTTTCCCAAAGATTATGAGATTCAGAAGGAACAACTTATCTTTATTTGGATGGCAGAAGGGTTTCTTCAATTAGCAAACGAGAACCAATGTCCAGAAGATGTTGGTAATGAGTATTTTATGAGTTTACTTTCGAGGTCCTTTTTTCAAGATGTAGAATATGATGAATGGGGCAATATAATTAAATGCAAGATTCATGATCTCATGCATGATCTTGCTGAGTTAGTTGCTGGAACTGAGTGTACCAAGGCAAAATTGGATGCAAGAAATGTTGATGAAAGAACTCATCATATTTCATTTGTTCCTGATTTAGGTTCATCGTGGGAATTTCCAACTGCATTGCTCAGAGCTAAGCATTTAAGAAGCTTTCTTATGCCAGTTTATTCTAGATATGAAAGCAAATTAAATGAGTCTAACTGCAACAAAATTTTATCAAATTTTAAGCGTTTGCGTACGTTGGATTTGAGTAAATCAGAGATTAAGATGGTGCCAAGTTATATTGGTAAGTTGAAGCATCTACGATATCTGAACCTTTCTCATAACAGGGAAATGAAAAAACTCCCTAATTCGGTGTTGAGGCTATTGAATTTACAGACGCTGGATGTGTCTTTTTGTGATAAGCTTGAGAAATTTCCAAAAGATATTAGAGAAATGGTGAACCTCAGACATCTTATGATTGATTTTTGCATATCTTTGACTGATATGCCAAATGGAATTGGGCAGTTGACTAGTCTTCGAACATTACCATTATTCTTAGTCGGTCGGAGGACAGAGCTGAGCCAGTTAAATGAACTGAACCACTTGAGCGGGAACCTAAGAATTGCAAACTTGGGACACAAACAAAATTCAACGTATGCTAACTTAGAAGCAAAGGAGTATCTTCATTCCCTAACATTAGAGTGGGATCTGAATAAAAAAAATGCTAATGTTAATGATGAAGAAGCCCTTTTAGAAGGCTTAAAACCACACCCAAATCTGAAACAGCTTGCTATAAGATGGTTTGGGGGTGTCAAGCTTTCTAGTTGGCTTTCCTCGCTTGCCACTCTGACAACGATTTATATATCAAGCTGTTCGAAATGCCAAGACATCCCACTGTTGGATCAATTGCTTTCTTTGAAGAGCTTGAGTCTTCTAAACTTACCTGCTCTGGAGTACATTGATTCTTCTTCTTCTTCAATACCTTCAAGAACAATATTTCCATCCCTTCATGAACTCAAAATTATTACTTGTCCAGAATTAAAGGGGTGGTGGAAGGTATATGATGAGCAATCAAGTACCCAACTGGTAGAGCCGCTACCTGCATTTCCTTGTCTTTCCACATTATTAATAGACGGTTGCCCTAAGCTGATTTCCATGCCGCTGTATCCATCTCTGGAAGACCTTTTTTTGAGGTGTACCAGCTCGAAGCCATTGCAACAGACAATTATGTTAACAACAAATGCAGCACCACCATTCTCCAAATTAAAGTCTCTGACTATTGGAGGAATTGATGAGATAGAATTTTCGCCAGAGGATTGGCTGCAAAACTTGTCTTCTCTGGTGGATATACATATTTCATCATGCCAAAAACTAACTTCTCAGCTGTATCAAGGCATAGAACATTTCACCTCTCTTGAGAATATGAAGATTGACAGCTGCGAAGAAATCAAGCTCGATGATGAAGATGACAACCAAGGCAAATGGCAAGGTCTCAAGAGCCTCCGATTTTTAGAATTCAATAAAGTTGCAACACTGGTTTCTCTTCCACAGTGGCTTCAAAATGTTAGTACACTACAAAGCATTCAGATTTCCAATTGTCCGACAATGAAAGATCTGCCAGATGGGTTGCAATTACAATCATTGGAAATCATCCGATGTCCCGAATTGTCCGAAAGATGTGGAAACAATACGAGTGTTGATTGGCCAAAGATTGCTCACATCCCAAATATAAAAATTGATTTCAAGTGGATTCAATTTAAGGGAGAGTATCAATTGAATGGACAGGCCGGAAGCTCCTCTCGTTTAACAGGTTTATATATTTTTTCATATTTTCGTTTCCTCTCCTGTTTTTAGTGTTTCTTGTTTCTTACACCTTGTGATTTTGTGTGCAGAAACAGCTGGTTCGTGAATTTCTGCAATGGATATACAATTGTATCCAATTGCAGCAAAATAAAATGTACTTCTCTCTTATCATTCATAGCTTAATCTTATGGTACTTTATATACCTGCCAAAATTTCCTCAATTTTTTTTTAATTCAACTGGCAGGTTGGCTTGGATAGATACAGATCAAGAATTCCAGGACTCTGGAACAAATTTCCTTCAATTGGGCAACTTTCAGATTTCACATATCGTGACATCACCGATCTAAATAAATTCCAATGTGACATAAGAAACTAAAAACCATTGCAACCTCGTTTATTCAGGCAAATTTCTATTTCCTTTCTCTTCAATATTCTCATTTTATAGCTTACAAGGTTAACAAGTGCACCTCTGATATGACTATGCATCAAATACTAATGAAAGTGCAGGTAATCACAAATCGGTCAAACTCTTGGAGATTACAATTTCTCAAAGAAGCAGAAAGAAATCGAGGGGTAAGTAGGGAGAATACATTTTACTACAAGGAAGAAACATTGAGGAGTTAATTATGCATCTACAAAATATTTTCCTGTGCTTATGTTTTTTTGTAATAAACCTCGATAATACGAGGGAAATTTCTTAATTGGAACTTTAATTACTAGTATTTTTCAGGTATATAAGCCTGTAAAAGATGAAGATTCGATTACTTGCTCTCGGTGAAGATGGTACATTTTAACCTGGCCTGTTCAATGGAGGAAGAATTGAGGATAAATTTTGTGGATCTTCTTAATTGATGCTCATAATTATCCTTGCTTATGCTTATAGAAATAGTGGGTCAGACTTGTTAGGCCTTAGAATATTAATCCTGATTGTTGTTGAGTGGGTAAAAAATATGACATATATTAGTGTCAATATCCCATACTCAAATCTGTTTCAATCAATTTTTTACACTTTCAATTAAATTAACTCCTGCCTAGTTGTTGAGAATAGTAAATCTGGATTACATAGTTGTTTATTTAAGTCAAATGATGATGAAAATGTCTGTCATTCCAATAGTGCGAATTGCAGGATTGGGAAAAACTGGGGTTGCTCAATTTGTATATAATGACAAAGGTTAAAATCCATTTTGATTTAAGAATGTGGGCGTGTGTTTCTGATGTCTTTGATGTGACAATAATTGTAGAAAGTATCATAAAATCTGCAACGGGTAAACGTACCACAAATTGGCAACGCCTAAGACTTGGAGCTCGGCAACAAAAATTTGATTTGCTCCAACTAAATGTTCAGCACCAGGCAATTCGACATTTGAAGAAAAAAACAAATTAATCAAAAGGCTGCTTTATCATTACTATCGACTTTATAAGAGAACAAAGGCACAATGTCTCAAATTTACAGTGAAAAGAAGCATCTGTGTTAGAATCTACGGAAACCAGTACGCCATCTCTGAAAACAAATTTTGGATCAAACCCAATGCGGGTAATTGAAGAGGCATTTGCTTCAGTTACACCTCCACCTAGAGAGTGACAACTGCATTCCATAGCTGCAACTAAACTATTTCCTGAACTTTTGCAATCACAATTGTTCAATTCTGGACATTCAGACAACTTGCTAGGATTTTCATGTCTCATGTCTTCCTCAAAAGCATTGCCACTACAACTAGCAAAATAAACTTTTCCTACCTCAGATAGAAGACCCACAGATAATGATGCAACAACATCATGGACATCCTCTGCCGTCCAATCACTCCCATTCAGTCCCAATGTATGAAGGAAAATTTTCTTCATCAAATTGTGGAGGGTGCTTACACATTTGCAGCAACAACAATACAAACATACAGCCCCCGAGTCAGCAGAGAGACTTGTAGTTTTTCTTGGAGAGAAGTCAATGTCGGCAGTAAGCTCACAAGGATCACTTTCACGATCGTTACATGTGGTTTTGGTCTCAATCATGGACATACCATTAATCTGGTCACAAGATTTTTGGGAATCAGGAAATGTAGTAGCACCGAATTCAATAGAACTACAGGGGCCATTCTCAGAAATAACAACAGATTCTTGGAATGCAATTCCATTGCAATGTTCCAAGGACTTCGAATTTATATCAACTGCAATATTCACAGTCCTTTCTGAGTCACATGGTCCAAGATTTGTCTCATTCTGATCATCTGTAATTTTAGCCACCGGTTGATCAGAAACAGGAGAAACATGATGATTCTTATCCAGTGAAATATCAGGAAGGAGAATATGCTGTGCAGACCCTTGTTCCAAAACTAAAGTTCTCCCCGCAAAATCAGGATAGCCAGAATGATCTCCATCGGTCAAGCTAAGACCTTCGATGTTTTCAGCAGCAGAACCCTGATGCCTACCTTCTGTCCCTTCTGGTTCATGGGAGCTTCTCTCAGAAATATTTGGCTTGCATTCATCAGTTCTAACTAAATTGTCTGCACATGTAAGAATCTCTGGACATCCCTCAACATTAAGCTTAGGGCTTGCCACTTTCACCTGAGCATCTGACTCCAAACTGAAAAATAGAGAACCTAATTGTCAGATAACAATTTGCCTAAAAATAATATGGAACCACAAGCATAAAATGCTAATAGCATATAATACCTCTGCAAGGCATATACCCAGCTATTGACCACATCTTCCAAATAAGCCACTTGCGATAAAAGACGGATATATTGATATCTATCTTTCCCAGCTTGAACTTTTGTGTTTATCTCTCCAACTAAGAGCTCAAGAACCCTCCTAACATCGGAAGAAACTTCTCTAAGTGACATATACACACCTCTATATGCTGATAAACCGACAGCAATTAGACCTCTTACTAAACCAGATTTTTCCTTGCTCTTAATATTGCTGGAGCCACAAGCAACGGCTACCTTCTCAATTGAAACACTAGGACGAATAATACAAGAATTGAATGGCCATCCCTTCCAGGGCCCACTTATGTCTGCACAAGGACCCTCCTTCAACTTTGATGTGAACCAACAAAGTTCAGCAAAATGAGGATATCGCAGAATTTGATAGCCAAATGTAGATATAGCTAAAACCAAGCTTGATTTTCCCTTCAAAGTTCTACTGTTTAGTGGTGGCAGAACTTTTACAGAAGAATCATCAGGACATCGGGTTTTACCCTCATGTTCATTGGCCAAACCATGATCAGCCCTGTGAAATTCAGTGTCTTCAGTAAAATCACGATCTTTGGGCACCTTGCAAGAACTAGCACAGGCATGAGTTCGTTGCTGAATTAACTGAACAACCAGTTGAGTCATATCCCTTGCTAACTCTGCTGCAGATAGATTGATCACCGTATCAAAATTGAAGTTCCCACCAAGCTGCACAGAGAATCGGGCCACTGGGTGCTTCAAAGGAATTGACAGACTGCTGTTTGATATATGACTCTCAAAAAAATGCCTCACTCTTTGGGGAAGTAATGTAAATGGGACTTCTGAAGTGGCCTATAGTCACATAAATAATTTGAATTTGAGCAACCACTTTTACAACATGAGTTGCTATGATACAAAAGAAAGAGATATGGAATAGTATAATTTAAATGTTAACCATATCAAGGATAAGAGGAGATCTAAAACTGGAAGACCAAATGCAAGAAATTTTAAGATCGAGTTCTAAAATATTATTTTCCTATATGATTGCCGTCAATATACATTAATGTCTTTCTCCAAAAACACTAATGAAATAAATCAACCACATTTCACTGCATGTTTAGATATAAAGAATTCCTAAAAGTTGCATCTTTTTACCTTTTCTGCTCTCTTTCTTGAAACAGGCTAATATTTTCATATCAGTGACATAATAGCAGGTGACATCCACCACATACGTTCTATAAACATTTGATTTTCTCTTTCTGTGCAATATTACAGAAAATGGTGGAAAAGGGAAATAGTGTCAGAGAGCTCAAATGACTAGGGAAAAGATTGAGCCCTTTCAAACTACTAACAACCCTTTATTTTGATGCTACCTCAGATAACTTTTGTAAACGAATTTATCCACCATACATTTATCTTTAAAAATAGTACAAATTGAACTGTGAATAGTAACTAATAAGACACTCAAACATTAAACATTTTGAAGCCTATAACTTATTGACTCAAATGAAACAAGAGATGTGAAAAAATTATCGCCATTTAGAAAACATATCTAGAAAATGATTGCTTAGTTCTACTAAGTTGACAAAGAGAGAACCTAAAATTGAGTAGTAATATAATACAAGCAGTTGTCAACGAATTCGTTGGAAAAAATCAAATTGCTTAACCATATAGTAAGATGCACCTTAACAACTTTGGAAATATAAAAAGGATCAAGAAGTAAGGAGTTGCACTTTTACCAGAATCATCAATGATGTAGACACAGATATAGATTCCACCTGCTCAACAAATGAGCTCCAGGCATGTGAGAGACCTTGGATCTGTGTGGTCTCTGCTGATTTGTGTTGCTGCAAACAGGAATCAATTTCCTTCTCAACAACTTGCCCATGGACAAAACTAGATTTATCCTTCTCAGGAAGTGGATGATTCATTGAAGATGAATCACTCTCCTCAATGACCTCGTTAACTTGCTCAAGTGTCTCCATAGCCCAAAAATCAATTCGCGGCATGAACAACAAACATGAACCCACACTAGAACATTTCACTGCACAATGATACATAATAGTGAGTATTTTTGTTAATATTTCTTAAACCAATCAAATCGAAACACCCTATTACGGCACATTCATGCAAATACTTCAATACTTCTTCATTCAACTATGTTCAGGAGTTCAATTTTTAGTTTAAAAGGGCTGTTAACTAGAAGAGACTTCCTAACCACATGATAAACTAAAATATCCATCCTCTTTGCCAAAGCAAACTCAAACCTACATTCTGGTAAGCGTAAACAGCACAGAAACTAGCATACAAGAGGTTTATGCAGAACAATTTTCTACTGAGCACTCTCTTCACATATTAGGTCATCAAGGTTAGTACATTTAGTGAAATCTGCATTGATCTCTATCAATTTAAAAAGGATAACAAAGTAAAAGAAAACTTTCTTTCGACTGTTGGTAACAACATCACTCTTTGCAATTTTTTTTTTTTCTGAGAAACTATCTCACACTACTAGTAGTAATTTTAAGCCCCCCATGCAATGCACAAGCAATATTTGATAGTCTTGGAAATGCAAACCTAAATGTATAAAAAAATGAAATACAAAAGACAGAGAAAGGGGAACATACTTAATAACCGGGTCAGACCCTGCACCAAATCACCATATCCTTCTTGTGAAATAGTTGCCAAATCAACCTTCTGAATTTCTACAGTTCCATCAAAAGAGTGAAGAAGACAAGCAGCAAGATGCCTCTGGCCAGATCTGGGACTTCCAGAAATCAAAATCCGAAAACTAGATCTCTTGTTTGATGCAAAAGATATATTATGTAACAAACTAGTGTCCACACAAGGTTCACTATTAGCATTGTCATCACCATTATCACCAGAAGAAGCATCAAAACTAGCAAAGCTAGCCTCTCCAGTTATTATGCCAACATATGAGAGTTTTCTCTCTATTTCCCTTGCAACGTCTGCTTCTTGAAAAAAATCATTAACATGTGACCACCAATGGTCACTTGGCAATTTCTTCTTATTCAGAACAGAAACAATCACACTTTTAACCATCTTCGCAGCTTTTTTAAGAGGAGAAGGCAACCATAGGCGTTCATCAAGATAAAGCGAAACAAGCAAGTTGGACAAAGGTCGCAACAGAAAAGGAACGAGGTGGGTCGGAAGAGGAGAGGATACTAAATCATTAGTAGCAATTCCTGCTTCTCTCCGAGAGCATGGTGGTGGGGAACATGATAAAGCCTCCACCCAATCCCTCTCCTCCACTGCAAAGGAAGGAAGAGGAACACGTTTAGAGCCAGAAGCTTTTTCTGCAGCAGCTGACAACATTTCCTGAAGAGGAAAATTCCTCTTCAAAGCAATAATAGCTGCTTGAGTACAAAGAGCCTGCAGATCAGCACCAGCAAATCCTGCAGTTCTGCCTGCAATCCACTTGAGCAAGGATCCAGCGACTGGTTTTGGCCACCTCTGTGTGTGAAGTGAGAGAATGGCAGCCCGGTCCTCCATTGATGGCAGTGGAAAATATATCTCCCTATCAAATCTTCCAGGCCTCCTTAATGCTGGATCAACAGCTTCAGGACGATTTGTTGCACCAATCACCACCACTGAACCTCGAGATTTTAAACCATCCAATAAAGCAAGCAATGTGGACACAACTGAAGAATGTGTCTGATCTTGCTGCCT
>JAXCLQ010000005.1:16665548-16680129 GCA_035584115.1 Cedrela odorata | reverse complement strand
ATTAATTAATTTATTTTTAAATTTATTTTTAATATAAGTTTTATTTTTTATTTAATAAATTTTATATAATAAATTTTTTTATGTTAATTTTTTGTTTTTCATTTTTGTAATTAATTTTTATTGTTCTTTCACTGTACTCTTAAGTTCTTTACTTTTAAATTATTAAAATACTTTCTTATTTTTTAAAATTTACATAATAAATTATGAAAATAATTTCTTTCATTTTTAAAAATTTATATCTTTATGTAAATTTAATTATAGTGAATTTAATAAATTTAATTTAATAAATTATTATTTTTTATATAAATTTTGTATAAATAATGAAATTAAAACTAAAAACATTAAAATATACAAGAATTGTAGTTTTAAGATTTAAGGTTTTAGAGTTTATGTGGTCATACACTGTAACGCATTATGTAGCAAGAATACTGTAGTGTATAGTTGGTCATAAGAACAAAAATATTCAAATTACCTAAAATTAAACCGTTTAGTAAAATTATTTGGTAAGTATGAATTAAAATTGGTGACAATGAGAGTAAAAAATGATTATTTTCAAAAAATTCCTAGTCACTAAGGCTATTTTTGGAATTTAAATCATATATATGGACAAAAAAATTAATAAAGGAATAGAGCCAATATTGTTTTATTATATATATATATATATATAATTATTAAATATAATCCAATTGAATCTAATTCAGTCTAAAGTATAATGTTATAATTTGTTAATTATTTTTTAACTACAATTTGATAATTATCTTTGAGGAGCGTAAGCATGCGATTTACAGTCTTCGCCATCGTCAATGACAACGACAGACCCAATACAAGAATAGCACTAAGAGGTCAAGATCAGTGCAGCAAGTCTTTTATATTTGCAATCTCTTCTTATTCATACTCTTAAATCTTTTTTATCTAATTCAACCTGCGAAAACAACAGTCAGTGGTACTCCAGCATTAACCAAGAGAAAATGGCAGAAGGATTGGCCTTTGACACTGTAGGGAAGGTATTGGAAGTGTTGGCATCCCAAATTTTTCAAGAAATCGGATTGGCTTACGGTGTTCAAGATGAGATCAGCGAGCTCAAGGCTACTGTTGAGACCATCCAAGCTGTACTTGCCGGTGCTGAAGATCAGCGCAACAGGAAAAATGATGCTGTGGCGGTTTGGCTTCGAAGGCTCAAAGTTGCATTTTACGAAGCCGAAGATTTGTTGGATGATTTCTCCACTGAATTCTTGCGGCGCAAGACGATGACTGGTAATAAAGCGATGAAAGAGGTACGCATCTTCTTATCAAAATACAACCAACTTGCATATGCTCTTGAGATTGGTCATAAAATTAAGAGTATCAGGAAGAGACTTGAGTCGATAAAAAATGATCGACAGTTCCATCTTACTGAGCATGTTGGTCATCAACCAAGAGTAGAGAACATGATGAGAGAGACGCACTCCTTTGTGCAGGCAAAAGACGTCATTGGGAGAGATGATGACAAACGTGAAATTATAAATCGTTTATTGAACTCAAATGATGCTGATGTTGATATTGATCAGTCTGTCTCAGTCATTCCTATTGTGGGAATTGGGGGACTTGGGAAAACCACGGTTGCTCAACTAGTATATAATGATGAGAATGTTCAAAACTACTTTAATTTGAAAATGTGGGTGTGTGTTTCCCATGACTTTGATTTGACAACAATTGTTAAAAAGATTATAACATCTGCAACAGAAAACAAATGTGAAAAGCTTCCTTTGGAGCAACTGCAACAACGCCTTCGTGGAGCAATTGATGGAAAGAAATATTTATTAGTTTTAGATGATGTATGGAATGAGAATCGGGATCGATGGCTCGAATTAGAAACTCTGTTAATGAATGGTGCAAGAGGAAGCAAGATAATAGTAACCACTCGTAGCGGACGCGTTGCAAAAGTTACTAGCATGCTTCCATCTCACGTTCTCAAAGGCTTATCAGAAGATATGTCTTGGTCTTTGTTTACGCAAATGGCATTTCAACAAGGGTTAGAGCCAAAAGAGTCAAAATTGGTACAAATTGGAAAAGATATCGTAGCAAAATGCGTTGGTGTTCCGCTTGCCATAAGGACAATAGGACGCTTACTTTATCATGACAACGCAGAAGCTTCTTGGTTGAAGTTCAGGGACAATGAATTATCAAAAATACCTCAAGAAGAAAGTGATATTTTACCAAAACTCAGGCTCAGTTATGATAATCTCCCATCATCATTGAAGCAATGTTTTGCTTATTGTGCATTATTTTCTAAAGATTACGAGATTGAGAAAGAGCGACTAATTCTCCTTTGGATGGCAGAAGGGCTTCTTGGATTATCAAACGAGAACCAATGTCTAGAAGATTTTGGTAATGAGTGTTTTATGAGTTTGCTTTCGAGGTCCTTTTTTCAAGTTGAATATGATGAGGGGGGCGATATAACCAAATGCAAGATTCATGATCTCATGCATGATCTTGCAAAGTCAGTTATGGGAATTAAGTGCGGCAAGGAGAAATTGGATGCAGGAAATGTTGATGAAAGTACTCGTCACATTTCATTCGCTTATGATTTTGGTTCATTTCCGGAGTTTCCAACGGCATTGCTTAGAGCCAAGAATTTAAGAACCTTTCTTTCACTTGAAAGCCAATTAAACGAGTCTTATTGCAAAAAAATCTTTTCTAGTTTTAAGCATTTGCGGACGTTGAATTTAAGTCAATCAGATATTGGGATAGTGCCAAGTTCTATCGGTAAGCTGAAGCATCTAAGATATCTCAACCTTTCTCATAACAGAATAGAAAAACTCCCGAATTCAGTGTCGAGGTTGTTGAATTTACAAACACTAGATCTCTCTTTTTGTGGTGATCTTGAGAAATTGCCGAAGGATATTGGGAAAATGGTGAGCCTCAGACATCTTCTAATAGAAAATTGTCTATCTTTGATTAATGTGCCAAAGGGACTTGGGCAGTTAACTAGTCTTCATATTCTACCCTTATTCGTACTAAGCAGGAAGACTAAGCTGAGCATATTAAATGGGCTGAACAAGCTGAGCGGACACCTAAGAATTGAAAACTTGGGTCACATGCAAAATTCGAGCTCAGCCAACTTAGAAGCAAAGGAATATCTTTGCAGTCTAAAATTGGTGTGGGATCAGAATAAGACAGACGTTGAGACTAACGAAACTTTGTTAGAAGGCTTAAAACCACACCGAAATCTGCAAGACCTTACTATATTAAAGTTTGGGGGTATCAGTCTTTCTAGTTGGCTTTCGTCTCTCACCAATCTAACTAGGATTGACATATCCAACTGTATGAGATGCCAATATATCCCACAGTTGGATCAATTACCTTCCCTTAGGTGGTTGAGACTCTTTAAATTATCTGCTTTGGAGTACATTTCTTCTTCTTCTACTTCCACCCCACCAACAGCAGTATTCCCATCCCTTGAGGATCTCCGAATCTTTGCTTGTCCTGAATTAAAGGGATGGTGGAGGATAGATGACACTGAGGATGGATCAACAATCAACATGGCAGAGCCGTCTTTTCCTTGTCTTTCTAGATTAACAATCGAAGATTGCCCTAAGCTGATTTCTATGCCGCTGTACCCATCTTTGGAGAGATTGTATTGTTGGTGTACCAGCTCGAAGCTATTTCATCAGACAATCAGGTTGACGGCAAGCTCTTTGGCACCACCACCATTCTCCAAATTGAAGTCTCTGTCCATTGGCTTTATTGATGATATAGAATTTTCGCCAGAGGAGTGGATGCGAAACTTCTCTTCTATCGTGCAGATACAGATTTCGTCGTGCCCAAGTCTAACTTCTCAGCTATCTCAAGGTATAAGACATCTCACCTCTCTCGAGGAAATGGTGATTAAAAATTGTGAAGATCTTGACTTGCTCGATGATGATGATGATGATGATGATGACAAAAGCAAATGGCATGGCCTTGAGAGCCTTCGAACTATAGAATTTAATGGAGTTCAGAAACTGGTTTCTCTCCCACAGGGGCTTAAAAGTGTCACCTCACTACAAAATGTTCGGATTCGGAATTGTCCAAATATGATGACTCTGCCAGACGGGTTGCAATTACAATCTCTGAATATTATCAATAGTCCCCAATTCTTAGAGAGATGCGGAAACAACTCAGCTGTTGATTGGCCAAAGATTGCTCACATCCCAAATATTCAAATTGATAACCAGTGGATTCAATTGCAGGGATGTTACCAATTGAATGGATAGCAATGATCTCTTTTTCAATTGGTTGGTACTTTTCTTAGCTACATATATATTTTCATTCTCTAAATTTGTCAATCAACTTGTCCTAATACATCCTCTCTTGTCTAATGTCAGATTTTGTGTGCAGTAGCAATTGGATTGTGAATATCTGCAAAGGGTAGCTTAAGATTCTGGAATTATTCCCATTGATTGCATCGCGTTTTACAGATCAAAGCTGAATAAATTCCAAGTCACATAGTAATTAAAAACTGTTCCAACCTTCTGCAGTCTTTAAGTATCATTTGTGCGGGCAAATTTCTCTTTCCTTGGTTATCACTATTATTATTTTCTGTGCTCATTTTCATTCGAATATGAAGTGTTAGAATTCTCAATTATTAATTATTTGCCCCTTGAAAACATTGAACATCAACGAACTAGAAGATAATTATTCACAGTTAATTAACATGGTTTCCTTGTTGCTTCAGTTCGTATTTTTGCACTTCTTACTTCTTATTGGAACTTACTGATTGTCATCTCCGTTAATTATCCTTGCACAGGTAAGCTTCAGGAAAGGTCCAAATTCAGTTGTTAGCTCTTGGGGATGATGGTGCAGTAGAAAGCTTTCCTCGTTTTCCTCTGAAGGGTATCATCTTACTGGCACTTTGAGATTATGAGTTAAAATTGGGTGAGTGAAGAGCTCCGGAAAATTTTGGATGACTATCCTGTGTGTCTCCTTAGCAACCAGCTTTTCACTTTGGAAGATTTATCATTCAGGGTTTTATGTTCTTCAGCTCATGGCTAATCATTCATTTCAGTCCTTCCACAGCGACTATATGATTGGATTTGCTCGTGGCTACTTTCTAAGCTGCACATATTACAGAGCTCCAGTTGATTTTGTATTCAAACGTAACAGTATTTTTGCCCCCATCGTGTTGGCCAATTTGAAATCTACTGTGATAGTTACCTTAATACTGAGAATTTATATAATAATTTTATTCATGGATTCAAAGCTAACAAAGCTCAAATATACATATAGGACAATTTTCTTTTTCAAATCAATTTATCTGAGCGTTAGGTCATGTTATGTTGAAATTTAGAGAATACTAGCGTCTTCTGGATGTGTAAATACTGGGGAGTCGTTGAAATTTGAAAGCGTTAGAAAGCTTCAATACCAAAAATTGAGAGTAGTTGAGTTCAAAGGTACACTAGCTGCTGAAAATACTGCTTTCAAATCCCAACCTGTGATCAAACATTTCAGCGATTACATGAAGCAATTACCAAGCTAAAAATCTGTATTTGTTCACTGTAATAACTCTCGGGCAAACAAATATCGGAAAGCTATTCAAATGAAACTAATAGCAAGCAAAAATTGATAGTCAAGAGAGATATATAATTATGGTTCCATCAGTAAAGGAATAACCTCAAAATGATACTTACATCAAGCAAGTTAGTTCCTTCCAAGGAAAAGAGAACTCCAGGAAACAGTTCAAGTGATACGAAAAAAAAGAGAGAAAAGATCGAGCAAATACAGGCCCTTGAACGTACCACAAAATGGCAATGCCCAAGAATTAGAACTCGGCAACAAAATTTTGATTTTCTCCTTCAACAAACATCGTCAGCACCAAGCAATTCGACATTGGAAAAAAAAACAAATCAATCAAAAGCCTGCTTCATCATTACTATTGACTTAATAAGAGAACAAAGGCACAATGTCTCAAATTTACAGTGAAAAGAAGCAACTGTGTTGGAATCTACAGAAACCAGTACGCCATCTCTGAAAACAAATTTTATTGGGGTATTTGCTTCAGTTACACCTCCGCCAAGAGAGTGACAACTGCATTCCATTGCTGCAACTAAACTATTTCCTGAACTTTTACAATCACAATTGTTCAATTCTGGAAATTCAGACAACTTTCCACGATTTTCATGTCTCATGTCTTCCTCAAAAGCATTGCCTCTACAACCAGTAAAATAAACTTTCCCTACCTCAGATAGAAGATCCACAGATAATGATGCAACAACATCATGGACATCCTCTGCCGTCCAATCGCTCCCATTCAGTCCCAATGTATTAATAAGAATTTTTTTCAACAAATTGTGGAGGGTGCTTACACATTCGCAGCAACAACAATACAAACATACAATCCCCGAGTCAGCAGAGAGACTGGTGGTTTTTCTTGAAGAGAAATCAATGTCAGCAGTAAGCTCACAAGGATCAGTTTCACAATCATTACATGTGGTTTTGGTCTCTGTCATGGACAAACCATTAATCTGGTCACAAGATTTTTGGGAATCAGGGAACGTGCTAGCACCCAATTCAATTGAACTACAGAGGCCATTCTCTGAAATAACAACAGATTCTTGGAATGCAAATCCATTGGAATGTTCCAAGGACTTGGAATTTATATCAACTGCAATATTCACAGTCCTTTCTGAGTCACATGGTCCAAGATTTGTCTCATTCAGATCATTTGTAATTTTACCCACTGATTGATCGGCAACAGGAGAAACATGATGACTATTATTCAGTGAAATATCAGGAAGGAGAATATGCTGTGCAGACCCCTGTTCCAAAACTACAGCTCTCCCCACAAAATCAGGACACCCAGAATCATCTCCATTGCTCAGGGTAAGACCTTGGAAGTTTTCAGCAGCAGATCCCTGATGCCTACCTTCTGTCCCTTCTGGTTCATGGGAGCTTTTCTCAGAAACATTTGGCTTGCATTCTTCAGTTCGAACTAAATTGTCCGCACATGTAAGAATGTCTGGACATCCAAGTGATCCTACAACATTAAGCTTAGGGCTTGCCACTTTCACCTGAGCATCTGACTCCAAACTGAAAAATAGAAGCACTAACTGTCAGATAACAATTGCAAATAAAATGGAACCACAAACATAAAATGCTAATAACATATAATACCTCTGTAAGGCATATGCCCAGCTATTGACCACATCTTCCAAATAAGCCACTTGCGATAAAAGACGGATATATTGATATCTATCTTTCCCAGCTTGAACTTTTGTGTTTATCTCTCCAACTAAGAGCTCATGAACCCTCCTAACATCGGAAGAAACTTCTCTAACTGACATATACACACCTCTATATGCTGACAAGCCAACAGCAATTAGGCCTCTTACTAAACCACATTTTTCCTGGCTCTTAATATTGCTGGAGCCACAAGCAACCGTTACCTTCTCAACTGAATCACTAGGACGAATAATACAAGAATTAAATGGCCATCCCTTCCAGGGTCCACTTATGTCAGCACAAGGACCTTCTTTTAACTTTGATGTGACCCAACAAAGTTCAGCAAAATGAGGATATCGCAGAATTTGATAGCCGAATGTAGAAATAGCTAATACCAAGCTTGATTTTCCCTTCAAAGTTCTACTGTTTGGTGGTGGCAGAATTTTTACAGAAGAATCATCAGGACATTGAGTTTTACCCTCATGTTCATTGGCCAAACCCTGATCTGTCCTGTGAAATTCAGTGTAACAGACTTCAGTAAAATCATGATCTTTGGTCACCTTGCAAGAACTTGCACATGCATGAGTTCGTTCCTGAATTAACTGAACAACCAGTTGAGTTATATTCCTTGCTAACTCTGCTGCAGATAGATTAATCACCGTATCACAATTGAAGTACCCACCAAGCTGCACAGAGAATCGGGGCAGTGGGTGTTTCAAAGGAATTGACAGACTGCTGTTTGATATATGACTCTCGAAAAAATGCCTCACTCTTTGGGGAAGTAATGTAAATGGGACTTCTGAAGTGGCCTGTAGTCACATAAATAATTTGAATTTGAGCAACCACTTTTACAACATCAGTTGCTATGATACAAGAGAAAGAGATATGACAGTGTTAAGCATGCCATGGATAAAAGGAGATCTAAAATTGTAAGACCAAATGCAAGAAATTTTTGGATTGAGTTCTAAAATATTGTTTTCTTATATGATTGCCATCAATATACATTCATGTCTTACTCCGTAAACACTAATGAAGTAAAACAATCACGTTTCACTGCACATTTAGATATAAAGAATTCCTAAAAGTGGCATCTTTTTACCCTTTCTGCTCTCTTTCTTGAAACTGGCAAATGTTTTCATATCAGTGACATAATGCACTGCAAACATGTTCTATAAACATTATATTCTCTCTCTCTGTGCAATATTACAGAAAATGGTGTAAAAGAGAAATAGAGTTCAGAGAGCTCAAATGACTAGGGAAAAGATTGAGCCTTTTGAAAACAACCCTTTATTTTGTAGCTACCTCAGAAAATTTTTTTAAATGAATTTGTCCACCGTACGTTTATCTTAAATGATAGTACAAATTGATCTGTGAGAAGTAACTAATAAGACATGCAAACATTGAAGATTTTCAAGCCTATAACCTATTGACTCGAATGAAATATGAGATGCGAAAGTATTATTGCCATTCAGAAAACACACCTAGAAAACGATTGCTTAGTTCTACTCGATTGACAGAAGGAGAACCTAAAATTGAGTAGTAATATAATATAAGCAGTTGTCAACGAATTTGTTGAAAAAAAATCAAATTGCTTAACCATATAGTAGGATGCACCTTAACAACTTTGGAAATATAGAAAGGATCAACAAGGGGTTGCACTTTTACCAGAATCATCAAGGATGTAGACACACATATAGATTCCACCTGCTCAACAAATGACCTCCAGGCATGTGAGGGACCTTGGATCTGTGTGGTCTCTGCTGATTTGTGTTGCTGCAAATAGGAATCAATTTCCTCTTCAACAACTTGCCCATGGATGAAACTAGATTTATTGATCTCAGGAAGTGGAAGATTCGTTGAAGATGAATCACTATCCTCAATGTCCTCATTAACTTGCTCAAGTGTCTCCATTGCCCACAAATCAATTCGGGGCATGAACAAAAAACATGACCCCACACTAGAACATTTCACTGCCACATCGATACATAACAGTGAGTATTTTTGTTAGTACTTTGTAAACCAATCAAATCGAATACAGAACATTCATGCAACAACTTCAATACTTCTTCATTCAACTATGCTCAGGAGTTCAATTTTTAGATTCAAAGAGCTGTTAACTAGAAGAGACTACCTAACCACATGAAAAACTAAAATTTCCATTCTCTTTACTAAAGCTAACGCAAACCTACAGCTTGGTAAGTGCAAACAGCACAGAAACTAGCATACAAGAGGTTTATGCAGAACAATTTTCTACTAAGTACTCTCTTCGCATATTAGGTCATCAAGGTTAGTATATTTAGTGAAATCTGCATTGATCTCTATCAATTTAAAAAGAGCAACAGAGTAAAGGAAACTCTCTAACTTTCTTTCAACTGTCACAACACCACTCTTTACATTTTTTTCTTTTCTGAAAAACTATCTCACACTACTAGTACTAATTTTAAGCCCCCCATGCAATGCACAAGCAACATTAGATAGTCTTGGAAATGCAAACCTAAAGGTATATAATATGAAATACAGAAGACAGATAAAGGGGAACATACTTAATAACTGTGTTAAACCCTGCACCAAATCACCATATCCTTCTTGTGAGATAGTTGCCAAATCAACCTTCTGAATTTCTACATTTCCATCAAAACAGTGAAGAAGACAAGCAGCAAGATGCCTCTGGCCAGATCTGGGACTTCCAGAAATCAGAATCCGAAATCCAGATCTCTTGTTTGATGCAAAAGATATATTATGTAACAAACTAGTGTCCATGCAAGGTTCACTATTAGCATTGCCATCACTATTATCACCAGAAGAAGCATCAAAACTAGCAAAGCTAACCTCTCCAGTTATTATGCCAGCATATGAGAACTTTCTCTCTATTTCCCTTGCAACGTCTGCTTCTTGAAGAAAATCATTAACATGTGACCACCAACGGTCACTTGGCAATTTCTTCTTATTCAGAACAGAAACAATCACACTTTTAACCATCTTCGCAGCTTTTTTAAGAGGAGGAGGCAACCATAGGCGTTCATCAAGATAAAGTGAAACAAGCAAGTTGGATAATGGTCGCAACAGAAAAGGAATGAGGTGGGTCGGAAGAAGAGAGGATACTAAATCATTAGCAGCAATTCCTGCTTCTCTCCGAGAGCATGGTGGTGGGGAACATGATAAAGCCTCCACCCAATCCCTCTCCTCCACGGCAAAGGAAGGAAGAGGAACACGTTTAGAGCCAGAAGCTTTTTCTGCAGCAGCAGACAACATTTCCTGCAGAGGAAAATTCCTCTTCAAAGCAATAATAGCTGCTTGAGTACAAAGAGCCTGCAGATCAGCACCGGCAAAGCCTGCAGTTCTATCTGCAATCCACTTGAGCAAGGATCCAGTGACTGGTTTCGGCCACCTCTGTGTGTGAAGTGAGAGAATGGCAGTCCGGTCCTCCATTGATGGCAGCGGAAAATATATCTCCCTATCAAATCTTCCAGGCCTCCTTAATGCAGGATCAACAGCTTCAGGACGATTTGTTGCACCTATCACCACCACAGAACCTCGAGATTTTAAACCATCCAATAAAGCAAGCAATGTGGACACAACTGAAGAATGTGTCTGATCTTGCTGCCTTGTCCGGCGTGGTGCTAATCCATCTATCTCATCAAAGAAAATTATAGAAGGTTGACATTTCTCAGCGACCTGAAACAAGAGTCTTAGCTGTCGCTCAGCATCACCAACATATTTTCCTAAGCAGTCCGCACCTTTGCGGGCAAAATACGCTATCCGTTTGTCACCACGAGCGCATGAACCAATCAATGCCCGAACAACTAGGGTTTTACCGGTTCCAGGATACCCATGCAAAAGAACACCCCTAGGAGGAGTAAGCCCCAGATTGTCAAAGAACTCAGGATATAACAATGGTAAAATGACAACTTCCTTCATAGAACGAATGACATCTTGAAGTCCAGCAATAGATTCCCAACCCTCAAATACTTTTCCAGTCTCAGAGTCTGAGCCCCCGATATACACAGGTGCAATTCTCAACAAATCTCGATGAAGCCTCTTGCTTTCACGCTTCAAGAACTCTTCATCTTCACCGCAGTTCTCCAACCATTTCTCTTCCGCTTCCTTATCTTTCCGCCAAGCATCATTTGACAGCTTCCTCACTTCCAACTTCATTTTCTTAGCTTTCAACTTCTTTATCCTAGCTAAATATTGATTACCATGAGGTTGGAAGAGATGACGATGATCTGTACAGGCTATAAGAAATTTACGATGATCAAAGATGCAACCATTAGCTCGTGCACATGGCTGCAAAACATACAATGCCATAAGCCACAAAATAAGGATAATAAGGCACATACTCTGCCTTATACTTGGGAAAAGGAAAAAAGTAAAACACATATAAAATCAGATATCAAATACCAACCAAGTGGTAAGTTTTTGGACACCGATCAACACGACATCCAATTGTTGCTCCAGGCCTCCCACAGCGGGTGCATTTTAGAGCTCGGCCTCTGCAGAGGGCAGCCCTTATATTTTTTAAGCATCCCAGACCAGCAAAATAAACCTGCAAACATGAATCATCATGTATGACAATTTATCTAATGAAAAGAGGAAAAAAAAGAAAGACGAATTGGAAAGTTGACTTTCTGCAGCAAAGCTATTTAGCCAGCAAATTTAAAATATATGAATCAAAAAGGAAACAGCAAAGATTGTTGCCTACTTCCGACAAATATGTTCCATCACAAGACAAATCTAGAGTTGTATAATATTGAGCCCCGATGATCTTATAAAAACACAGAATCAGTAATGCCTCATGCCCAGAGATAACCATTGAGATCACCAAGGGCAGAAAGTTACCAACCTTAGATCTGACAAAGTATACTACTTTCATTAAATAAAAGTAGACCACTCCATAAAAATTAATAAATTCGAGCAATTTTGGTTGAAGGAAAACCACAAAACATATGCAACTAAGCTCTTCAAATGGAGAAGCAAACAATTGTGTGTACAATCAATTCTTTTGATGATCCTGCTACTACCTTTGAAATTGATTCAGTCTTAATAGGACCATGAAAGAAACAACAGAAGAGATGTTAAAGAATAAACCTCCACCTCACACCCATAACCGTAGTATGAAAGAAAGATATTTAATTTGCAATCCAGAGGTAAAGGCATCACCTGAACTACTAAAAGGTGGAATGACCAAAATATTAGTGCAAATGTCAAATGCCAATAAATGACCCTAAAGCAAAATAATTAAATTATCTATTAACCAAAAAGTTTCAACTATTTAATTCAGCTACTGAATTGACAGGAAATTAAACATCTGGATCCCTATAAAAAATTACTGTGTTCATCAAAAATGAAATTCAGAAAGTTAACTAAGTTGAGCAATTTGAGCACTTTTTCGTCATTTCCCTAATTCACCAAGTTACGGTTTAACTAAATGAAATGCTCTGAAATGGTTTCTAAAGTATCTAATCCATGTAATCGTTCAAACATATTTATTGGGTCAACAATCAGTAATACTGTGTAGCCTTTCTTAAATGCTAAATTAGCCCTACGCCTCCATACATAAAGACTAGAAATTAGGAACATATTCAACACATAAACCTTCCCTATCAAACAAGCTCAAACTTGTTGTCTTCATCATATTCTTCGATTAATATAATTCCATAGTGTCATAGAACAAGACTGGTACTGATACATAATTAGTCTATATAACAGAATATGCCCCTTTTGTAAACTATACATTACATGCCCTGTGAACCACGACGACTTCCAGCATTCCTGCATGTAAATTATATACTTCATCTAAACTTCTTATATTTGCATGTGGAAACTACAAATATTACTTATTCCTTGTGCTGGGAAGACAACTAGGACTTGATATCTCCAAAATCAGCATGAATACATATATAGATCCACCCACAAAGAAAAATAGAAAAAGTGAGATAAGTATTACAAATCAGTCAAAAAAAATGCACCTCTGGACTCCACACAGCACAATGTTGATGAACCCAAATTCCAGCAATACCATAACGATCATTTATAGGACCCAAGAGGCGGCCAAGCCATCCAGGTTCATCACCAAATCCATCCCAAATGTCATAATTAGGTTCCTCTGAAGCTGAAGACCCACTGTACACCTCGTTTTCACTCTCACCCACATCTTGGATCAACCTCTTTGGAGGCTTACCATCATTCCCACAGCCACATAAACCACACCACCTCCCCTGCTTAAAGCGTGGCCGGCCAAGTGTACCATTTGAACCATGGTTAAAGGCATCCACCTTCGCAACATTCTCACCTTTCACAGGCTTTTCCTCAGGCTTTCCCAGAAAGCCATCCTTTTGCTCATCACAACCTCCATCTTCCACCCCATTAGTGGAACATCCAACATGTTCCCCACCATTTTGTTGATTTTCTCCATTATCTCCATCCTCAAACTGTATCCCTTCTTTATCACTTTGCTCTGTTGTTTCCATCACTTCTGCATTTTCATCACCAATGCAATCCTCCTCTAGCTTCTTATTACTCAATACTATTCCATTCTCTTCCTCAACTACCTCTTTAGCAGCATCCTCTACTATTTCTGTCTCGTTTTCCCCACCTAGAGTACTCTCCAGAACCGCTGTACCCTCCATGCCATTATTGCCCACCACCTCCATTTCCTCCTCCCGCCCATTCTCCTCCACCCCACATGTCACTACCTCTTCCACCTTCCCCTGCATTTCCTCTTCCTCTCCACACTTCTCCACTTCATCCCCCAAACCATTCACCTCCTTGACCCTCCCCAGCCTCTGTGTTTCCAAAACCACCAACTCCTCATCTACCATACCTTTAGTCAAACTGACCCCACTCTCTACAGCTTTCTCACCCATCTCCCCAAATAGCTTCCTTCTCCCGCTCAACTCACCCCTCTCGTCACTATTCACCCCACGCCCTACATTTCTCCCTCTTGACCTCATCCTCGTTCCCCAAACCCCCAGCGAAATGGAATTCTCATTCTCTTCCTCTTTGGAACTCCTTATACTACTGTTCGACCTCTTATTAAGACCCAAATTCAAATTTTTATCCATTTTACGCCTCTTTTTTACCGGTCGGGGCGAGACATCCAGCACAACCGGAGCCCGTCTCACCCGGGAGCTTCTCCGGAGCTCCGAATTAGGCGTGGAGGACCCTGGTTCAGCCCCTCCATCATTACCCTCATTTGGTTCACTATGGTTTCTAGTATACTCCTCTTCACATATTGCATCCAGCCTCTTGTGCTTCTTCCGAAGCCGAGGCCCCAACACACTACTATCCCTCTTCTTGGGAGAAGATGCAGATGCCGTTGACAATTGCATAACAAAATATATATCTAATGCTGTATACCTTATATGTGAATATGTCTATATATCTATCTATTTTATCTATC
>JAXCLQ010000005.1:16636393-16653642 GCA_035584115.1 Cedrela odorata | reverse complement strand
AATAATAATAATAATAATAATAATAATAATAATATATCAATTCATTCAAATTGTATGTCTAAAATATGAAATTTTGTACCATATATTTAATTTAAAATTAATTAATGATAATAATAATAATAATAATTAAATAGGGAACCCAATTTATTAGAGAATCCTTCGACAGAGTTCCGCACTGTAAACTCTGTACGAGGTTATTTTCAGGACAGTGCGTAGTAGTAGTACTAGTACTACACTGCACTGCCCTGCTCCTCGTACTTAAGTACTTCCTCGAATCAGGTAAAGAATTAGTAAAGCATCCATCAAACAAATTGAAAACCCAGAAAGGCTTTATTTCCTTGGATTAATTCAATTGGGGTGTCTTCACTCAATCGAAAACAATGGCAACATCACCACCACCACCACAACAACAAGGCAATGAGAAACCAGGATTAAGAAAGCCAGTGTTCACGAACGTGGACCAGCTGAAGCCAGGCACCAAAGGCCACAACTTGATTGTGAAGGTTCTTCACTCCGACACTGTCTTGCAGACTAGCCAATGGGTTTCTCAACCCGCTCGATGGACCCGACTTGCAGAGTGTCTCGTAGGTGACGATACTGGAACTCTCGTCTTCACTGCTCGTAACAATCAAGGTATAATATAATTATTAATATCATAATGTAGTGTACGCTATATATGGTGCTATAGTGCTTGTACTTTTAACTTTGAAAGCACCCCAGTTAAAAAGAATTTGGTAAACACCAACTTTTGGTGGGGATCACTCGTTTTTCTACTGATATTGACATAGCACCTCAATCTCAAACATACTTGCAGTCTCACTGTTTTCTTAAATTCGTATCTTTGGGTTTAGACATGGAAATGAGTTTTATTTAATTAGACAATTAAGCTTTTATGATATGTAATGAATTGTATCAAGAATGACTGTATGTGTACGTGATGTTTGTTTTGAGTTGTTTCGATGAAGAAATGGAAGTAAATTTTTTCAAATTAGGCAATATAGTATTTACTGTTTGTGAAGAAACTCATACTGATTAGGCGTTGTTTCTTTGATCAAATTGCAAGATCTTTGAATTGTCCATAAGTATTAATGGAACCTAGTCTTATGAATGTTTACGATTGGTGGCACCCACCATGACACAGAGAATTCCTGAATTGGAGAAAATCTTCAGTTGGATAGTGGTATGGAGTCATTGAGAAAGTGATTTCTGGAATTACATGGACACCTGGAGGCGTTTTATAGGGTGGTTGGTGTACCGCCAAAGCATGGTGCTGTGGTATGCTTGTCTTAAAAAAGAAATTCCCATTTACTGAAGTTAAAACCACAACTAGGACTGTTATTTAGTTTCCTTTCTTCGGTCGTTGTTTTCTGTTCTGTTCCATTGATGAGAGATTAGTGGGAAAAACAACTGCGCTACACAGAATAGTTCTATCTGACTTGGCAAATTGCCTTTGTTGCATGTGATGATTGAGGTTTATGATGAATTAATGACATCTTAGTGTAGTGAACAGGGGATGGAGTTTCTATCCCAACTTTCCCCCTACTATGGATATGGATAAGGGTTTGGATCCTGGAATCCAATACTGTCTGATCTATGGGACCCTCAATCTTCAGTTTTTTTACCTCGTACACAAGTTATCACAAATAATATTTCAGGGAAAAGATTTTAATCAGAAAAATTGGCAACTGAAAAGGATTTCTCTGTACTTGCTACCGTGTGTAATGAAATTTTATAAATTATCTCAACAAATTCCTCTGTTTGTTCTTCAATTAGGTGATGGAAAATTAAGTGAAAGAGAGAACAGTTCTTACTACTCTTTGGGTTTCCTTCTTTATTGTTTTGTAAATATTTGTCAATGATAGATTTAACTCAGCTGGATAAAAGAATATACATTGGCACTGGTTCATGATGATCAAGGTATTTAAGCACTGCAGTCAATTCTTTATGGTGTTTTGAACTTTTGGAACATTATCAATTGTATGATGTGGAGTGAATGGTGAGCCAGGTTTAGTTTATATATTTGAGATTTTTAAATCGAAGTACACATTTTCACGTTCAGGTTTAGTTTATATATCTTTTTGGAATATATTAACGTGGAACTACTCAGTCTAGTGGCTTGTAATTCAAGTGTTCTCTTGGTGCTGGCCTGGGTGATTCGTTGGCTAAAAAGTTTCTACATTGTTTTCACTACTATCTTTGAGTACCTGAGCCACTTACTCAACATTGTGCATAGATGATGGAATGTTGTAAAATACCACCATCTTTCCCTTTCCTGATCAATGTTTCCCTCTGATCTCATTCTCTGAAGGGAATATACTTTTAATATTTTGACATAATTTTCTGATGATTGAGATGGGAAGTGTTGTAGAAGATGTTGTAAATGAGTTGTTGTAGTTTGTCTGTTGTTACAGTAAACTTTTTCTTCTTGGATTTTTGATGGTTATGACTTTATTGTATTCCCAGTTGATGTTATGAAGCCTGGTACAAGTGTTATTCTCCGCAATGCAAAGATTGTCATGTTTAAGGGGTCTATGAGGCTAGCAGTTGACAAATGGGGCCGTTTGGAGGTCACAGAGCCAGCAAATTTTGTGGTCAAGGAGGATAACAATCTATCTCTTGTTGAATATGAGCTGGTGAATGTTGTGGATGAGTGACTGGGATCCTTGACAGCTTCTATATGGAAATAAGAGTAACTTACAAAGTTTTGAAAACAAACCTGTAATAGTTGTATTCCAATTCCCCGGTAATGTGCTGCTGGAGTGTTTATATTTTGTTATACGGGTGGTATATGTAGCTTGGAATTTGATAATAGATGATGTTACCAAAACCTAAACAAGTGTTGTTCATCTAATATGTAGTTTGATTACTATCAAGTAAGTTTTAACAACCAGCAGTTATCCAAAACCCGTCAAATTTATCTCCTAATATCGCCTTTAAGCTCACTACCAAACGAAATTATTGGCATTCGGATATGTGAACTTGTAACTGGAAATATTAGACCTATATTATGAAACATTCAACTTACAATCTTTTACATTTATGCTTAGATTGTTAAATTTGCAATCTTTGTAATAGTCAATTATAATTAGGCTATCCAAAGAAAGGACGCGTGCTATTGCTGCTAAAGAAGTCATAAGAAGTGAAGAAACACTTGGTAAGTGAATGAATCCAAAAGTCACAAAAGCTGGCTAGCAACTTGAGTACCCCAACAAGATAACACCCCTAGATGCAGACTTAAAGTTAAAGATAAGATTGGGCACAACAATACAATGAAGAAGAAAAGTAAAGATGCTTTTCCAACGGCGTGAATCTTTGCACATCATTTCCCAAATCTCTCTCTCCCCACCTCCCCCTCAAGAAACGCATTACTCTCCCACTTGGGGAACTTTCATCCATTACAGAACAATCCTTTGTGTTCTGTGTGTGTGTGTGTGTGTGTTTGCTTATGAGATGGTAGAGCTATGGCCAGATTTTGCAATGAAGGCATGGAGACTCACTGATGATGAGGCTCGCAGCATTGGATTTCCATTTCTCGAAATGGGTGGTATGGGAAAAACTCGTCTCTGTGTCTTCAGGAAATGAAAAGAGCTGGGAGTTGTTCTGCAACTACTCATTTAATCTCCTATTGGGATTACTTTTGAAGATTTCAAGCTACTTTCGGATTACTTTGAAAATTGCGTGAGGGAATTATAAATAAAGTTTTTCTCTTTATCTCTATTGTAACCATAAGCATCAACAAAAAAACCAAGTGCAATATGTTCAATTTGTATAATATGCTATATCTACGACCTGCAATGTATATCTTATTTAAGATTCTTGTTCTCCTATGAGACATTTAGCAGAACATGTCACTATGTTTATGTTTCCATCTATTGAGATGACTTAATCTATGTACCATGTAATTTTCAGCTTGTATCTTGGAAAATAATGATTTCTAAATTTCAGAGCCTACATTCCCGATTGGTACAACAAAGAATACATGAAATCACGGGATTTGGTGACTTTGGAGAAGGTACTTCTCTTATTTGGGAATTCTGTCATCTCCTAGTGCTGATGTAAGATATGGCTTCCTCATGAAACGAGTTTACATGATTAAATTAAATTTGAGAGCTATATCAAAGGGGGATAAATCTGAATGGTACGAGAGTTCATTCAGGATAATCTAAAAGGCTTTCTGGAAACAAACTGCAGTAGGCATCACTTACTTTTCTTGCAATTTAGACAACATAAGCTCCGCAGTTTTTAGTAAGAAAAAAACAGAACACTGGCAGGAATGCACTTATGGGGAGACCCTCTCCCTGGAAAACCAGATTCTTGAATCGATGCAAAACTTCTTCAGGAATTTATGAAAAATAATGTTTTCGAGTGAATAGTAAGAGGGTGAGATTTGATAGAAATGTTTCCAGAATGACCAGACGTAGCCATTTCATATGGAATGAAAGACAATATATTTAGTAAAAATGTTTCTTAAAATTTGCCACTCAATTAAGAAGCAGAAAGAGCTTTTTTCACAAAAGGTAATCTCATTTAGACTCCGGAAAATCTTCTCATTGATTGATAGTAATCATTCAGACGTTCTCTTTTGTTTGTTTCATGCTCAGATTACACAGCTAATTCTGAACAAAACAGACACTGTTTTTTACTTTTCGTAAACAGAGAGCTTTTGCAACATCATAAGTAACAAAGCAAAGAAGCCATTTTAACATGGCAAAGTTATTGAATGACTGTCACCTACTGCTAAATTAGTAACAAAGCAAATCAAGCCTCTAGGTTGTTTTATTCAAGCTTTTCATATTCATTAACAACAAAAACAAAGATGAAGCATCATACAGAAGGCTTTAGTGAATACACGCAACAAGAATCATTGACTATGAGGTAACTAACTGCAAGATGAAACCATTTATGCTGCCTCCTTGGTCAATATGTTATTCATTGCGTATAAGGAACACATAACCTCTGTGTTTCTGGACCTGCTACCATATCATCCCAAAGCAGATCAGAGAGTGCCATTGTCAATTCTCCCACCTTTCCTGTTAAAATCACGCATAGAACAAATCCGCCTTAGCTTATGCTGGCAACATAAATTTGTTTAAAGGAAGACATGAAAGCTACCAGCTGTTTAGTATTTGTTAGGATATGCCTCCTGTTAAAACAACTAAAACGTTTTTTCAAAATAAGGTATCTTTTTCTACTAGTAAATAGAAGTGCTTGGGAGTAGTTGTTACCATCTCCTATGGGTTGTTCATCCCACATGATGATTGGCAATACAGGAAGTGTGCTTCCGACATACATCATTTCAGCTGCACCTTTGGCTTCCTCGGCTGTAAGATTAGCAGTTTTGATACTTTTCAGACGCCCTTGCTCTATCAATTTGGGTGCTAGTTGTAGAAGTCTACTTGCAGTGCATCCAGTGAGGATCTTATCAAAAAAGGGAAAGACAAGCTCCTTATCTTGGGTTATAATTGCCACATTAACGTTTGGACCCTCAGCAATGTAACCCTCCTCATCAATCCAGATAGAAGCAAATGCTCCTTGATCTTCGGCTTCCATCTTTGCAAGGACATTTGGTAAGTAGTTTACATTCTTCACTGTGGCAAACAGAGGTGGCTTCATGGGGATAGTGGATGTGATCACTTTAACCCCTTCTTTGCATTGGGAGAAGTCCTCATCAATGACTACAGCATAGAATGCAGATGTTGGACAGCCTTCAGGGGAGAGCAAGAAATCCCCAGGACCTGCACTCAACCAATATCTTAGAGTTCCTTTCTTGCATTGTGATTCAACTGTCAATTGCACAAGAATGCTTCGAAGAGTTGATCGAGGGAAAGGAGACGAGATCCTAGCATTTGCAGCAGATTGAAGGAAGCGGTCCAGATGGACATCTAGCTCATATAGATATCTGGTGGATGAAAGCCAGTCATGTAGAATTGCATGAGAGCTTGAGAGAGCTGCTATTTCTAAACTTTGAAGCTTAAACATGAATATAAATAGATGAATCAAAGCATTAAAATTGCGTTATGCCCACCCATCTAAAATTATAGCCGTATCAAATACACCATGCCCTCGATGAACCATGTGATCGTCTACGGGAATTACCATCAAAGCAGGATCAAGAATAATTCCACCGAATATGCTGGAATACATAGCTGGGTATGGTTTCCTTTTCACTGAACTCCACTTATCATTCAGCTTTTCAAGCAACTAATTTATACGACAACATAAAAGAAACAAAGAAGTTAACGAACAAGGAATTTCCCCAGAAAGTTAGTAATCAAACGTTATGAACTAGAATGACAACTGACAACTGCAAGGAGATAACTTTCATTACGGAATTGTTAAACTTTAAGGAGTAATATGAAGTCAACTGTACATCTAATTCTGGGAAATTATCAGTTCAAAGGACAGAACTTCTTTAACCACTTAACAAGAAATCGTCCATGTGATTGAAATTTCAGAAATTTTCATAAAAGTCATCAAATTGATCATAATTCATGGGGCATAAGTATCATTTTTTTGTGCAGGTCAAAAGAATTTGAACATGAACTGTTTATGTACTTTTCCACAACAACACAAAGCAGATCAATACATCTAATACTGTTGGAAGAAATAAGTAATGAAAAGAAGAAAAGACTACATTAATTTCCCAACAACTGAAAATTCTTTGACCAAGGAAAAATAGTGTAATGAGTTTTCACCTCAAATGATGACGAGAACACGTGAGCTTTGAATTCACTGCCGTTTTCAGCCTCAACTGCAGCCATTTCCTCTTCAAAACAAGCAAGAAACACAAAATTCCAAGCAAATTCAGTAAATCTCAACCAAACATACCCAAAATCTGTGAACTGAAATTTTAACCCGAAAAAAGAGAGAAAAGTTACCAGATTTTTATCTATAGTATGAAGAGAAGAATGAGAGATACTCTTTTGTTGGAATGAAGAAGAGAATTCTTAGATATATAACTACAGGGAAGGAAATAATTTATGATACTTCAACCCAAAAAAAAATAATGTAAACAGACATGGAATTTATTTTTGCGTCAACAGTTAGCAGCTTGTCTTGCAGTGTTTAGAATTCGAATGGCTAAACAGTTTAGCTTACATTAATTTTGAGGTTACTGAAGACTTACTGTCTTGTCTTTTGTTCTGTTTGCACTCTGGTTATGCAAATTTTTCTTCTCTTCCTAAATTCAATATGTTATATATACATATATATTTAATACACAGACAAACATGATTATAACTGCTTTGGAATATCTTTTAGCCAATCTGTGATTGTCGTATGGAATACTAGTAGAATAATTGAGGATTATCAAAAACGAAATCTTAATATATTGTTTTTTGCAAACAGTCACAACTAGAAACAACAAATAAGACAGGTTGGAGCAGCATCCAGCACCAAACTTTCACCTTTAATTCAAAGTATGAATTGGCATACCGAGTACATTTTTGTTTGAAAGTGAAGTTGTATATTGAAACTTGCTTACTATAAGTTGTAGTTGGGCTCTAATATGTAATAACCCAATAGAAAAATGTTCTTTGAAGTGTATGTGGGTATCCTCGGCTTTGTTAAGGAGGCAAATCTACTTTTGCATCTACGTTTTAGGCGTTGACTATAAATAAAAGCGCTTTTAGAAATAAAGAAGGCATTTGAAATGCTTTCTGAAGAAGTACTTGATATGTGTTTATCTAAGAAGTAAATTTTGGGTAAGAAAAAGTATTGAAAGTGCTTTCTAAGAAAACATTAATATGTGTTTTCTTTTTAAATGTGTTTAGAGAAACTAATTTTCTTTGAAGTGGCATTTTACAAAAGCAGTCTCAATCATGTTAATTATGTGCAGTGGCCTTCCGAAAGATGGAATACTGAACCAGTTAAAAAATGAAACTCAGTTTCCTAAGTGATTGTCAAAGTTATAATAAAAAGCTTCTTGGTTCATGTCTTATAGGCAGACCAGAGGAAGTGGAACATTAAGCTGCTCCTATCCATACAATCAGAACAATCGGTAAATCATTCAAATTTTAGAAGCTTGATAGAAACCAAACCAGAACTATGCTGTTAAGTTCTCTTATTGTCACAGGGTTATCGGGATTGAATTCCGCCCACACAACATTGATATCAACTGATCAAGTCCATGTGATTGTGTATAAAATGAAACTATTATCCAGCACATAAACCGTATGTGCATCAGAATCAATGATCCGATATACTTTCACAATAGCTTTGGTAATAATCTAAAAATCTGAAGTAAGATTGCAGTATACTTGTACATCAATGTTGACCAGAAAACAAGGCTGTCTAGTGATTGATTATGTTATATACTGATAATGAAAAAAATATATAACACAATTGGACCTCTGGAAAAACAATATAATTCTTCACAACACAACTATACCAAGACCAAGGATCTGACATAGGATGATTATTAGCAGCTTTGTTGACTGACTTGAATTTCTAATATTGTGGCGATTGTTTGGCATGCCTTTGATAGAAAAATTTTATCCTGCCTAGACCTTCTTCTAAAGAGTATGGATCAACAGCAAAGGTGACTCGTATCCAATTTTTTAGCCCCACGGCAGTTCCTGCAAGAGAAATTAATGTACTTATCAATCATTGGTATTTATGATGCAGCTAGAAAACCTCAACAAGTACATAATGGTAAAGATTTGTGGAATCCCATGGAACAAGAAGATAAATGAGGGTGTTCTTGTGCAAGTCAAAACTGATATCTAAAGGAGACGACAAGAAATATGTCCTAAACTTAAATCTTCAAATTGTTTGTTTCTTACCAGGAAGAATGATCACAGATTCCTCTTTTGCTAGCTTGAAACAGAAATCAATATCATCACTAATATCATCCAGGAGGGAAAGATTTAGTTTCAACTGCATCGAATTAAACAACAAATGAATAAATCAGCAAGAGTATATTAATGAAGTCGTTCATTTCAGCCACAAAGAGCTGCTCATTCTGCTATTTCCTTACCATTAAAGCCATAGATCCCTCTGGTTTGTGGGGACAACTAATGCAAGGGATCTCCTTTATCCTATCACAACAAATTTCTGACGACTGCTTCAATAAATTAAGAGTTTTCTTGAAGAAATCCTCATCAGTTTGCCGAAGAATACTAGGAACTGCTGCCTAACATACCAAATATATTGTACTGATGAGAAACAAAATATGCGATGACTTTTTGCAGTGACCAAAATTTAGATGAAAATTTTATATTTTCAGCCAAGTTAAAACAATTTGATGTATTCAAACGAGCACATAAGATACAAACCTGAATGAAGGTTGCAGGGCCCCCCAATATATCAAAGTACTTCTTCATACGCTCAATAACCTAAGCAGCAAGAATGGGATGGAATCAGATAAAGAATGAATGGTTAATGATGAAAACCATCCCCCATGAGATGTAGAAAATAAAAAGAAGTAATTAATAAAATTATGGTCTACGGCAATCACTTTCCCTGGCACAAATGGTGAATACAGAGTACACGCAACTAAGAGTAGTAAGAGGCACAACTGAGAAGTAGATGAGCTCATTTGAAATTGCTAATCCAAATTCTGGAAAGCACCGGCCTCCTCATTATCCAAAATCCAAATATATCTTGGACATAAACAGTGTGAATCAGAGAATTCCAATGCAACTATGTGCATTAATCATGTTTGCAGTCAAATTGTGAGTGAGGAAAGTGTTGTCTACCAAATAGACACAGTTTATGAAGTGTGGCTGCTCAAATTTGTTAAGTCTTTAAGCAAGCATAGCTTTAAGAAGCTCTAGATAACATTAGCTACACATATGAAAGACGGAAAGATATAGAGAGAGTGAGTACCTTGGGTTTTCTAAACATGCCGCAGGGATCAGTTGTTACAAACCAACCAAGTCGCCATCCGGGTACAATCCATCTTTTTGATAAAGATCCAAGAGTAAGAACTGGCACTGTTGACCCAAAAATTCCCATTGGCACAAATGGCTTACCCCCAAAAGCAAGGTGTCCATAAACTTCATCAGCTATAACAAGAGTTTTTAGCTTGTTTGCAGTCTCAGCAATCTAACCACAATACACAAACAATTCAGTTACTCCCACTTCTTTAGATGAAGTTTTAAGTCACATTCTTTGCAGCACTTGAAGCTACATTTCAGTCCACTAACCTTCTTCAAATGTTCGTAAGAGTACACATTTCCACAAGGATTCCCAGGGTTTATAATCACCAGTGCAACAGTGTTTTGATTCGCAAGAGATTCAATAGCATCAAGATCAACCTCCCAGCCATTCTCTGGCAGAAGATCAAAATGCCGAACTTCAATATGCCTAAAGGCAGCACAAAGTTCATAGATAGGAAATCCTGGCCTTGGAAGCAAGATATTTGCACCAGGACGAGCGAGCATTGCCATTGCAACATCAATGGCTTGCGTGCAGCCAGATGTGATAAACACATCATCATATGTTAACTTGTAAGGAAGATCACGAGATAGATATTCAGCAATGGCTCTGTTACAATAGAGTTACTAGAATCAAAGTTACAAAGGTGCAAGCATCACTGCATGAATATATAACTAACAATTATTAGAATGAACCAACACATCTCCCTTGACGAAATCACACAGGTAAAATAGACAGAGATAAGACCCAAATTGTCACCATAAACCCAGATTGAACAAACCCAGAACGTTACTCCTAAAATTGATTTCAATTGCAACTGTCAGAAATTAATAACTAAACTAGGCTGAAACAAACCCATTTGAAAATTACTTCTTGTAATACTTTGAGCTACAAAAATAACAAGAAATCTGTAACTAAATTAAAACTTAACCTGATAATTACTTGCTTTGTTCTAATGAAATCAGAATATAATTTTCCATGACAACAAGAATTAGCAATTTTTACCAGGAAACCCAAATCTTTGATTAAAAAATCAAGATGAATGAACACAGAAAACAGTCTTCGTAATCAATAATCAATTTCACCAAAATTCTTGACAACAATAACCTGTAACTATCAATCCAAAGACTATTATCCACTGTAACACAAAAAAAGAATATGAAAAAAAAAAAAGATTACCTTCTTGTTTGAGGAAGACCAACAGTGGGGGAATAGCCATTGAACTTGTCCGATTGAAGAGCATCAGCAACAGCTTCTATTGCAACATGAGTTGTGTGAAAGCAAGAATGAGCAGTTGGGTCACCCATGCCCAAAGAAATCACTCTCTTTTCATCCTTTTCATCTACGTTCTGCATCAACAGACTCAGAATACCCTTGATAGTGATAGTCGAAGCTGTATTATCAATTCCATGCTCCATGTTTCCTTTGCTTTCCATTCTTTTCTTACAACTATACCCAGTACAAGTTTCAACTCTTGGGTTCCTGGTTATTTGTCTGTTAGGACAAAGAGTTACGGGTTTCTGTCTGAAATACACCAGAGAGAGATAATGCAAAGATTAAACAGATTGGTGGGAGAGGAACGGTGCATGTTCACACCACACGCCACAGCTCTTATACTGTGCGCATGGAAACAAATTAAATTTGTGGTTTTTTAGAATTACGTAAAGAACTATTATTACTATATGATTTACTGTTCTATTTTTACAATACGTAGATACCAATCAATAAATGATCAACCCTCTCACAATTTGGAGTCATTTCCCAAGAATGAAAAGCGAAAAGGAAAAAAATCATCTTTATGTATCTAATAACTTGACACGAGTGACTTGAACTACCTACCACAAATTGAATTAAGCTTTTGAGCACGCAACTTCACCGATTGGTTATACTTTGTTTTTTGTTTGTTTGATTGATTGATTTAGCTACTTCTACGTGGTGGGATTTTTGCATATTCAACAAAGGAATGAAGTCCAAATAAACTTTTTGTCTCTTTGTCATTCTCTATCATTGTTGTTTTTATTGTAATTTTTCTTTATATATATATATATATTTAATTGTATATAAATGCAATTTTATACCTATTTTATTTTATTGTAAGAAAAATAAAAAATGTGCAACAAAATATGAATGGGAATATTGTTTTGATGTGTTTTTTCCAAGTATCCAAGACTGGTACTAATATTTATATATATATATATATGGGGTGTCATCTTCAATTTTATATTATTATATTGGATTGAATTGTCATAGATGGCGATGTCGAGAGATAAAGTATTCTTTTTGTTTAAATAAAATGAGATTCACGTTTGTTTAAATTTAACTCGATAATATTTTTTATTATAGGCATTTATTAAGTTTTTTTTTTAAATAAAGTAAATAGATATAGAAACTCCTGTGTAAAAATCGAGCAAAACAATAGCCTCCTAAATGATAACTTTTTAAAAAATAAGTTATTTATTTACTTATTCTTTCACTATATAATAGTATTAAATTGTATTGTTTGGTCATATAGGTTCTTATATATTATTGTGCTAACATTTAATTTCCTAACAATCTTGAGATTTATAAACTTTACATTAAATCAATAACCTTTGTATACACTATGTGACCAATCAACCAATAACATGTATCATGTGATCAACTTTTTTTTTTTTTTTTTTTTTTTTTCCCCTGAGTAAGCTTAATGGGTTAGACCCCCATCTCATAGTTGTCACAACTATATCAATTGGGCATGTATCACATTGCCCAACTTTTTACACAAAACTATCTTAGATTTATTCAATGATCATTTTATTATTTTAAACGTGATCATTGAATACCATGTGTATAAATTTGAGCCACGTTGTCCAGGAAAGATTAATGGATCGGGCTTTTCTACAATTTCATGAAATGGGCTATTTTGATCCATCATGGCCCAATTTGCTAATATTTATATATTGATATTATTTAATAATAAAATATATTACCACACGTTTCTATTAAAGCTGATGATAGGTAAGAACTAAGAACAAGACAGGACACGTCACGATGATGAATAAGACATATCATATGTGGGTCCTATCCTATCAATCACAAAATTCACAACTCACCACGTTGGCGTTGCAAATCACATATTATCATTGCTCCGAAAACAAGGAAAATGAGTATTGATATCATGCATCGCAAGCGATCATTTGATTCTACTATTGTTCTCTTGTCAACATCATCTGACGGTGACAAGTCTAGGGCCCATATCCCAGGTTTGATACAGCCATCACTAAATTCTGAATTCTGAATTTAATTTATAAAAGATAAAGAAATTTACCTGATTTTAGTGGAAATTAGCTTGAAATTTGATCCCCCTCGCGAGCTTGTGCAACTCCAAAACCAGCAAATGTGCAGGACTAGGCTACGATTATGCTATTTAAATATACCAAATAGGAGTATCGTAAGGTATTATAGTCTTCGATTTCAGGATAAGTTTGATGATTCATCAACATGTGTTGATTGGTGCAGTCCATAGAAGATAGACTATTTTAGGACGTCTATCCAACTATATTTCCACAATAATGAATGAATCAAACTTATCTAATTCTCATGGGTTTGTTTTGTCCATTTTTGTCATCACCATCTCTCTGTCCACTACCATTCCCTTTTTTTGGTCATACTCGTAAATCATACCTAAACCATCTCATAACGCCATTCAATTATCTTATTGCTCTGTCGACATTGGGTTGGGTCCAATGCTTTAGCCATGAAAGTCCAAATTCCGAACACAAGGATGAGACTTTAAAACAAGACAATGAATATGACCCCAAAAAGGGTCTGCCAGGAAATAAATTTATCAACGATGGCATTAGTTTTGAGTGAAATCACATCAAGATTGTTGTCTCAAATCCCATCCATCCCTTTTGGTCATTTTGATTAATGTTGTGTTAAACACAACACATCGACACATGATTATTGATTGCGGTACCATTGATAAAACTCTTTCTGGGCATCTATGTTGAAAGCCATATATTAATATAGTTTCCCAAAGTAGACTTTCTAGTTCGAAGACTAGTCTCTACATTGGTGGAACCACACACTTGAACCATCTTGCTGCTAAAAACAGAAGAAGAACGCGCATATTGATTTCTAGTCCTAGTGATACCACAATCGATGAGGAATGGAATCTAGAATATCAATGAAATGAAATGAGAGAGACGTGATAACCCCACAATGTCAAAAAAGTCGTCTAATGTTTTCAGCATATACAAATACCCCAATTTCAATGGTTTGGAACTGCATGATGAATGTTTGTTGAAATGTCTCTTAAGAAATATTGATAAAGGAAGGATAATGGGAATCAAAACTTCGCCAACATTTGGAGAATTTTGGATTAAGGAATATGTCATTGGGTCTTTCAAATATACGCTCATTTAACTTCTTATTATTGTCTTCTACTAATAAATAAAAAGAAAATGAAATAACAAAAAATTTGTACTCGAAATTCAAAGCAAAGCACAGAGAGGAGCCATAAGCGGAGGGCGGCGCGGCTGACTTCACCTTGTCGTCATGCGCAATCTGCCAGGCTATCTCTCGAGAACTCAATCCCTCTGTTTTTTTTTTTAATAAAAAAAATGAGTGGTTTCTTTGATGGGTTTAAAAGTCAACTACTTTCTGAATTCTGAGTACATCAATGGGTAAGTTTTGCAAGAGAAGACAAATGAATTAGCAGTTGTCTGGCTTGAGCCTGAGATGAACCCGGACTGAACCGGGTGGTAAAAATAAAAGTGGGCTGGGTGGGTGGGGGGGAGGATGCATTTGATATCCTTGCCTTGGTTAACCTACCTATTAAAAACTAGAAGGACAACATCCTTGCCCCATTTAAGTATTTATGATCAACACCACATTCATGTGATTCAAATACAAATTTAAAAACACCCGTGTTGGAAATCATTTAATGTTCATTCGTATAATAAGAATTTTGTTTTCATATATATTAATTTTAATAAATGTGTGAACATTATGTTGTCTTTTCTTTGTACACAATTGTCTAATTATATCATCAAAACTCTTTGTTATGTTGATCCCAATACCCCTTAATTGTCATTAAAGAATGTTGAGTATTATAAATGACAAAAAATAAAATAAATTGTTTACTTTATATCTCATTGCCAATTCCACGTATTAAGAAATTTTGTTACACTAATCCTAACGTTCATGCATCGTATTAAAAGCCATGAGCTGGAGCATTAGCGTGGAGAACCGAGAGTGAAAGAGGGAAGCCGTAAAATTTAAGGCAAAGTAATTCAGGTGGGCAAAAACTGGAGAAGATCAAGGGGGCTTTTTGGATGGTTACTGGCAAGAAACCTTGACGACTACAAAAAAACGGAGAGATGAAAAAGGGAAACGAAGGAAGAGACAGAAAAAAGAGAAAGAAAGAGAGAGATTTCTCACCAGCAGCATGCAGATTGATGATAGATTTGATGTAAAAGTCTGTGAAGGGTCATCTTAAATTTCGAGCATGACGCGTCAAAATCTCAAAGCATCAATCGTTTGATTTTGATAGATGGATGGATGGGATTGCTTGAATTGATGCATGCATGCTAGGGTTAATCATTTCATCACTTGGAAATTCTAACACAAAATAAATGCTACGGAAGAAATATGTATATATGTCTGTCTCTTGGCAGCAAAACCAAATGCAACACACGGCAGAAAACCACCAACTCCCCCTACCATCGTCTTTTACTTCTCTCCCGTAATCTCATTTATTGATAAGGATTCAGAATTCCCAGTATCCGTAATATTTGTTCTCTTTTGCTGTATAGTTTCGGTGTCGATATAGCAAAAATAAAATCAATGTTTTCTTCCATACCCTTTTGCAGTTACAACCTGCAGTAACTATAACTGAAGACCAATATATTTGAAACCATGATCACGTGTCCTTAATTTAGATTAATATCTTAATATCGGGTTAACAATGTGGCTGTGTCATGTATGAATACTCTTAGCCATTGTAAATATTTAACATTATTTCACTGTTTCATATGAATTATAGGAATTGGGAACTTGCAGCATCCTTGTTTTGTTCCATAAAATGAAGTTTTCAGTCCAGATCGTAAGGCAACAGAAGTTGGGAGTTCCTTTTGAAATGATAATGAAAGTGGACGATTGTCATGAGTATATATTCTGCTGCAGCAGCTGCAGATTACATCAACTCTTTTGCCATTTTGGATACGATTCTGTGAAAATGATGGCTAATGGCGTATTGTGCTTGGTTTGTAATATGAGAAAGACTAGGAAACAGTTAAGTGGATCAATCACATGAGTAAGATTTTGACATCACTCAGAATCCTACCGCTCTTACATGCAAAATCTTTACAGTTTCAGTGGTTGAAACATGAATTTCAACAGTAGAATATGGTAGTAGCCGGAATTGATTGATGGTGAACATTTTTTATATATGGAAAAGCCATAGCTTCAACTTGGAAATTTTGACAGAGAAGAGTTGAGAATTTACTCTTTTATAAGATGGGATTAAATTCAATTTAAGTAATAGAACTGTTACCAAAACTAGGAGTCAGCATTAAATACAAAGAGATATGGGTAGGGGCCAGGCCATGTTAGTACTGTAAAATTTAGGATGCAAAATTCACCATGAAAAAGGAGAGATTTTATTTTTTTAAGTTCGTACGAATACTTATTACATCAACAACTGATCATTTTTACAAGGCTAGCTAGCTACGAAGGCTAGCCAGGAGGTGGGGTAAATCACTTTTGCCCCTCCCGGTGCAAATCTTTTTGTCTTATGTGTTAAAGCACTTCCAGTTTACTTACCATACGATCAAAGACAGACAAGTTTACATCTCAAGTTGTAAAATTTTGTATAAATAATTCTACTGTATTACGTGGTAAATACTATTGAAAATATAAATGAAATATACTGAAATACAGTGTATATGTAGATATGATACGAAGGTGGCGTGTGATCACAAGGGTCTCTGTCAAGTTTAATAATTTAATCTTGTACTGTACTGACAGAAGAGATATGAAACAGCTTTATCGATACATGGTGAAATCTCTCTTCATATATGTCTTTTTATTTTTATTTATAGATATATTTTTTTCCTCTCATAAAACTACTTTCTGTTCCCCTCTTTCATTTTTCTCTCTAATAGAGAGTACCTGCACACTTTCTCACGCACGCACGCATACTCAATGCAGAACCCCACAGAGCCCACTCCGCAGAGACATACATCAGCTTCTCTCTCTGGCTATGGTGTTATGATAGCTGCAGAGGGCCAGAGAGAGAGAAAGGGAGAACAGAAGAGGACGGAGCAGAGAAAACACACAGATTTTTCCAGCGCAGATCAGACCTTATTATTATTATTATTATTATTATT
>JAXCLQ010000005.1:16622342-16636293 GCA_035584115.1 Cedrela odorata | reverse complement strand
TTTTTTAATGTAATTATTAAAAATTATGTATAAATAAACATGAGCCACATGATTACTATTTAATTATATCAAATTAAGAGCAAATGTCATTCTACATTAATTTGATATTTTAGTTATTTTTATTATTTTCTTTTTGTATATATAAAAAAAGATTATGTATTTTTAAAAATAATTAGCATGTATCATATGGTCAACTTGTAATTATCATTTGTTTTTACTCTTACGTAACCTTAATCAGGATTGAAATGAAGAAGAACTCAACTATATGATACTTGGTTGAAATATTTGATATTTCAATCCCTAAATACACCCCACAAAATTTTTAAGTGCACTGACTATTATATTTAAGAAGGATGAATGACATGGCCCAATTCCCAATTTGCTAATACTTATAATATAAATTAGGGGCCCGGTGAAAACACAGAGGTAAGACAAGACACATCTTGATGATTGGATGGGATCAGAACAGAGCGGATAAGATAAGACTTACTATTATGTGGGTCCTGGAATCACACATCTAACGTTGATTTTGATGATCACCGACCGCTTTTAATTGTGGACATTTAGAAGAATGAAATATCACAAGTATACTATACTATAGTATCGTATAGTATCCACTAACATAGAAAGAGAGTTTGCTATCATGCATCGCAAGCTTTCATTTCATTATACTATCGCTGTCTTGTCAATGTCATCTGATGGTCACTAGTCCTGGGGCCCGCTATTCAATTGGTTTGAGACACCCAAAGCTAAATCCAACCCGACCCAACTTGAAGTCAATTCGATGAAGAGACGGAAGTCTAGCAATTTATTGACTTTTTTGGATGTGAAATGTAGATTTCATAGTTCCTTTAAAGCTTTGACTTTGAATATCATCTGTTCTTACAGATTGCAAAGATTTGTTCAACTTACAACCAACTACATCAAGGATGGATTAGTTTGATTGAAATCACATCAAGATCATTGTCTGAAATCTCAATTCTCAATTCCCAATCCCCATCCATCCCTTTTGGTCATTTTGATTAATGTTGTGTTATAACACCACAACACATTGACATGATTTCTGATGGTTGGTTTGGTTGCAATTTTGAGTTTGTTCCTTCCTAGATTTCAAATCAATTCAATTTTGAAATTGCAGTGATTTCACAATTGTAAGCTATCAAATGTTGAATTTACAACACTTGTGCTACCATATGTATGTAGTGTCCTTAAGGGGACTTTCTTGTTGGTGAAAGAAACACAATTTGAACGTTTGCTGCTAAAAATGGAAGAGGTCTTTGTTGAGTCTCACGTTGCAAAAAAGAACATATTGATTTCTAGCTTTAGTGATAGTGAGCTTTATCAGATACCACAACACAATGAAGAATGGAATCTAGAATATCAATGAAATGAAATGAGATGAGTGATAACCCCACAATGTCAAAAAAGTTGTCTAGTGTTTTCAGTATGTACAATCCATCAATTTCAATGGGCAGGGGGAGAAAGAACGCATGATGACTGTTTGTTGAAATGTCTCTTAAGATTTTGGACAATGTCAACCATTTCAGAATATACACGCTCGTATAACTTCACTTGTGTGTCGTCTCCTTTCTAGCAAGAAGAAACGTTTTCTTTTTTATTTAAAATAAATGTAAAAGTGAATAAAATAAAATGGAACAGCATAAATGGGCAAAAACATGGACTCGGAATTCTAAGCAAAGCCCAGAGACGAGCCGTAGGCGGTGGGCGGCGCGGCTGACTTCACCCTGTCGTCATGCACAATCCGCCAGTCTATCTCTCGAGAACCCAACCTTTTAAACCAAACCAAAAGCCACTAATAAAATAAAAAATTAGTGGCTTTTGGTTTGGTTTAAAAGTCAACTACGCAAAAGAAGAGGAAGACAACAGTTGTCTGGCTTGGATGCACCTGAGAAGATCCTGAATGAACCGGGCGGTTCGATCATAAATTTCTTTATTTTATTTTATTTTTTAATTGAATAATAACAAATAGGTCCCTAAGTTTATACGTTTCCTTAAATTGTGATCTATATTGTTATAAATTGATAAACTATACATTTATTTAAAAGGACAATGTATTTTATCGGTGGGTGCATTTGATATCCTTGGCTAACCTATTAAAAACTAGAAGGACAGAACAATGTATTACATCATGCCGTGATTTTATAATCATTTAATGTACTTTCATCTAATAAGAATTATTGTCACAAATATTAAATTTGCACCTCTTCGAAACTCCATAAAGCTCTGTGATATTAATTTTAATAAATGTGTGGAACATTGTCTTGTCTTTTCTTTGTACACAATTGTCTATTGGATCTTAAAAACTCTTTGTTATGTTGATCCCAATACTCGTTAATTGTCATAAAAGAATGTTGGGTATTGTAATTGACCCAATCTCATTACCAATTTCACTTATTAAGAAGTTTTGTTACACTAATCCCCTTACATTCATGCATTGTTTTAGAAGCCATGAGCTGAAGCATTAGCGTGGAGAACCGAGAGTGAAAGAGAGAAACCTTAAAACTTAAGGCAAAGTAATTCAGGTCGGCAAAAACTGGAGAAGATCAAGGGGGGATTTTGTTTGCTTTTTTGGATAGTTACTGCTAGAAAAAAAAGGCAAACGAGGGTAGACAAAGGGAAAGAGAGAGATTTCTCCGCAGCAGTATGCAGATTGATGATATGATTTGATGTAAAGTCTGTGAAGGGTCGTCTCAAAATCCGAGCATGACGCGTCAAAATCTCAAAGCATCAATCTTTTGATTTTGATAGATGGATGGATGGGATTGCTTGAATTGATGCAATGCAGGGTAGTGTTAATCATTTCATCACTTAGAAATTCTAACACAAAATAAATGCTACAGAAGAATATGTATTCTGTAGCATCACACAGCAGAAAAACCCATCCCCAACCCCCGTCCTTTCACTTTTCTCAATTCCCATTTATTGACACGGATTCAGAGTTCCGATTGTCATTAATATTTATTTTCTTCTGCTGCATAGTTTGTGTCGATATAGAATAAAACCAATGTTTTCTTCCACAACCTTTTGAAATTACGTGGTGTAGTACCAACTATAAAATTATAGTCGAGTAAAAAGAAAACTGAAACTATGATGTGCCCATAATTTAGATGTGATATCTTAATGTCGGATTCATAATGTGGCAGTCTTATAGATTATAAATAATTAACTTTAGTTCACTGTTTCATGCGAATTATAGGAATTGGGAACTTGCAGCATCCTTGTTTTGTTCCATAAAAATGTTCTGAGGGCAGATCATATGGCAACAAAAGTTGAGAGCTCCTTTTGAAATGATAATGAAAGTGGACGATTGTCATGAGTATTTATTCTGCTGCAGCAGCTGCAGATTACAGCGACTCTTTTGCTATCTTGGATTCGATTCTGTGAAAATGATGGCTAATGGCATACTGTGCTTGGTTTGTAATATGAGAAAGACTAGGAAACAGTTTAGTGGATCAATCACATGAGCAAGATTTCGGCATCACTCAGAATCCTACTGTTCTTACATGCAAAATCTTTGCAGTTTACAGTGGTTGAAACATGAATTTTAACAGTAGAAATATAGTAGTAGCCAGAATTGATTGACGGTTTACATTTTTTGAAAGGGAAAAGCCATAGATTTAACTTAGAAATTTTGACAGAGAAGTGTTGAGAATTTACTCTTTTATAAGATGGGATTAAATTCAATTTAAGTACCCAGTATTAGTACTGTTACCAAAACTAGGACTCCGCATTGAATACAAAGACACATGGGTAAGAGCCTGGCCATGTTAGTACAGTGAAATTTAGTATGCAAAATCCACCACGAAAAAAAAGAGATTTTTTCTTTTAGAGTTTGTACGAATACTTGTTACATCAACAACGACCGATGATCATGATCATTTTAACTATACAAGGCTAGCCAGAGAGGTGGGGTAAAAGAACTTTTGCCACTCCCTGCGGTAATCTTTTTGTCTTATGTGTTAAACTGTGGAAGTACTCTACTTAGCATAAAATGTCATGTATAACTAGCAAAAGCAACAGTGTCCTCGGTCATCCTCATTATTGGTGATTTGCAGAAGCAGAACCAATGCCCTTTCACTTCGGCTCAAGGACACCAATCCACAACAAATTAACAAAAACACAAAAACAGATGGACCTTCAGATTGTAAACTCCTTAAAGATTTAGAGAAAAAAATATGGTGTGAAACATGCATGAGTTTACTTAACATACATTGAAGTTGTAAAATCTTGTATAAATACAGCATTCTACCGTATAAAGTGGTAAATACTGTTGAAAATATAAATGAAAATATACTGAAATACAGTGTATATGTAGAAAAATTAAAATAATTAAAGAATGTAGATATGATATGAAGGTGGCGTGTAATCACAAGGGTCTCTGTCAAGTTTGATAATTTAATCTTGTACTGTGCTGACAGAAGAGATATGAAACAGCTTTATCGATACATGGTGAAATCTCTCTTCGTATATATATCTTTTTATTTTTATTTATAATTATTTTTTCTCTCTCATAAAACTACTTTCTGTTCCCTTCTTTCATTTTCCTCACTAATAGAGAATACCTGCACACTTTCTCACGCACGCACGCATACTCAATGCTGAACCCCACAGAGCCCACTCCGCTGAGACATACATCAGCTTCTCCCTCTAGCTATGGTGCTATGGTAGCCGTAGAGGAGCAGGAGAGAGAGAAAGAGAGAACAGAAGAGGACAGGGCAGAGAAAACAGAGACATTTTTCCAGCACAGATCATACCTTATTGTTATTATAATAATTATTATTTTTCACCTTTTTCTTTTGTCACTCGATTCATCAAATCCCTATGGAAAACACCCCATATAACAGCACTCCTTCTCAGCCAACCCAGCCACATTCTCAAAACTAGAAAACGAAGATACGAAAGTTTATAAAAACTCTCCCTCCTCTCATATGATTCCATGCATCTATGTAATATGTTAAGCTAGAACCACCTTCCCATCTATGTTTTGTTGAAGAGTTCAAATCAATCCAACCTTGTTATCTCTTGGGTTTTGGTTTTGGTTTTTGAGTTTTGCTTGGGGTTTTTGTTCATGGATACCTACAATTACTTTGACAACGGTGACGCCCATTTGCCTCCTGGCTTTAGGTTTCACCCAACTGATGAAGAACTCATCACTTACTATCTGCTTAAGAAAGTTCTTGACAGCAACTTCAATGGGAGGGCCATTGCAGAAGTTGACCTCAACAAGTGTGAGCCTTGGGAGCTTCCTGGTAAGATATATTTTTTCAGAAAAACCAACTTCATGATCGCACTTAAAAGATACACTGTAGATTTGTAAGTTGTAATATTATTGCTTCTTCGTTTATATGTATTGGCAGTGAAGGCAAAGATGGGAGAGAAAGAGTGGTACTTCTTCAGCCTGAGAGATAGGAAGTACCCAACTGGACTGAGAACTAATAGAGCTACAGAAGCTGGTTACTGGAAGGCTACTGGGAAGGACAGAGAGATTTACAGCTCCAAGACTTGTGCTCTTGTGGGCATGAAGAAAACTTTGGTTTTCTACAGAGGAAGAGCTCCTAAAGGAGAGAAAAGCAACTGGGTTATGCACGAGTATCGCCTTGAAGGCAAATTCGCTTACCACTACCTCTCCAGGACTTCCAAGGTATCATCAATGTTTAGTTTTTTTCACTATCTTATTGTAAAAGTTTGAACCTGGTGATCAGACAAATTTTTTTTTACACTATCATTCGTATGATCAACCACAACATAGAACTTTCATACAGCATAAAATTTGAACCTTTTGTGAGTATTGGTTGATCAGGATCGTTTCCTCATCTGGGTAATTTTTAGGATTTTCAACTGGGGTTTTGGCTAATTTTAGTTCCGTTGAAAATGGTACAAAGTACTTCTGTTTCTCTTCCAAGACTTAGGTTTTCCGCTGAAACCATTCAGGCAAGTTATGATCAGTTGATGCACGACAATAAGCTGATATTGGTAGTTACTGTTCCAGTGAAACCGATTAATGTTAGTTGTATGCTGTTTTTTCATTTAAGGGGCTGAAAAAGCATTTGCTCAGAAGTTAATATCAGTAGCATTAGTGCACAACTGGTGCAGAAAATATAAAACCTTTTGTTTCTCTCGTTCAGATTTAACCTAACATTTTATCATGTTACTTTTTCCTTAAGCAGACGCTAGGATTTTTTTGTTATTTTTAAAACCAATTTCAAGCTTTACAGCCATTTCAATTGCACCCCATTTCATTGCTGCTCAAGCTAGACTGATAATCCATGGCTTCCAAGTCCTTCACTTATCGTCACTACTCGTTTGAACTTTATGTACATAAGTACAAACCTGTCTTCAATTAATGTGGTGTTAAAGTTGCTGCGTATCTACTCTTAATCTTGTCTTACACAGACTAAACAGCAACTTAAATGACATGATTGCCAGCTAAAAATTGCCTGGGACTAGCTTTTTCTCAGCTTTTTCTAATCAAAATTTTGTAAAGCACTCATCCCCTTTGGCTTATTCTCATGTTTTTTAGTATAGCATTATCATTCCTTGTAGATTAAGAAGTACTTTTTCTTTTCCTGGGTTTCACTTTGCTTGTCATGATAAGCAAAACTAGACTTTTATCATTTCATGACATTACGTAAAAAAGCACTTTTTTCACTTGTTTAATATACTGCTATTGTGATTACTTTTGTTACTTGTTAAAATATGTAACTACTTTTGTACTTTTCAGGATGAGTGGGTAATTTCAAGGGTGTTTCAGAAGAGCGGCGGCGTCACTTCCGCGGCAAACTCCGCCAAGAAAACTCGTTTGAGCTGCACTCTCTCAACTTCTTCCACCTTTAATCGCTCTTATCCAGAACCCAGCTCTCCTTCCTCAGTCTCCCTCCCACCTCTCCTTGATCACCCCGCTGGCGCTACTGCCTCAACTGTTGCCAATGACAGCTGCTCGTATGACAACCACGCTCCCTCTGAGCACGTGTCCTGTTTCTCCACCATTGCAGCCTCGGCTACTGCCACCGCTTTCAATCCCGCTTTCGATTTCACTCCATCGCCACCTTCCATGATCAATGCTGCTGACCCAGTTTCACGTTTTGGAAAAAATGTTGGGTTCTCCGCTTTTCCGAACTTGAGATCTTTGCAGGAGAATCTCCAGTTGCCTTTCTTTCTCTCACCGCCGGCGGTGGCAGCTCCCTTTCAAGGTGGCTCAAACTGGTCAATGGCGATGCAGGAAATTGGTGGAGGCGGTGGTGGTTCTGGTAGCAGGATGGCTGTGGGTCCTACTGAGCTTGATTGCATGTGGACTTACTGAGGCTGCAAGCAACTCTGAAGTTTGAAGAAAGCACATGTATTTCTCACTTTCTCTGGCAATTGGGAGGTTTCTATTTCTGGAGCTTCAGCTTTTGATAATGAAGGATATGTATTTTTAATTAATGTTTTAAACAAAATTTCATATCGTACTATAACTATGTTTTTGTTTTTATCAGTACTAGAAGATCTTCTGGTTATTATGTATTAATTCATGCTTAGAATGTGACTGCTAACTGGTTAATTTGCTTGGTTTGTATTCACTGTTCTTGTGTTGACAATGCTTTCCTAACAAGCGCGTTGGTGTAAAAAGTGCCTTTTTATAAAATCACTTGGATTAGTCAGATTAGAAACAAAGTGTTTCTTCTTTATAAGCATTTTGGTTTATAAGAAGAGACTCGCTGACCCAGACCCGGTAATCAAAAAGTGTACCAAAATCTTAATTGCTAAGATTACAATATATTGGCTAATTTGTTGGCTTAAGATGATTGTTTTAGAAGGAAATTACATGTGTGTTTCACTTTCAGAGGATGGTGACTTACTGTTTATTAATCGATGTGGAAATCGAAATCCAATTCCAATGTGATGTTATTAAATAGGTAGTTGAAATTAGGTAAATAATGGATGAATGGCATTGGCATTGGTGGGCCTGTAAACCACAGCCACACAGATCACTCTATTCTCAACAGTCAACACAGAGACAAACTTCTCTTATTTCATGTGGGAGGTTTTGGTCTAGGATTGAGCTACACCATCTATATATCTCTATAGCTATTGCCCCTTCCTAATTTTGCCCACTTGCTTAAGGGACAAATTTAATACTACTCAGTCTCCGTGACATTTCTATGTCAGGTATTGAATTACGGAGTGTTATTTGGCTACCGCCGACGCCCAACCCATGCTACCTAGCAGCTACATATATTAAATGTTTGTCCCAATTCCTGGGTTTTGCTTTGTTTGCAGCTACAAAATATATGCAAACCATTCAAAAACTTGTTCATTTCATTTCAATCTTCAAATGCAACGTTCCCAATTCTGAGTTGATTTGGGTTTAAAATCTTCTTCCTTAATCAAGAGAGAATTAATTTGGATCTACCAAAACTAACTTTGACAAAAGAAAGAAAAGGAAAAACTAAGGCTTATTACTCCTATGCTGCTGCATGCCTAGCTAACATTATTCCCATCCTGAACACAAATGACAAATATGGTGCAGTAGAAAGAAATATGAACATAAATGAAGATTCAGTGGAACTGAGAATCTGAAAGTGCCAAAATTTCACATGCAACTAGCTATGTTTTCCATTTCTGCTCCTGCTGATTCTTCCCAAAAGAAATGATGATGTTGATGATGTGAGAATGGTGAGCTATAGCACTGCCACAGCAAATACAATACATATTAAGGTTGAAATTGGGCACGTGATCTGTGCTTGATTGGAAAAGCAATCAGTATACTAACATTTTGGGATTTGTCTTTGGGACCAGAACACTGGCTACAGCTTGTGCATGGAAATAGCATAGCACGCCATGCACCATTTTTTTTTTGCTAAGTTTTGGGGTTTTAGTGTATTGGGGTTCTGCAAAATTCAGATGGGGAAAAATGTTTAGAAGTCTTGTTGGCTGCCTTTGAAAATATGGGCTCAAAAAGAAACATCCGAAACACCAAAAGCTATGGTTTGGATGTTGTGTAAAGAGTAAAGACAAATTATTATTATCAGTCTCTCTTTGAAAGTATACATTTTTTTTACATGTCTCTAGCTTTTTCATATTTTTCCCTGCGAATTTTCTCTCTCCTTTTCTTTTTCTGTGTCTTAATCTTTATTGCTGGTGTTTTTTACGTTGCTAAAATCCATGGATGATATTGATACCGACATAACTGTTTATGATTTTGGTAGGGATGGTAATTGATTGGAAATGTCATGGGCTAGAAATTGGGCCCAAAAAGCCCAACATTTGAGATGCTAAACTTTTAAACCCAAATTGTGGGCTTTTTAGTAAAAACACTTAAGGGTCATTTAGCATCATTTTTGCTAAAATTCTTATTTTAAAATTTTATTAGATGGTTCGGATTCCCCGACTTGTGTCTCAAATATGGGTCAGTTCGCTCCATCATGAGATCGTGACACGCACCCAAAACAATCGCCACGCGCCGTTTGAAAACTCTACGAACTCTTACTCACTGTATGTTTGCCTCCAGCTTTGTCTGCAAGTAAGCAAGCAAAGCTCAAGCTCAAGCTCTCAAAGTTGCAGGCTCACAGCTATGGACGAAGAGTTCGCAATGGACGATACGAATCAGTTACTCGACTCAGCTTCTGATTTTGCTAATCATCCTGGTAACCATTTATCACATTTATTTATTTTTTCTAGATAATATAAACAATACTATCCGTTGTTAATCACCGCATTCAGGTGTTCAAAACGACGCCGCAGCAATGGAATTCCTCGATCGTTTTCCTCTTTCGGTCATAATCAAGTAACTTCAAATTGATTTTCTTTTTCTTTTTTAATGAATTTGGATAGTTATTTTACTTAGTTTGAATTTGGCTTATTAATGTTATGTTTGTATTATGAGTGATTTCTAGATTGAGCCAAGCTTGATCAGCCATGTATTCAGTTTGGCTCGTTTGGATATTAAGCTATGAGTTTCATTTGTGAACCTCAATAAAATAGCTTTCATACAGATTTTCTGACTTCAGCTTACTTCAGTTTTGAAGAATATTTAACTTTAGATTGTATTTAGTTGTTTTTGATCGTTATGTATGTATAATTTTAATGTTGACATATTCTGCTGCTGGTTGATCAAGATGGTTTTTTGTTCGAATTCCTCTACCACGTGTCATGAGTATGTATTCATGCTTGTAGTGGAATTTAGTGTTGATATCATTTCTTTTCACTATTTGCAGTGTTTTACAAACAAAAGCTGATGTGCCTGGTTTAGAAACTGCCCTGGTTACTTGTCTAGAAAAGATATTTAAAACAAAGTATGGCGCCTCTCTCATACCGCGTTACATGGTATGTATGTTTTTTTTTTTCCTTGAGCAATCTTCCTTATGCTGCTCTTTTTTTTTTTTTTTTTTTTTTTTTTTTTCCTTTTGTGGGTTGGGGGGCCATGGGATCTATGTTAAACAATTTTGCTTATGTGTTCCAAGTATTTGCTGTCTGTTAGGCTTTTGTACAAGTTGGTATGAGAGCGGATTCTGAAGAAGTCAGATGTTTGGCTTGCAAGACTGTGAGTTCATATGTAACCTGTAAATTTTTGTTTTACTTGAAATTTCTGATAGAATTGACTCCTATGTGCATTTTTACGTTTTCTAGTGGTAGTTCAAGTTTATCTAATATTCTGAAACATTTATGTCTTTTCCTATTACTTTTATATCTTCTTGCTGCATAGGCTGTCTTCTTTGGCTTTTTGGTGCCGCATTTGTTCTACATTTCCCTTTACATTCAGCTCCATGTAAAGTAGGTTAGCATTTCATGCACGAGCTTTCACGCACATGCAAGCACAACTTGAACATTCTCTTTCAAATCGGAATACTAGCCCTTCCAACTTGCTTTAAGAAATGTTCATAACAGAAAGCTCTGATAGGCTGACTTGGTTGTGGATTGAATTCAAGCAATTAATGTTATAACTTATAAGTCCAAGCTTTAATTTAGTATGCCTGAATACAATTGGCTTCCCCCTCTATCTTCTTTCTCTCTATTTACATATGTGTATAGATTAATTACAGTATTTATTTTTTGACATCATGAGACTAAAGCACTATCAGATTATAGGAATAACATATAACAGGGCTGTGCTTTATTTCAACAGCTTTTCCCCTTCTTTACAATAAAAACAAGCTAAATTGAATCTTTGAAGATTGTTCCTTCTGAAACTTAAGAGGCCACAGGGGAAAAGCTACTAGTCCATTTCCTCACTCTCGCAAAAATAATAGTGCACAGTACGCACTTCTTTGCTCATTTTGCTTCATACTCAGATTTTGCTACTTCTCATGGATGGTCTTCTTCATTCAAAGTGCTTGTTGGTGCTGTTGCCAATCCATGTTGTGCAACTCATTTCAAACTTCTGGAATGGGGGATTTAGTGTAAATTATGGTTGCTTGCTGTGCATTGTGCAATGTAACTAGTTTAACCATGAAACACTAACGCATTTCTTATATTCTTCTTATACAATTGATGTTTCCTTTATGAATGTTATATGCTTTCCTGTAACATCATGCCAAATACATACAGGTTACTGACCTTTTGGAGCATTCTGATCTAGAGGCTTCCTATGCTGTACAGCTGCTTATTGAGTATGAGATATATCCACTTTTGCTTGATTGCCTAATTGATGGGTAAGAAATTAGATTATCATACTATGTCTTGAAATAGCCTTCAATTTGTTGAGATAATGATTTTTGTTTCTGTTTTTCTTCTTAATTTTATTATTTCCTCCTCTTAAAATTTTCATTTTAGTCCCGTATGAGGTCAGACAGAATGGAAAGTGATGATTGATGAGGCTGAACTGCAATATCTGGCTATAGAATTATAGACTATGATTTCTACTTCATAGAGAACTTGCTATTTCTTGTTGCATAATTTGACTTTGATATTTGAGTGTGAGACCAAATATAGTTTTATACACTTAACTTGGACTATTTTGCTTAGTTGTTTTCCATAATCTCTTTGGTGGTCAACAATTCCATATCTGTTAGATACCTAGGATATTAAGATGGATTTATGGTTAGTTTGTATAAAGTTGGTTTTTATTCGTTTTATATATTTCTTTTCTTGAATTCATTTCTTTTGGATCATCTTGTTGGGAATCTACGTTGAGCACTGGAAGCAACTGCTTCTTTGATGTTAATTGATTTTCCTTGATTCCTTCTTGTGCTCAGTTAGTATTGCATCCCTTTGTAGTTAGTCCTTTTGAATCGGTGTCTTTCTTTGCCCCCAACACATTAGACCTTATATTGAGTAGATGAGAAAGTTTTGATTTGCTTTACAGCTATCTGTTGAGTAATTGTATCTTGGGCTGATTTGAAGAAAGTGCCAAGAATATTGTTTAGTGTTTTGTGGCCTTATGTTGATTTATTTTGTCATCGTCTGAAAAAGGTCCAGATTATCTGGCTCTTGCCAACTCAACCTTCCCCCTCCCCACAAAAAAAAAGATAAAAAAAAAAACATAAATCTTATATAAATGCGTGCATCAATTTTGTGTGATCACTGGTTGGAATAACCTTGCCAAGGAAAAGAAAAATATGATGATGTCAAATACCACAGTATTCCAGACGAGTTACTTTATATCATCTCACTTGGGGAAGGGGCTGATAAGAACACTGGACTTTGGGGATGAAAATTTGGTAAACCTAGAATAATTTGAATGCAAGTATCTTTCTTTTGTTTTCTGTTTTCCCTTTATATTTTTTAATTTCCCCTTTCCGTATTCGATATTTCTTTGTGGTTGTTTGAGTACTTATAGATTAGTGAGTCATTTCTCTCAAGAATTACTTTTATGCACAATTCACGAGAGGCATTTCTTTCTTCCCTGTAGCAATGAACAAGTTGCAACTGCATCAATGGATGCAATGAAGACATTAGCTGGCTTTCCAAAAGGCATTGTAAGGACCTGTCATTATTATTCTGCTCTGCTAGGCTTGTAGCATTTTAAGATTGATGAGTATTGATTTAGTTTACTAATACTGTAGTGTAAATTTTATGTAGGACATCATCTTTCCACCTAATAACAGTGAAGCTACACACCTTGGAAACTTAGCGACCCGATGTTCATCATTGGTATGAGAATTGATTCCTTCTACGTTATTAATTCCAATATGGTTTGGGCATGACAGGATATTTCTATCATTTGTGACGAGTTCTCAAAATTATAAACTGTACTCTCGATGCAATTGTTGAATCGCAGTCAATTCTGTTGATTTTTTAAGCCATGGAAACATTTCCAGCTCTTTTTATTTCTTTTTACTGTTAAAATTATCAGCTCCATTCATTTCTTTGTGCATTCAACACGTGATTATATTTATGATAGAAGCAAAGCTTCTTTTATGGGCACAGATGACTTTGTCAATGCCTTTATCAAGTCATTGGGCTTCACTAGTCATAGTCATGCATTTCATCCAGAAGTTCATATTATTTTCTCTCTTGGTCCCCCCCTAACACCACCAAATTATTTCAGGGACACGTGCGGGTTTTATCTCTAATTGTGAAGTTATTCTCAGTTTCAATATCTGTAGCATCATTAATATACAAATCAAATCTGCTTGGTTTATTGGAGGAGGGAGTCAGCAATACAAATGATACCCTTGTAACTTTAAGCATTTTGGAGCTCTTGTATGAGGTTGGTTGTTGATCAATATACATTATTAAAATTTCTTTCTCCCCCACTTTTGTCATATGTGTTGTCTGCACTTATTGCTGGTATTTTATGTGCTGATTTTCTTGTATTAATAATTTATGACTGGACAAATTAGTTCTCTTACCCTCAACGATTGTATTTGTTAACCATGTAATTTGCTAGTACTTTACTCAATCTTTTCAACCGGTCAGCTGGTTGAGATTCTGATACAAAAGTTCATTTTTGAATCACCATAAAAATCATTTCATTTTGAATGTAGCATGTATTACTTTGTCTCTCTTT
>JAXCLQ010000005.1:16596845-16622242 GCA_035584115.1 Cedrela odorata | reverse complement strand
TCTTCTTCTTCTTCTTCCTCTTGGGTGCATTTGTTCACCCTTATGTAAATCTTCCCAATTGATACAAGTTCACTTTGGTTGCATCATCCTTCATGTTTCCAATATTGCATATTATTCACTTTTTGCTGGGACAATTTTTCATGAAAGTTTTTGTATTTGAGTTTTTATTTTTTTACTTTCTTGCTTAACTGTTTCAGCAATGAAATTATGATCACCTTTGTTCACTTGTTGATTTTAAACCAAGACAACTGTTTTACTTTCAACTCTTCTGGAAAGGCAAAGTCTATGAAATCTGTTACATCTGGTATCTTCTATATAAGATTAACAAACGAAACAGGGGTATGGGCCTTAGATGATAACTCTTATTACTTGAATATTATTCTACACTCTTACAATACAAAGCTAGTTCTTTTGTTCTTCTGCTTTCCACGGTTAATTATCCTATACTGGTTTTAATTTGTTTTCGTTATCTGTGCTCAATGGGTGAAGTTGGCAGAGATCCAGCATGGTACTGAGTTCTTGTCTAGGACCAACCTTCTCCAGTTTCTTTGTTCTATCATTGGGTACTTACCTAAAAGTTACTCTCCTTTCATTTTAGTTTTCTAAAATCCTTACATGCTTTATAAGTTATTACTTTCTTTCCTTAATTTTTTTTGGTGGACAGCAACTCGGCAACGGAAACAATTTTAAGATCAAGAGCAATGATGATAAGTGGAAGGCTTCTATCCAAGGAGGATTCGCACATGTTCATTGATGAATCTAGTAAGACAAATACTTCACTCTTGGAGTTCCATGTTCTTATGTTTGAGTAGATAGCAATTTTGTATATGATGCTCGGTAGTCCCAAGTTTTTCAGAAATATAGAAGGTCGCAGCTGGTATTAGCCATTAAGCAGACTGTGTTACAGTTTGCTTCCTTGATGTATGATTTATGGAATGCTGTTGTGTTGCATTCTTAAAACAAATTGCCTATGGCTTTGTATCTATGTTTCTGTTTAGTGACTCGTGTGGTACCTTAATAACTACTATTCAATCTGTTTGATGTTTGGCTTGCATTGCTGGCACTATAAATTCATTTAATGAAATGACTAGTTAATGAAAAATGGTTTGAACAGTAAATTGTTGATTGGAGTAACTATACAGCTTTAATACCTGGGAGAATTTCTTCTGGCTAATATATACGTACACATTTTTTGAATTAGAAAATGCTCTGTTGTTAAATTTGTTCTTTTTTATGTATGTAACTGTTTGTCTGTCAAGATTGGCTGGTGGTTCATAAATGTACTAATTTTTCTTGTCAATTCAGGCATTAAAACTGTGATTTCAACGATTGATGGAAGACTTGGGTTTTTGGAAAGTCAAGATACAGATGAATGTGAATCTGCACTTGAAGCATTGGGTCAAATAGGGTCATGTAAGTATGTCACTACTTGTTATGGACTGTCAATCTCAAATTGTTGATATTGGAAACTACTTGAGTGGCTGCTTCATTGTATGTAAATAATTTTAAACTCACTTCCAAGTTGCTAGCTTAATCACAAAACTGTGTTATCCCTGAGAACTCTTAATTTATTTTTACTGATTTGTGTTTCTTTTAGCAATTCAAGGAGCTACTTTGCTCCTCTTGAGTTTGCCACCAGCTGCAAGACTTGTTATTGATGCTGCCTTCGATAGGCAAGGACGTGGTAAACAGTTGGTGAGTGTACAAATAAGATTTGTAGTGTGGCTTTGAAATGTGTTCATTTTAGTGGAATGCTGCTCCATTTTTCTGAATACATCTTTTGCATAAATAAAAAGAGTGTTGTTTTCTGTCAATTTTTTTTTTTTTATTGAAAAAATAATGCCCCATTTATACTTGAAGCATGATATATAGCATATACTCAAAGCATTATGCCTTAACTGGGAGTAAGAAATATGTTTAAAAGTAATCTTATCTAGATAATACTCTACAAAGCTTCTAGATGCTGCATCTTCTTTTTAATATTTGTACGACAACTTGTGATGGCAAACAGGCTTCTTTGCATGGTCTTGCAAACATCGCAGGACAATCTCGATCAGAAGAGAAAATGATTTTAAATGCTAATGCTGAAGAAAGTCTTCGACTTCTGATTTACGAGGTAGCATCCAGGAGTTCAAAACTGACACCATCGGTAAGTTTAATACTTCTTGTTTTTTAATTGTTCCTTGCATTAATTTGGTAAATTTGATTTTTCCGTAATTGACAGTAATTCTATAAATCAAATTGAGGGAGTTAATTTGGTGCCGAAGCATTGGCATAAGTTTTAATATTTACTGTCTTTTGCAGTATATAACAGGCATTTTTATGAACCATTAAGTGCATAATTTCAGTTCTTTTGTTTGAGTGCATTTCTTCATCAGTTTATTGTTATTTTCACTCTTCCCATAAAAATCTTTTTTGGTACAATTGGCAGGGTCTCTTTTTATCAGTTCTTCAACAGGCTGCGGAAATTCGATTGGCGGTGAGAATTTTGCATCCATTATCTATGAGTTGAAATTTTTCCTAGTAATGTATACTTTCCTTATCTAAATAATTAGTTGAAGTGGACCCATGCAAGCTATATATTTTTCAAGCTTATTTATCTTCAGTTATTGTGATTACTCCTCTTTATTTTTTTGTTGTCTCAGACCATTTTCTATATTTTTTATGTTTCTCTTGTATACTTGTACTAGAGGTCCCTCAACTCTCTCATTTTGGTGTTCCTTTTGGGGAAGGATACGGATAGTTATTTATTATGATTATGCTTTTATTGAGTCGATTTCATTTTTTAGGAAAAGATACAAGTTTTAAAAAAACAGGCGAGTGCTCAATGTAGGACATGTAATTATTTTGTTATATAAGTACCCTTGATAAGCATTTCTGACCAAGCCAAGATCTGAACAACAAAGGACTGCCCATTCACCAGTCTAGTCTAGCCCTTAATTTGATGTTATGTAATTCACCATTATATATGTACCTTTGATAAGCGTCTCTGACCAAGCCAAGATCTGAACGACAAAGGACTGCCCATTCACCAGTCTAGTCTAGCCCTTAATTTGATGCTATGTAATTCACCATTATATAAGTACCTTTGATAAGCATTTCTGACCAAGCCAAGATCTGAACGACAAAGGACTGCCCATTCACCTGTCTAGTCTAGCCCTTAATTTGATGTTATGTAATTCACCATTATATAAGTACCTTTGATAAGCATTTCTGACCAAGCCAAGATTTGAACAGCAAAGGACTGTTCAATCACCAGTCTAGTCTTTTAATTGCAATACGAATTGGTGTTTGCTTATAAGATTATTTGACTACGTTTCGTTTGGTTGTTTACAATAAGATAGTCATGCAAACACACTAACTTTTTACTTTCTGCCTAATTAGGATAGACATTATGGTGGGTTTTTCCCCTCGTAATTTGAATCCTTCCTTGTCGACCAGGACCATTGTTGTATTCTCTGACTGTGTTTTGGAAGCTTTTCTCTCACTGTAAAAGAATGTAAGCACTTAAATTACATTTTTGCTCCTGCAAAAGGCACCAAGTATTGTGGACATATGCTCGGTATATAAGTGGGAGGACTTTGGCCTGTGAGTCAATGAAATAGTACCTATGGGTCTAGTTTGTATTTTAGTGCTCTAGTTGCTGAAGACCTTTAATCAGAGAAATTTGATGTGGCATCATCGTGTGAATACTTTCAGGCATACCGAATAATAACAGGATTGGTGGCTCGACCATGGTGCCTGATGGAGCTTTGCTCAAAACAGGAGATAATAAACATTGTGACTGATGCAAGTACTGAAACAACAAAAATAGGTATATTCTCAATTCCCTATTTTCTCAAGTAGTGTCTTTGCTTGTTGCTGCGATCATTGTTTCTTATCAATTTTGAACTTTCATAAAATCAGTTTCTTTTTGTCTGAAATTCAATTTCTTGTTTTCTTATTCTCCTATATCTATATAGAGGAGGCTATTTGTCCAATGATATCATTGACCAAGTTAATTTGCAGTTTTGAATATTTGGAAAAATCATGAATAATGGATAAGCACAGGAGGACTAAAGACTTTGAAATGCATTAATTACATCATATAGCTACATATTGGTTGTTCCAGGAAGGTTATCATATGAAACATGTAAACGCACTTTTAATTCAATCTGTCAATTGGAAATTGTATTGCGCATCTTTAACTCTTTACTTCAATTCGTAGCTAAATAAATTGAATGGCTTGATCTGAAGAGGCTATAAATGTCATGTATCTTGATTCCACATAGCTTGTCCAACCAAATACTGATATATATTTTGGGAAAATAATTGTGCTGTTATAGAAAATTATATCATGTGATTATTGATTGATTGTGATGGTGAACTATATGGAAACAGAAAAGCATTTCAGATGGAGAGATTTTTTTTTTTTTGACTTGCTAGTTATTGTAAAACATAGGAAAAATAATAGAATAAGTTGAGATATTGAAGTGAATGTTTGTGAAATTGGTTTTCTGGAAAGTTTGCATGTTATGCTTTTCCTCTGGTTTCATCATAGCATCTTGTTATGTTGTATGGTATATATCAACGAATGTGTGTACTCGTGTATGAATGTGATAGTTTTATAGTATTTTTACAAAAAGTGAATGACTTGCTTCTTTTATTAAATTTCAAGTCTCTCTCAGCAATTTGATGGAAAATTTCAGGTATGGAAGCTAGATACAATTGTTGCAAGGCAATCCGTAAGGCTTTCATCTCAAGTAAATTCATCAGTGACCCCGCTTTTGCCGGGATAGCTGAAAAGGTTAGGTCTATCTTTGTTATATATACCTTATCTTTCTTTCCTTTTCTTTCATCGTGGTCGGTGTCTCCATGCATGGGAGGGGTAATCGCATCATAGCTAGTGATATAGGCAAACACCAAAATCATGCGCAAATTATGGTATGCACAACAAACCGCATCTTATTGAAAAGCTTGTTCTATTTGCAACTCCACCCATGACTTATATGTGCTTAAATTGGCGAAACCTCTCCATTAAATTGTTCTCCTCCATCTTATGACAAAATAAGTGTTTTTTTTTTTTTGTGTGCGCAGCTGGAGGAAGCTGTTAGAAGGGGTCCATATCTAGCAAGAAAGAATGTTGAAGCACAACCTGTAGTGATGACGGAGCAGAGATTCTAAAAATTTCTTCTAGCATACTCGAGCAGATTACAAGTGTCATACGAGGCATTACTAGTGTAGACTCGGCCATCTTCATTTCTAGGTTTGACTGAAGGTTATAGGACCTTGTAAAATTATACTGAGTATACCATTTGGGATTTCACAGCAAAGTTTGCAAAAACAATCCTGGACAAACCTCTCTTGGTTTCATTGGAATTGAGAAATCTGAACTCTTCTTCTTGGGCTCTAATTCTCAGTACTACCATACCGAAACTGTAAATCAGTTGCAATATAATGATAACGAGCTTCCAAAAAGAAGAAAGCTGTACGGGCATTATAAAACTAAAATAAAATAGAAGGGAAAGCAAGACAATTTATAAAATTAATTAATTATGACCGTGATTAAAATACTCGCTGAAAAATTAAACTTGAGAGTTGAGTGTCTGGTTGGTACCCGGTGTGCGACATTTCGTCGATAACTGAGATTTATAATAACGAACAGCTGGGGACGCTGAAACGACACGTCGTTTGCACATGTGAAAACGGCAAGCCGTTTTCGTATGGTTGGGATCAGATGACATGAGACAATACGAGACGAGAGTCCGCTCAGGGACTAAGGAGGAACTCTCATCCAACTTCGTCACCTCCCACCCCGAGTGGATAAACAAAACAAAGCAAAGACTCAGAAAAACTTGAAAAACAGGGGTGAAGTGCCTTTAGTTAGAGATAGAGAGATGGCGCTTCACTGTTTATCTTCACCTTGCTTGACCATTCAATCAAAGTTCAAAACCCTTTCACTAAACAACAACTATTCTTCTTCTTACTCAAACTTGGCCACTTTCAAGTCTCTCAGTTTCTCCAATAACCTCTCCCGCAATGTCTTCTCCAGAGGTAATGTAATATATCTTTACAAACCCATTTGTCCCTTTCAAAGCATCTTTCTTTTTATGTTTTGTTGAGTTGAGAAATCTGAAGAAAATGTTTAATATTTATGTTTCATTATATGGGTTTTATAGAATTAGAGAAACCCGTCTCGGTTAAGCCGAATAGTTGTGCAGTTAAACAATGTTGAGTCTTTGTGTCCAAAACGCAAACTTTATTTGTAAATTTGTTTTTCGGTTTTATGAGCCGTTTGTTTGGTCAATGAGAAAATTCTGAAGAAAATGGTAAACCATTTCAGACGCAGTTGTGACGGTATCAATCATGATTTAGTCTTTCAGATTTTAGTTCCTCTTTCTGTTTATTTATCTTTGTGATTGGAATTTTTTTGGATGCTTTTGAGTGAATTCTGGTTGTTCTGTAAATTTAGGCTCTCTGACAATGAGCCCTATGCAGAGGCCAATGCGTCATTCAATTGTTTGCGAGGCAGCTCCGAATAAGAAAGCCGATTCAGCTGCAAAGAGAGCTCGCCAAGCCGAGAAAAGGCGCATTTACAACAAAGCTAAGAAATCTGAAGTCAGGACCCGCATGAAGAAGGTACACAAATTGTTGCAAACTTATATTTGAAATTGATGTCATTTTTGCCCACTCCTTTTTAATTGTAACATGGTTTTTTTTCCAAGTTGATTTACTGGAAATGTATTGAGTATGAATTATGTCTTTTTCTTTGGACATGTGGAATCATTCTTCTTTGATTTTGTGGCCTTAAATAAATTTAGATTTGTTATGGGCGACAAATCTGTTTCTCACAATTTACATATAGTATACTTTTCTTTTTCCTTCTCCAAGTCCTGTTTCAAAATGATGAAGTTGTAATTATGAAAGCTATAGGTTCTTAGCTGCGATTAAAGTTCACTCTATGTTTGTGCACCATCTTTTTACATGAGATTAAAGTTCATATAATAGTGGGTGTATTCAGTAACAATTAAACACATCTCTCCCAACAACTAAAATAGTATTTTTGGTTAAGAATCAATGAGAGATACTGGAGAAGAAAGTTTTTCTTCAAAGTCCTTAGGAAAATCAACTGTTCCATACGCTTATATGATGTAAGTACTTTTCTTCACGTTAATGATTGGCATGTAATACAATGCCAATGTAGGACATGAGCTTTCACACTTAATTATTGCCTTTTCTGCTTTACTTAGTAAATGGGAATAATTCTTATGCTTTTTTGTAACTACATTTCTTCTTCATATGCATGCGAACTGTAAACAAAAGAAATATGCGTGTCTAGTATATTCCTTTCCCGAACACTTGGCCAAATGTTGTCCAGTGTACTTCTCGAGTAGATTAGATAGCATGTTTTATGTGTTGCATCCTTATCCAAAGGGAACACCTATGGTTCCCTACATGTTAGGTTTTTTGGCTGCCTAAATTCTCTAAATGCTTTAAGTGAAAGTAAAATGAATGTTTCTAAAGACAAAATCTTGAATTGGCTTTTGTGGGTGTTCTATCGGCATATGCAGTTAATATGGTTTGCTCTTTTTTTTTTTTTTTTTTGTTTAACCTATCAGCATTGGTGGAAGATTCTTGGGTTGTAACTTTGATAAGATTTTTGTACTTGGTTCGTCATAGTGGATGGTTACAAAGGAGTTCTTGCCCTCAAACATGTTCCCTGCGTCAGAATCTAGGGAAGCATCAATTCTAGGTGTTAGTTTTACCATAGACTGATGAATCATTCCGGGGAAGGGATATGGGATATAACAGTAAAGTTTGTGCTATAAAAGGTGCATTACAAAGTTTCATCTCTAAAGGGATGTCATGCATTAGAACTTAGAATTGATATAATGGTACTTGTTGAGGCATATCAAGTGTTAGGAATTGGTTTTAATGCTGTGGATGAATTTGAATGTATAGGTTTATGTGCCACTGCTCTCTCTCTATATATGAATGCCTGTGTACATATAAATACACTGCTGTGCATTTGTGTGCACAAAGGTGACAGTGTGTGTAATATTTAGAAGTGTAGTAGTTAGCATGTTGGGCATTCCAACTGGATTAGTGAGAGTGAAAGATGAGATGGATTTTCCAATATAAATCTCACTGATGAAAATCTATGCAAAACTTGTCAAAAAAATGCAATGGATATATTCTAATGAATTGTATGATTGTTTCATTGAGTTTTTGCTTCCTTTTAACAGGTTCTGGAAGCGCTGGACGGGCTTAGGAAGAAACCTGATGCACAACCTGAGGAAGTCCTTTCAATCGAGAAGCTGATTGCCGAGGCGTATTCAACAATTGACAAAGCAGTGAAAGTGGGAACACTTCACAGGAACTCTGGAGCTCGCAGAAAGTCTCGTCTTGCTAGGAGAAAGAAGGCTGTGGAGATCCACCACGGCTGGTATGCCCCTACTCCTGCTTCAACTGTTTAGTCAGAAGGGAGGAGCAAGGAAATTGTTGTTCCATTTTCTTATGTAGAGGTTGCAAGCTTACATTTTTGTTATGTTTTTCCTTCATTTTTAGCCATCTTTTCTTAAAGCGTGTAGATTTGAGTTTTTTAATTTAACTTTAAACAAAATGGGGATGGATAGTTATTGGCTCATTGTAAGAATGATATTCTGCTCCATGAAACCATTTGTGGGTAGCAATGGCGAAAATCCTGAATGTGAAGGGAGGCTGAAACGGTAAAGCAAAGTGAAAGACCGTGTGGTGGAACAAAAACGTGGCTGTGAATAAGTCAAATGCAGAGTGAGTCACATATATGCAGAAACTAATTGTTGCTTAACTATTAATTGGAAAATGTTATATTCCACCTTCGCAATCAATGGGGATGTTCATGTAATGGTCTTCCCAAGTTCAGTTAGCCCAACCACAAAAATTCAATCAATAAAAAAGGTTCAATTCAACAAATAAATGCTAATAAAATAGAATATACGTTGTGTCGTGGTCATTTTAGTCATTATAAATCCATTCAATTAGTCCTTATTTAAATTGAGGTAAAATAAAATTGTCATTATATGAAACAATTATCTCGTGTTTTTGTAAATCATATTGTTGATGTTATTTTTAAAATCTAAAGATTTACGAGACAAAACAGTTTCTAAAAAATTTAGTATTATTTAAAACAGATATTATAAATTATTTCATAAACATATTTAGTCAGATTTTGGACTCTTTCACCTGCAATTTGGGACTAATAAAAAGAACAAACACATGCAGTACTTTTTTTATGTTGCCAGATACAGTCTAGTGTGGATCCGAATAGTCTCATGATGAACTACGAATTGTAGATTGCAAGCTTCAACTTCAAATTAAATTTCTGGTTTCAAATAGAGGAGGAAGAAAGAGAGAGAGAGAGAGAGATGGCATCTGCTATTTATTGGCTATTCCTTGCAAGTCAAGAAACCAATTTCTCAGCACCCACTCTTCTTCTACTCGGTCAAAGTTGGCCTTTTTCAGGTCCCTCAGTTTCTCCACAAGTCTTACTCACATTGTCTTCTTCAAAGGTGACATCCTGAACACTCTGCCCATCTCTCTCTGCGTCTCAGTTGCATTTGCCGCCTGTGATCTTTATACTATTTCATTAGCTTCCAAGCTTACTGCAAAACAGGAGAGCCCTCTTCCTTGCGCACTATGCTTTATGCGCTCAGAAAGCTAAAACAACGAAATATAAGATGCTAGACCATAAATGTTTGCATCTTTATATCTAAAATGTGGTGGTTTCTTAAAAATGGACGAGCCCTTCTCACCAAATGTAAATCCAAGTTGTGTATTTAGTTGTATCATCAGACATAATTTAGTAAAGTATTTCTTTTGAATTTTTTGTTTTTCTAGTTAAAACCTTTTTGGTTTTGTTCATTTGTCGGGCGTATGCTGATCGGCTATGTTGAAAGGACAACTCATCAATCTGTTGTTTGCATGGCGAGAAGATATGCTCCCAACTCTAGGTTGAGAAAGGTACCCACTTTACCAAGTTGGTGTAGTGTTTAATGTTCTTTTTTTTCTCTCTCTTTTCATTTATTTTCGTTCTTTTATACATTTTTTTTCCATCGAGTCCATTTCTTCTTGCCCTTTATTTATTTTTTATTTTGATGAACGTTTGTCAGAGGATCGATCATGGATAGACCGAATGAAATCAATAATAGCTATAGTCCAATGTGGGTTTCGATTATTTTTTTGAAAGCATGACTTTCCTAACCAAATTCTGGCATTGAAATCAAGTTGTTGTATGTGAAGGCAAAGGTGAATTTCAAGGGTACATTTGCTTTTCAAAGTACTTTCATGTTTTCATTTCCTTGGAAAAGCATTGAAGCATTGATGATTATTGCAGAATAGACAAATTGATCATATTTTTATACCCTGCATTATTGTTTGTTACCATCACAAGAAATGGAATCAGGAGGATCTTTCAAGTCTTTAGATAGCCTGTATTGTGTCAAGAAATTTGATAACTACAAGATGAAGTTGCAGGTGACACAACATGAATTATAACTGTTACGTTATGCAATAACTGCTTTAAAGATTTTCTCTTGGAAATTTTCAGGTACCGAGATTAAGTGTTTCCTCTCTTAAAGTTCAGCAATGATGATACTTTTACCCAGTGATACGATTAGATCTTATTTCTTGTATTGTTCTCTTTTTCGGAAAGACTACTACTTACTATTCATATTAACAAGCTGATAGAGCATTAAATCAGTGTACTTTCAGATGAATTGATGACAATGATGGAGCTGAAAACTATGCATATGTTATTACCCCTTGATTTTCTGTGTAAGAATGCACCACATGATTTCGGACTTAGCAGTATGAATAGTTTGAAACGGAAGGAGGAATTTTTTGCAAAGCATAAGCAAATTTTCCAGAAATAGAAGCAAGCCTTCCACCCATAGAAGTAAAAACAACTCTTCTGCCTGTTGACCTCTCTCTGCGTTTTACATAGCATCTCAATTATAAAACAGAAACTCAAGAAACTGCATACTGAAGAATATGAACCTTGTCTTATCTTCTGTTACACACAAAATGTGGTACTAATTCTACTTATAAACGCGTCTTCTTAAGAAACAGATGCTCGGCCAAACAAAGCTTGGGAAATAGCTATTTCTTTCAAATGGTTTTGACTGCATGGTGGCAGGAACAACGCAGAAGAGAGATAAGCCTAGGAAGATGCTTGAGCATGGGTCAACTGCTACAGCTACCGCATAGTTATATCAAAGAGGAAGAATGCAAGAAATATCTTTAATTACCTGGTTAATTCAATCTTTTCTGGATCAAAATTCTACCTACTCCTTATCAACAATGATTGATTTAAGTAAAGTTGTTGGATACTATTTTTTTCTTTCTACTATTTGTTTGGTCCTCTGAAGAAAAAATGGGACCTTCTCCAGGCCAGGCTAAATGACATTTCAAAACAGGGAAAAAAAAAGTAAAAAATTAATGTCAACCGCTTTCCTTTAATTGCTATGAGAATTTCTCAAGTACTTTCTCGTAGTAATATCTCTAGTTTCAACATCATTTCTAAATCTAGAAACTAGGTGAGAACAAGATGTGATGAAAAAGACAGCCCTTTCTCTATTCAAAGTAAACTACAAAAATCATTTTCCACCAATCCAAGAATTTGGCGGCATCACAACATAACATCTCTACTATAATTATGAATCATAAGTCCACAGAATGCAACAAAGAAATGTTGTTGCTTCATTCATTTTGTTACCAAAGGTAAAAAGCAGCTCAGGTAAATACCAGAAATTCAATATATAAGCGAGTATTACCTAGATTTCATCTTCCTTTTTCTTTTATGTATACCTTATCACACCCATTTTGTCCTGTTCCTCCTTCTTTCAATCTGATGTTCATGTCATTCACCAAAAGCTCAGTCCTTGGCTCTGGCACCATTCCCTTCACTTTCATCTCATGGAAGTAAGATAAAGCATCCTCTAACTTTCCCTTGTTATAGAGCCCATGAATCATAACGGTGTAAGTTCGCTGGTCAGGTCCCATCCCCTTTTTCTCCATCTCATCCCATGTATGTTTTACCTTTTCTTCATAATCCCATTTCACATATAACTTCAAAATCAAATTGTATGAGTCACTGTTCATCTTGCATCCATTTCTCTCCATTCTCTCCATAATCCCAGGAACTTCCTCAGCTTTCTTCAAGGACTTGAGCAAGTAATTGAAAGTTATATCATTAGGCAAACAGCTTCCACTCTTCTGTTCCATTTCATTCAGAAGCTCATAAACCTTTTCCATCCTCTGAATCTTGCATATATGCTTGATAAGTGAGTTGTAAGTTGTGACATTTGGGAGACAACGCTCACTCATCTCCCTAAAAACTTGCAAAGCTTCAGGAATCCTTTTCTTGAAACAAAGTGCATCAATGATACAATTGCAAATAGCTACATCCATTTTACCACCTTTCTCCCACATTGCTTGAAACAATCTCATCGCTGTCCCCAATTTCCCTTTCTTGGTTAGTGCTTTTATGAAAGTCCCATAAGTGAATAAATCTGGCTCACATTTAGACGCAATTATATCCTTCCAAAACCTCTTTGCCTCGCGTACATTTCCCAACACGCACCATCCATTAAGAATAATATTCATTGCCTTTGTATCATAACCAAACTCATTCTTCTTAGACTCAAAAAAAGTTTCCGCAGCTTCAACATGCTTATACCTACATAACCACATCAAGAGACTCTGAAAAGCAACCAAATCAACCTCAATCCCAAACTCTTTCCTCCTATTAAAAACACCAATTGCTTCCTCTACTTTATGTGCCGCTGCATATCTATTAAGCAAGGTTCCATATGTTTTCTCATTCACAAGTCCCTTTCTTTCAGACATTTCATCGAACACTAGGACCAACTCCTCGAAACGCCGCGTTCTCCCAAGAATGTCAAGAATCTCATTGTAAACACAAGATCCGGGTGAATAATTACCTTCTCTAGTGACCCATTTGAAGAATATATAAGCAGATTTCCAATCAAAACGATTATGGTTAAATACATTTATCACCAAATCATCCGTCAGTTCAAGCTTACATTGATCCAAAGCTCCCTCAATCTCTTCTTTAGAGCGGTTTCCATGATTCTTGAGAATGTTTTGAACTTTTCTTGTAATTTCCTCATCTGGGTATTTTGGAAACTTAGTATTTTCATCTGAAATAACAAGTGAATGAACCAACTGAGCTATTTTGATTCTTCCCAGAAAATTAAACTGAAAGCTCTTGGCTTGTAAACTGTCAATGGGGATAAACCATGGATTTAGGTTTTTGTGTGAAGTAATTGAATAGTAAGAAAGAGATCTTGTGGGTTTGTCCGGGAACTGAATATAGTATTTGAATCTCCGTTGTAAGTTTTCCCGGGAAAAGTTATTCAACGGTCGAAATAGCGGACGCATATTGATATTTCACTCGGGACATGTTTGGATGGTTCCTATTTAAAAGGTGGAGAGATGGAAATAAATAAAAGCAATGCAATTAATTACTAAATGTGGAAAACATTTTTCATTGAGAGTAATGCAATAATTTCAACATAATTTTATATTATTTGAGATTAAAATAAATAAAATAAAAATAAATTTTTATATTTTAAATTTTTTATATTGAGTATTTTAAATTTTTCGTTATCCGTCACGTGTTTTAACTTTTGCGTTTGTAAATATTAACAATTTCCCGTTAATTAATGTTTTAGAGCTCTTTCCCCTCTTAGCAACGTTAAACTATTTTGAGCTAAGTTTAGAAAAATGTTTCATTTTAGAAAGAGTGGGTGTGGTGTTCAATTTTTGGTAACAATGTTACCCCTTGTGATCATGTGTGTGGGACTATGTTTTGATGTTTGTATTGACGTAGTCGTCATTTATTTGTACTTGTAATACTTTTAATTTTGTGTCCAAAAATTACCACCAAATTGCTTCCTTTATTATTATTATAATTATTTTTATTTCGATTAAGATGTTTCATTAATTGAATGTCTCGTTAATCAATGCACTTATATTTTACGGGTATTTCTTTAAATTTTATTTTTAATAGTGTTTTATTATTTTACTAAATAAAAACGGATAAATAAATCAATAAAATAAATAAAAAGATAGCTTCTACATTCTTCAATTACATTGTTTAGCAAGAAAATATAATTTCATATTTTTGTTTTACAAAAATATAAAAGTTACTTAAAGTGTCTTAAATTATATACAAGAGAATTTTTTTTTAATTTATCTACACGTGTCAGAATCTGAACGAGCGTCATAATATCAATCGTTCGATTCCACGTGACTCGATATTCAAGCGGGTTCGGGTGGATTTGATCCGGTTCACGCGGCGAGAGGCCGGAGAATGCCGACAAAACTCCAACCTAAATTAGAAATGAAAAATACTAAAATAAGCGAAACGGCCGTTAATTCCGTTTGTGGAAGCAAGCAATCGGAGTACAGAATCACCGTTACAACGGCCGTTATCCTAAGCCGCCCTTGCTACGTATCTGCTGCCACGTTTCCGGTAAAAAAAACCCCGCGTACTACGTGTCGAAAATGTAACGCGCATCATTAATCAAGGTAGCGGGGCCCACTAGGCATGGCTGCGGCAGGGCTTCTAGAGCCCATAATTCTTCGAACGGTATAGTCAGAGTCGTCGTTGACTACGCCGAGTAAAAGGCCAAAAGCCTAGGGCCATGGCACGTGAGGGGCGTGCTCGTTGCTTTGTTGGTGGGCGTTTTGTGCCGCCACATCCATCCCATAAATAGTTAAATTTAGCATACTATCTTTTATCTAATTTCTTTTTACCATAGCCTTAACCTACACTAATAGTGTACTTTCAGAATTATAATACAAAAAATTTATATTATCTTAACATTATTTTTTAAAAAATAATAATTATTATTAAATATTTACCCATTTTTATTTTACAGTCAACAGTGAAACTTTGACCAAAATTATTAAAACAGTACTATTTTGTTCACACCCACGAGGTTAAATATATTACCCACTTAATTAAATGAAATTACCACGCTCCAACTAATCACCTGAATGCAACGATTATAATAATAAGAAGGGAGTAATCCTTCAGATTCCAACGTGGCGTAATTTAATTGGAGAACATAAATCAACTGAACTTAGCTCGTGCAAGTGAAGCCACGCCACATCTATTGCTTTGACTGTACCCAACAAGCGCAACAAAAGCGGCGTCGCTTTAACACCTTCTCTCCTTCCCCATCTATAAAACCCGCCATTGCCTCTTTCGCTTCCTTAAGGAGATACGGCTATTTCGTTCAAAATGGCTCCGAGAGAGAAGCTTAGCACTACCAATCCATCTTCTAACCCGAACCCTAAGGATAAGGAGATCCGATACAGAGGCGTCAGGAAGCGTCCGTGGGGTCGTTACGCAGCCGAGATCCGAGACCCGGGGAAGAAAACTCGTGTCTGGCTAGGAACTTTCGACACCGCCGAAGAGGCCGCGCGTGCCTATGACGCCGCTGCGCGTGAGTTTCGAGGAGTCAAGGCTAAGACCAACTTTCCAATACGCAACGAGATTGGTAATCACAACTTCACACGCAGTCCCAGCCAGAGCAGCACCGTGGAGTCTTCCTCTCCTTCGCCGCCACCACCGCTAAACCTCACTCTCAATAACTACCAAGGAGGAGGCGCTGGTTTTCCTGTAGCGGTGGGGCGTCCTGTCTTGTATTTCGACGTGTTCTCTTCCGGCATGCCACGAGATGCATGCCGGTACGATCGTGCTGTGGCTGATTTTTTTCCCGGCAGGACCCAAAGTGACTCTGATTCGTCTTCTGTCTTAGTTGATTATGATCATACTTCGTCAGAGAGAAGCTTGATTGATCTTAACCTTCCTCCTCCACCTGAAGTAGCATGATTTTTTGTTGCAGTTTCAGTACTTTCTCCAACCGAATCTGTTTTTCTCTCTGACATGTGCGGATGATGATGATATGATGATATGTGTAGTGTATGTACTAGTAACCCAAAGATGAATCCATCGATAGATCGATCATCGTATTTTTGCAACAGGGAAATCTATGAGATATTGCCATGTTGTTTTTAACTGCTACTGCTAGTATTATATGTTTAATGTTCAATTATATGATAGAATTTCTTATTATAATCTAGTTTAATTCTAGCTTTATGTTTTAGTGTTTCATTGTAAGCAATGATTTTCTCGGCCATCAGACAGATAGAATCTCAGATAGCTAGGCTAATACCTCTGTTTGGCTGCCGGGAAACCAAAGAAACTGACGCAACAAGATAGAAAAACACGTATATCATCGAAGTCTAAGAAGAATAATTTTGCGGCTTCTCAGACGTGGAGCTTCCTGTGTTTCGTGTTAAAATTTTATTTAATGTAAGAATTAAATAATTGTGCATGTTATAAAACAAAAATTAATCGTTTCGATTTTTTCAATCTTCATTTAATTATTATATTTTACGTATATTGTATTTACTCATTAGAGTGGGATCCACGTATCTAACAAACATGCCGCCGGCATTGTTGGGTCATACGATACGGAGAGCTTCATCGTATGGTTTCCTTGAAACAATCCGGCGTACGCAACTAAAATGTTCCCGCTTACATCACTCTTGGCCCCACTCCTGTACGGTCACCGCGCCACGTAACCTATTTTAATAAGAAACGGTCAGTAGAGAGAGGAAACGTATGGGGCCTCATGATGAAAAACCAGTGTGGCTGCAATCAATCTCCTCGTGATTCACGTACTCATCTGTTTGTTTGTCTTCCCACTTCCCATTCACAGATTTCTAGAGGTTTCTGATCAGACGGTTGACAAGAGAAGAGTATCGTGCGTGTATGTCCGCGTGGGTTAGTTTTGTGGCTGCTTTTGTTATTATTTTAATTACAGGCGGCACCGACAGCGTAACCGCTGTTGAGTTAAGAGACCGAGTCGGATAGTTTCGCGCGGGGGGTCCAATTGTGGGGCCACGATAAAATAATACCGTGTTGACGATGTAGATGTCGGCATTCGGGTTGTCGTCACATGGACCTCCACCGTCCGATTAAAAAAAGCCAATGATTTTGTTTGTTTAATTGTTTTTGATTTTGATTTACCGTTAGTACTGCAACTTGATCTATAAATTTTTTAAAACAAATTGTTCTATGTGTAACGTTTCAAGATAAAAATATGAATTTAAATATTTTAATTTATTAATTATTGAATAATTATAGAATATTTATATTTAAGATATAATATACATAATCACTTCAAAATTACTTTTAAACATAGTAATGCAATGTAAAGTTGGTAGTACAAGAGCGCAAGTAAGAATCCTCAAAATTCTTACACGTGTAAAACAGCGTTACAAGAGGAGGTGCGGCGGCCGCATTTGGTGGGTCCTCGACTTCGAGCCGTCTGGAATCCACCAACACGATTTTTATTTCTTTTAGTTAACTCTATGCATGCACGAGTTCCTCGATACTGACAACTCCTAATCAAATTTGACCACGTGTAGAGATTAACATGAGCACTTTATGGATAACTCAGATGCTGCAACGGGTGTGGTGGTGACGTGTTCGAGGGCGACAGAGTTTAAGCCGGCGCGTAGGCGGCTAGTTAGGGAACCCACGGAATCATGCCACGTGTGGGTCTAGAAGATAGGCTTTAAATAGAAGCAAGCAAACAACCGCTAAAAGATTAATAAATTAGTAAATTAAATCTAGGTGGTTTGAAGGGGTTTGAGGGCGCGGCTGGTGTGTGAACGGCATTAAAGCCTCAGTTTGTTGGGCTGTCAAGGTGGCCGACATGTTTTTCTTTTTTTTTTCAGCCATAAAAGATTAGGGCGATTAGTGAGTTATGATTTTATTTAGGCCACAAAAATCAATTGAGACAAGTGTAATAGTTATCCTAATCTTGATTTTTATAAGTTAAATATGTTAAAATTTGGAGTGAGCAAAGTTTATTTCGGTTTGAATCTATTTTTAAATTAAATTGAACTTCTTAAAATTTAGTTTTACTTGAATATAATTAAATTAATAATAAAATACAAATTAAACTAAACTAAACCAATAAATGTTAGTTCAGTTTGATCTATTTAGTTAGTTTGAACACTAAAAAAAAAAAAATTTGGTTCATTTAGTTCGTTTTAGTTTAAACCAAACATAAACTAAAATCGAACCAATAACTGTTAATTTAATATTTTTAAAGTAAAACCGAACCAATATATTCTTAAATCGATTTAAACTGAACCAAACTATATTTGTGACTTAACTCTAATGCTATATATATGTTTGTGTAGTGTGGTTAATGATATTGATGATTATTGACACTTATCCTAACTTTTCTTTGAAGTATGGCATGAATCATACTAATTACCTGTATTTTCATACTTTCATATATGTTTTTCATAATCTTATGTACTAATAATTCATTTAATAAATATAAATTGTCTCAAACCTGGATTATTGTTACACGATAAAGGCTTTGTGCCTCACCACAACTTATATACATCACTTATATTACATACACATGTATATATTTGTTTAATATACACATATGTATAAAACATGTGTTTAATAATCATAATCTTAAGTGTCAAAATTGTACACTACACGAATTATGCATGACCTATGAAAAATAGTGAAAATGAAAGAAAATGAGTTTGCGACTCAGTTAGTAGATTTAGTTTATAAAAAAATACGTTTTTTATAAAAAAAAAAAAATCAGTAAAATTTATTAAGTAATGCATAAATCAACCACAAATCATATGTTGAGTATATTATAGTACAATTAATTCAATTTACATCAAACAAGTACTCAAAAAAATATTTTATACTTGGTGAAAAACCTTCGCTACATATCATACCCTGCGGTCTCATATTATCACTAGAGTCTTATAAACATATCATATCCTACTGTCTTGTATCATCGCTAGAATCTCAAAATCATAACCATACCTTGCGGTCTTGTATTCTCGCTAAGGTTTTATAATCAAAATTACAATCACATTCATGCAACATACTTTTTCACAAATATTTTATGCATCAACGTATGACATGTACCTCTAAATTATCTTTTTTTTAAACTATTATGCGAGTAAACAAATATAATCATATAAAATCCAATTATGATATAATTTACTGGACTATATAACTATATATATATATATATATAACAATTTAAAAACATCCACTTACAGTTCGATAATCAACTTTGAGTAGTTTTAGAATCTCTAGGATTTTTTATAGCCGCACTAGCTCCTAAACATATATAATTAAAAAATTAACGATTAAAATGTATTCAAAAATTGATACGTATTACAGATTTAAAAATATAATTGTTATAATTTCATAAATATACCACATCACTAACTTTCTGATGTCTTTTTAACTTCTCAAATATATTTCATGTAACTTTCCTTTAACTTGCCTATAATTTTTATTATTCTTTTTTTTTTCAACTTTTTCTTTTTTGCTCTCGGTCTGCTTTTATTATGTTTCAATTTCAATTTTTGATTTCCTTAAAAAAAGCATGTTAAAATTTTATATATATTCAATTGCACGAGTGCAATTAATTTAAAATGAAAAGCAAGCAACTTTATTCCTTTATTTTTCTTAACCGGGCCATGTGTTACAATTATCGTCGATATTTTTATAATTATTACATTAATAGATATGTAATTTATTCGTTTATAAGATATATGCATCCAAGTTTCAAGTGATTAAGTCGATATAAGGTTAGTTGTTAATACCAATGGTTAATGATGCACATAAGTCCGTAATATTATCCATAATTACGCATGGATGATGAAGTACGTAAATTCATAGGTTATTATTTATAAGCTGAAACTACAAATCAACCACATATTCGTTGCTTATTATTCATAACTCTTTTAGTCATTATGTTAAATAGAAGGTGCAAACTTATTTGTTTATAGATAAAATATGTTAACGTCGTCCATGTATCGATTGAATCCGTGACTTACTCTGATACCATTCGTCACGATTTCAAGTGCTACCGTCTAACGAAAAGCTTAAATTGTAAGTGAATGTGTAACCTTAATCCATAATAATGATTATGTAATCTTGTTGAATGTTGACGCATCAGTGTTTGGGCCAGTCGACAGTTTTTGTTTCGAAAAGTTGCACACCTAACTTCCATAATAATGAGAAGAAGATACAGTTGGAATAGTTAGTGGGCTATAACATGTTCAGCTGAAACCAAACCCAGAATAAATAAAGCCCCCTCCTTCAAATCATTACGACATCACAATTGAGAAAGCAATAGCGACTGAGCTCTGAAGCCACCACTTACCTAAATTATCCTTAAACCACGCGACTGCGTGATGCCTAACAACTTAACTAAAAGGCAGGTGTGACAGTCTCAGAGTTATCATCTCTCTCAACTTAAATTTTACAAATATTAGTGAGAAGAAGAAGAGGAAAAAGAATGGGAAGAATATTTGTGGTGGAGCTGGATGGACGGTCTTACAGATGCAAGTTCTGTAGAACCCACTTAGCCGTTCCTGAAGATCTTGTTTCCCGGGTACTTAAATTATTATTATTTTGTTATTGTACTTCTTGTTAGAAAGTGTGGAAATTTATGAACTTCTTGTTACCACAGTTGCACATCTTTAGATGGGACGTGAAAAGTAGCAATCTTGTTTCAAGGGATTTTACTGAAGATCATGAGAATATTGTCAGATCATAAGTATTTCTGTTGTTTACAAGATAGTAAATGTACAAGTCATCAAGAATGATGTAGAAACCTTCACTTGAAAGATAAGAGATGTAACCAATTGGTGTTTTTTTTTCTTTTTTCCTTGGTTCTGAAACTCCAGCTAGAGATGTATAGAAACTTGCTCAACGTTTGAGAAACAACTATAGTCTCTCACAAATTTCACTCACTTGAGTGTTGTATATTGTCTTCTATAGGAAGGATGCTTGAATCCACTGGCAGCTCTTTCAAAACCACCATTAGTAGCTTAGGATTCACCATAGTTACTTGAAGGGTGGTGATCTTACATGCCTCCAATCCCAACAAGTGGTTGAATTCGTGGTGATTTAGTTTACTTCCAACCCAAACTAGATTGAGGTTTTCCAGCCATACCAATTAGTATCTATCATAGCCATGCTTTTTTTTTTTCAGGTTTCTCTAACCCTGATGGTTGCACCATGCCTAGTGGCGTGAGCAAGGCTAAGGGGAACATTCAAGCTTAGCTTGGCAATGAATAGGGAATGATGATGAGTGGCAGTGACATCCCATGGATTGTTAAAACATATGACCCTCCATCAGTACTTTGTAAAGCTTTGCCATGTTTTACTTTCTTACAACTTACTATAATAAGGGGCTAAAACGATCTTCCAATGGTCTGCTAGGAGTTTATGAAATGTTGATTCTCTGCCACCTACTCATACATGATTATTTATTTATTAATTTGAAACTCATATACATGTATAATTTTGTTTCCTCTAATGAGTAAACTAACTTTTAGTGAAACTCAATGAAAGGGCACATGCCATCTTCTGTCTCTTACACTAATCTCTTAAGCTATCAAATGGTACCCATAAAATGAAAAGACTTCTATAGTTTCTAAAGTTGCTCTGCGTCTAACCAATAAATCTTCTAAAGCATTACACGTTTTGAATATACATCAAAATAATTCCATTCCTTAAGTGTCCATAATCTCTCTCTAATCCTTTAAATAATGGTTCTGGCTTTCCTAGCAGCAATCTGTGGATATGACTCTGCAATCTTGGCTATCATGGAATCCATAGCAATTGTGGCTTTCCTTGGACTGACTGCAGAGCAATCTCAAGGCGTACTTTTATAGCTGTAAGTTCAAGCCCTAAACTGTTGCAAGGTTCATACCAATATGCTTCACCAACCAAAGCCAAGTCCCCTTCATGGTTATTCTTGTAACACTCCTTACCGTCAACTAGCACCTGCATTCCTCTCCTTCTAACTGGAATGTTGGGGAGTCTTTTCACCATAAATTCCCAATGATTAGATTGTACAGCCAAATTCCAATTAGCAATTTAGCAAGAATCCTTCTTGTTGTCTACTGCATATTCAACACATAACTCTGACACAAAGCTCAGTCTGAGTTTTATTTAGAAAATGACAGTCTCTTTAGTAGATTTTGTGCTCCTAACACAAACAACCTTCATTTTTCGTTCCCAAGGACCATCCCTGCTTTCTTTGTCAAATAAGACCATCTGACAACAAAGCTTTGCAGGCCCATTCCGCTTTGTTATTTATCTGTTTTGGTGAAATAAACATACTACTCCTGTAAACTTGGTTTCTTGACAACAGAGACCACATTGCTTGCAATTTTCTGGTCCAATATTTAATTTTTACTGTAAATCTTATCAATAAGAAGCTTTTCATACTTGTCAGACAATTTTGTGGCATCAAGGGCACACGGGAACCTGTCCCACTTAAAAAGTAAGTTTCTCGAAAAGTTTTGAGCTTAATCTTCTCATTAAAAGCTACCAAAGAACACCATCATTATTGCTCGCATATGACCCAAAGATTTACACAGGATCCCACCCATCCCCCAAAAAAAACCCTTTAGAAAAACTTAACAAAATTATCTTCTTCCCATCTCCAAAAGATGTAAATCGCCTGTGAAACTTTAATAACTGATCTTCGACCTATCACATCATGGACGAAAATTAAATTCTGCATCCTCATCTACTTTCTGCAATCTCCTAGACAGCTACTGTATTGCTAAAACAAACCAATAGGCTCAACAAAATTCACGCTGCCTCAGCCCTCTTTATGTAGGTGTGGTCATACACTGCTTTATCCAGTTTATTACCTTCCCAGGGTATCCCAAATGCTGCAATTTATGTTTTATTTTGCACGTTTTTCTGACTTGCTTTTAAATTGCTGATTTTTCTTTGTTGATTTATACATAGATAGACAATGTAATTGAACTACTATGCTGTATTGATAAATTCTTTTTGGTTGATTTGGTCAGGCTTTTCAATGTCGCAAGGGGAAAGCATATCTCTTCAACAATGCGTAAGTTCTTGTAAGTTCCTTTGTTTATGATGAATTATTCAAGTTTTACTGTTCACTTGGATGTGTTTCATTATTATTCCTTATGAAAGTATTAACAAGCATGATGGTTTTTAACTGTATGTAAACTCCAAATTTTGCAATCCTGGAATCATTGTTGCTCTATTAGAAAAGATTAAGTCCTCAATAAAGCCTAATGCATTCGAATTTCTTTCGTACTCCACTAAAAATTGTGAATTGTTATTTTAATGAATAACCATCCAAAACGATTTGAGGATTTAAAGATATCATTAGAAGATTGTTATAGATACGTTGTGTGAAACTCTCAAAATGGAAAACAAGTTTATGTTTTCTCCTATCCATTTTTGAAATATCTATTGTTTTAGATTACATTGCGTTGCATTGATACATCTATAATCTATTGGTATATAATTTGCTAAAATGCACTGAAATATTCAATTTTGTTTGCAATACTTTTTTTTTTTTTTTTAAAATTTGATATATGGGGATTCTTGTTGAGAATTTGTACTTGTTAAGATGGAGTCTAGAAATATGAAGCTGTGCAGTCCTGAAAGTGAGGCTGCATATTAAATTAATATTCAAATTTCAATGAAATCATTTCAACTGTTTGGGTCTTGTTGTGATTTTGCACGTTAGCATTTGTTGGACAAGAACTTTTTTAAGAAGAGACTAAGAGTATAGATGGGTAGCCTTGATTCTCTTCCATTTATCATGCATGAAAGAAACCGTTTTGGCCATGTGTCTGTTTATCTGTTCTTTAACATTCTAGTTCAGAGGAATTAATCATGACGGATGGATACTTGGAGTTTACTCGTTACAAGATGGAGTTTTTATTTCAGGGTGAACATCACAGTCGGAGCTTTAGAGGAGAGGATGATGCTTTCAGGAATGAACACTGTAGCTGATATATTTTGCTGCTGTTGTGGCCAAATTGTTGGCTGGAAATATGTAATCTCTCTCTCCTTATATGCATATACATATACATGCACCTATGTGTGGGGAAGGTTCCTGCTAACTTCTTGTTTGTAACATTGATCATTCCAACACAGGAGTCAGCACATGAGAAGAGCCAAAAGTATAAAGAAGGGAAATTTGTTCTTGAAAGGTATATCTCACTTTTGTTCATTCAGATACCCTTTTTCTTCAGGCTTGGCATTCAACATGCAGTTCCATTTACATTATACATATATGTATTTCTTATAACAGAGGGAGGATTGTCGATGAAATAGACTTTTCTACGGAAGTCAACATAGATACCCGTCCTAGTGTGAGCGATACTGAAGACTTTTCTACAGAAGTCTACAGAGATACCCTTCCTAGTGTGAGTGATACGGAAGAGTGAAGATCTCAGAAAATGCACTGGTTGTGGCTTCGTTTCCACTAGTAGTTGTACCAAATCCAAATGTTTCCACAATAAGAGCAGATACACGTCCTTAGTATATGTGTGGACTGTGTAACTTTGGGAAAACCTTAGCACTCTAGTTGTGTTATCAGTTTAATTTTCCATAGGTTCATGCTCGTTCACATCTGTTTCCTTTTTTCAATTTCTTTGATATAGCTTTTATTTCCTCGATCATGGTTGATGGGATTGTATTTTCCTTCTTTCTTTCTTGCTTTTTCTTTTCTGGGTTATAAAAAGGAGCAAGCATGCTGCATGCATCTATAGCATTAACAAGAGGACCATTAAGGTGTTGGGGCTAGTAAATCATACCGGGATTGAATTAAAACTATTAGCGGTTAATGTTCAGTATAATTTGATGGATGCTTGATAAATATAACTGTAAAGTAAAATTTGATGCTTATCAAATATTTTAAGTATATGGTCTTAAAATTAAATAGTGATATGATAATTATAAATATACTTCAAATTTTGTTTGATTTCTCAAACAGTGTGACAATATAAAGTTGAAATTACAATGTAAATTGAAACTCAAATAAATAAAAATTATTTATCCTGCCACATTAAATAAAAAAAAAAAAAAAATTACCCAAAAGGTTTGATTATTGACATGTTAATAGACCCAACCTCAAACCCAAGGCCCAACTATTTGACATTTGAAGTCGCGATGAAACGCAGGACATTAGTTCCGACTGTTCAGGTTAAACAACATTCGAGAAACGTTTTAAGTATGAATTACACGAACAAGGTCTGCTTTTTGTTTCTGGATACAAATCCTCGATTTCTGTCCTTCCAGCAGAACCTGAAATACATAAACTAGAGGAAAGCAGCTTTTACACTATCATATAACTGCAGAACATTTTGGGTTTTGACGCTCAATAGCAACCCGGCTAGATTTCTGCCCGACACCACAAGCTTAGCTTGGCAGTGAACATTGCCGAAGAGGCAATGGCATTTGGCAGCAGATGCATCAGTTT